>CM073761.1:38767934-39369601 GCA_037127475.1 Arma custos
AGGAAAATATTGTAGTATTCTAATAATGTAGCCGTTTGGCCAGATATATTTGTATTAATTTCTGTGCACTTCTGTTATTCTTAAGGGACCTGGTCCCAGAGTAAAATTGTTTTTCTATTCTCTAATGTTTATGATAAGTATCACAAAATAAACGAGAATCGCCTGTTGGATATAACATTTTAATTAATAAAGTAATTATTTTATTAATGAATAAATTAGGGAACTAATAAGCATAGGGAGATGACTCAATGAACTTTCGCAGCAGAAACCTGAGAGTTTGGTTTTGATAAATTAATTAGGAAACTGTGACGTACGTTGGAGTTGCCGGGATGAGCTACAGTTTAATATCAGTAGATAGTTTTATAATGAACAGTTATCATGTTTAACAGGAAATTTATTTTTAAAAACATGGAAAATTATATTAAGTTTCCTTAAAAAATTGGTTATAGAAATAATGGAACATTAAAATATTCATTTTTGTTGAAAAAATGGGGCAGAAATGTCAATATTGTAACACTGCCTCTTAATGTACATATATAGAATACAGTCCATGTAAAAATGTAAGCATTTATGGTCAACAGTTTATATGTAGATGTTTATATATATATATATATATATATATATATATATATATATATATATATATATATACACATTTAATTTTAATACAGTAGGTACTTAACGTTATAGCATAAGTCTTCGACATTATTCTAGATATCGAAGTTCAGTTTAGAACTTATTTTGTACACTTACGCTTTACATTATTTTCAACAATTATAATTTTTAGGAATTATTGTGCTATTGAACTTTAACAAAGGTTTATATTATTGGGTTGTAACATATGAAATGTCAGTGAAGGTGTAAATTTAAATTAATAGCAAAAAAAATATGAAACAATACTTTTATTAATCAAAATAGGATCCTTCACTTTCAATAAACTTCTCCCAACGCGAAAAAAGAATTTCCATCCCCATGACTGTAGATCGGTATCAAGGAAGAAGCGAAGTCTTGGAAGGTTGATTTCAGGGAATTTTCGTTGTCAAATTTTTTATTTCTTAAAAAATTATCCAAACAACGGAAAAATTATAAATCAGTTGGAGAAAGGTCCGGAGAATATGGTGGGTGAGGAAGGACCTCTATATTCAGATCCAGAAAAAAAAAATCGGGTGAGCTGCTGGGTCTCGGTTAATTCATGTGGTACCCATATTTCCAGCATTTTTGCCTTACCAAGCTCCTTAAGGTGCCTGGAAACAGCCATGGCACTAGCTCCAAGTGAACCTAATTCACGAGTGGTTTGGGAAGGGCCCGCTTCGACTAGCTCTTTCAACTTTTCGTTGTCCAACTTAGTCTTCGGCCTACCACGTTCTTTGTTGGTAAGGTCATAATCCCTAGACCGAAATTTTCCAAACCAAATTTTTCGCTCACTGTATCTTCACCATAAACAACATTGATGTTTCGGAACGCCTCCGTGACGCTATGGCCAAGTTTAAATTGTATATCTTTAAATCTTATTTATTTTTAAAACGTTGCTTCACTTTAAAAAGGAAAAGTAAGACTGATTATGAAAAAGGATTAAATGATCTTTCAAACGGTATACATAACATAATTGTTTGTATACAAATAATCTAATCCCTAATGAAAAGAAAACTGTAAATAAACGAAACTGATATTTCATCCGTTACGACCCAATATTTTTTAAATCTATGCATACCATTTTTCTATTTAAATTCAAAAACAGTACTTCATTATGTCTAAAAGCTTAAAAAAGTTAGAAATAGTGGCTTTGTGATTACCAATTTTTAATTTAACTGATCGAGTACGACAAAAGACTTAAAACAAAAAGTAGTTCCGTTGTTAGGTAACTCCGATTAAATATTTAATTACTAAAGAGTTTTTTTAATATAAATATATGGATAGATTTTTTTTGTGTGTGTGTGGGGTTGCTACGTACATAGTGTAATGGCTTACTGAGCTCTCTGCCACGATTTCGAAACCCGCTGAGGCGGATAAATTGCACAAACGCTGGCTAAAAAACAGTACAGTCCTTGCCAATAACTGAATCTAATACTCTTCATGGGTTGTAGTGTTTTTTTTTTGTTTTTAATCCAAATCGTTGTTAACTGATCATATTTTACACTTTATGTATAATTAACAATCATTTTTTGTATCTTTGAGATCATGTATGCGATAGATTTATCACATTAATGATGATAATTCCAAATATTTAGGACCCGCGGAAATTTTATTATTTCTTATTTGTTTGTTGCGTCTAACACTGGCTGTGTTTTATTTACCACTTAAAACGTGTAACTGTTATCGTTGTTTTTTTTTGGACATTTTAAGTGAAAAATCTAAAGTTTTCATTATGTCGTGTAAAGGTGTTAATAGTGCAGACAATTTTTGCTACACATATGGTTAGGTGACCGATATTAACCAAAGATGCTCAATAACTCAACGTTTAGATCTTAACATTAAAAAAAAAAATTGGAATCCAAGACTAGGCCTCAATCCTGGAGAGAAGAACGTCAAGCAACTTCCTCTAGTAAATTCGTAAAAAAATCTTCTACCACCTTTACACATTAAATTGGGACTAATGAAAAACTTTGTGAAGGCTTTCAACAAGGATGGACCAGCATTCAAGTACTTGCGAGGTAAATTTCCCTGTATAAAAGAAGGAATCTTTATCAGACGTGAAATAAGAGAAATTCTAACGGACCAAAACTTTGATTCAGTTTTCAATGAAAAAGAAGCATGGGAATTTTTCAGAGCAGTTGTTCATGGTTTTTTGGGAAATTAGAGAAATGAAAATTATGTTGAACTTGTGAACAATCTCCTTCAAAAGTATCAACTGTTGGGTTGCAATATATTCCTAAAAATTCATTTTCTTCATTCTCATCTTGATTTTTTTTCCTTCTAACTGCGGTGATGTAAGGGACGAACATGGAGAACGATTCCACCAAGATATCTCGACAATGGAAAAGAGATACCAGGGTCGATGGAATGCGTCAATGTTAGCGGACTACTGCTGGAATTTGAGAAGAGATACCCCTGAAAGCAATTACAATAGAAAAACAAAAAAGAAGAGAAATTAAACAGGTTTAATTATTTTTTTAAGATTTCTAAATTCCCAATTTTATATAATAAGTAAAAAATAATAAAAAATAAATATAGTTTTTTTTTTAATAGATTGTTTTGTACTTTAATATGTTACTAAAAGTCAAATTTTTTATATTAGTTATATTTTTAAAATAAGATCTAATTAAAAAAATATATTCGTATTTTCGTATTCAGTAACCTCAAATCAGTATAAAAATATAGAACTCAATTGAAAGGTACAAACTTAAATTTGTATGTTGTTAAAAGTTAAATTTTGTAGACCAGTGTAATTATTATATTAAAGGAAAATAAACAAACTGTAACCATACAACCCATGAAGGTGCTTGGTTCAGTACATGAACCATTAAGTTGCGAAAGGAGGTGATTTGTTGGAGATCATGCTCAACTGCCAGTTTTTCTCCCCCCAGTTAAGAGTACCTACTTTACACGACTGTGTGAGCTCCAAGAGGGTCTGGGGTACATTAAATAATTTATCTGCTGGATTTGAATCGGGAACCTTCAGCACAGCAACTTAATTATATTATTAGATATAATGGTTTCCAATTATTTAAGGAGCGTGGGATGTTGTTACCAGTGGTAGGTTGAGATTTGCAATGATGCAAACTATCGGATACTTGGACGATAATGTGCATTACCACTGTTAATGGAAGAGAAAACACGAATCAGTGGACGCGAACAGGCCAGCCATCGGATTAAAACGAGAGGATAAATGAGGTGAATATCATCGGGAATTATTTATTGCTTCGTTCTCCCTTTCTGTGTCTCGGATAAATTTGCCTAACAGTTAGTTGTGTTCAATGGTATTCCATTTCTGCACTACCTAAACGAATGGAATGACTAGGACCATATGAAATCAAAGAACAATATCAGCGAAAGACTTTAGATAAAATAACTAATTTAACAATAATAATTCAGTTCAGGGTTCAGTACGTGGTAGAGGCTGTACTGTTTCAAATACAACGGTTGTGCAGGAAGGTTGCTTGTCGAAGATCATGCTCAACCGACAGGTTTTCTCTCTATTAAAGGTGCCCACTCTGTAGAGGTTGGTGAGCCCCAGGAGGTAGATCCCAGGACCTTTAGTAGAGCAACTCAGCACTCTGCCATATTATGCTACCCTGCTCTCTGTTATATATAATTAAATACGTGAATTAACCGCCAGTTTTCTCCCAATTAATGGTACCAACGTTATAGGGCTATGAGCCACAGATCCTACAAGGACTGTTAACTGATTAAAGCGAAAATATTTAAGTGGAAAATATTTGACTGGATAATGCAAATAATGAATTGAATTGGCCACCCACTGAGTCAAAAATAACACGAAATAAGAAAAACCTCAGGGCTGGGAAAAGGAACAGAAAATACTAAATAAAACATTGCGGTACCAAGGAAGAATAACAGATTTAATGAACAAATTTTATGGGAATGAAACACAGAGTGTAAGATAAATTATGAAATAACTAGTGAGAGAAAGAAAACTAATTACTAAGTTAGTTGTTACACAATCTACCTTACATCTTAGGCCGAAACGTTGGCCCAATGAAATAAGTTTTTCATATTTTGTGTTATGTTTGACTGCACCCCCTGACTAACTCAATCCATTAATAAAACAATTGTCTGCCACGTCCGTCTTCGAACCTCGGGAGGCACGGTACCTCAGCGCTTGCCTACCCCGCTCCGTCTTTTAATAATGGAAATTTAATTAATCGTTAGCGAGATGAGAATGTTACAATATAAACCAATCACCCTGACTAAATCTAAGAACAGGTAAATATTTATCCCTTAAATACGTAAATATAGTAAGTATTTTAATTTTTCTCTATTAAATAAACAAGTTTTTAATGATATAATATTTTTTCGGCTTTATCTGGCGAAGGATCGAGCTTCTTTTTGTGTAATATCTTCTGTCGTGCTCGACTAGTTAAAATATAATTTTTTTTTTTTAAATTCCTACAATGAAATCCGGCAGTGGGTTAACTCAGCTGGTAAATTGTTCCATGCACTTAAAAGGTTCCTGAACAAAAGAGAAGTATCCAAGGACGCAAAGTTGAGGGTATAGAAATCTACATTTCTCACCATATTAACATATTCTTCGGAACTCTGGGCATTAACAACCAAACATAAAAGTCGGATCCAGGCTTCAGAAATGATATACCTTTGGATGATAGAGGGGAAAACAAGACAAAACCGAATTCGCAACTCGATCATTATCGAGAGTGGAGCATGCAGAAAAAGTCAATGAAGAAAACAGTCTAAGATGGCTCGGACATGTTTTAAGAACGGAAAACTTGCTGGCCAAGATGACATACGAGGCTAAGGTTGGAGGAAGAAAGTCCAGAGGAAGACACCAACATACCTGGTTAAGGTAAGGTTCCTTAAGGAAATCTTCACAAAGAGAAGCCTGCAATGGAACAGAAGAAGAGAAATGGTAGAGGATTGTACGGTTTAGTCCGTGGTGTACAGAAGGAAACCTCATACTACATGAGCGGTAGAGGGAAAATCACAAAGCCACTGTCTATGACTTATTTAAACCATTACACAAAATATAGCACTGTTTTATAAAATTAAATGGAAAAATGGAATGCACCAAAATATAACAAGCTACATAATATTATTTCAATATTTCGATTTTATGACTGTAATTTCAACACTGAGAATGCAGTGAATTATTCAATAATATTCAACAGTTCAATAATTATGCATTGAACTGAACTTAAATTTCTAAAATAATATTTGCCTTCTTCTTTGTCTTCCTCAAGACAGAGCCACTATTCTTCCCGGTCTCTGCTTGGCCGCTTTATTTCATTGAGAGATCTGCCTCTTTTGCTTCCAATTCTCTGGATATACTCTTGATAAGTGATTCTGGGGCGTCCGCGCGGTCTCTTTCCTGTGGGCCGCGTCTCTATAATACCTTTATTGGAATCATATCCTCGTTCATGCGGCAGACATGTACAAACCACTGGAGTTGCCGTCTTTAAGTTCTGTGACTTCTGGTTGCTCTCTAATGCTTTCGTTTCTGATGCGATCTCTTCTGCTTCTCCCAACAGGAACCTCATTTCTGCTCCCGTTATGCGTCTAGAATGCCTGTCCAACCTGTTACATACATAATATCTATGTACTTCTACTAAAACGGTAAGTACCTACTGTAGTATATCATTAATAGATCGGTTGGTAGGAGGCAGTAACTCCTATTCTAAATAATAAAATAAATTATTTTTTCTATTAATAAATAATTGTATTTATTTTTTTTGAAAATATATATTGAGGAAGCAGTTACATTTTCGCACTTAAAGAATGATTATTTTCCAATGAAAATAATTTTCCAATCATTATTTTCCAAGAATGATTTATTTTTAGGATGCTGGGAAAATTTAATTTAATTTCATAATATTTATTTTTCAGGAAACTTCCTTATGAAGAAGGACTTTTCTTGATCTTATCTAGAATTTATGAAATAATGATGAGGTAAAATTAAAGAGCAAACAATTTCAGATATATAATACCTGATTAAATTGTATGTTTATATATTTATTAATAAAATGATATAGTGGGAAATATTTCTTATTGGTGAGGGGGGTATATTCTTAAATGGATTTATTGAATTTTTTAAAAATATGAAATATAATTCTTTACTGCTAACCTTTTTTTTATAGTTTTTTATAATTTTATATACGTTTTTTATAAATCTTATTAAATAAATTTGTTGTTTATAATTATATGTCATACATAATTTTCCCTAATAGAGGATGGACTGAGGGAATTAAATATAATAAAATAATGTTAGCTCATGTAAATGTAGAACAAAATATAAAAACAACAAAGGAACGTTTATATTGCCTTTATCATATTTTTACTAGGGTGGGAGTTAATACTTAAAACAAATTTATTGAGTTTATTAAAATAAATTGTATATTTCTAAACTGGCAACCTTCGTTAATGTTTTAATTTTATATATTTGTTTTTACAATATATTAATTTATTAATGAACACTTTTGTATTGTTATATTTTCCGGCATAAGCATCATTATGTATTTAGGTTATATTATTTCCTCCCATCGTGGGAAAATTTATTTATTTTTTCTATGCCTCCAACAATTGTGGTTACTTCCATCAAACATTTTGCTCAAGCGTTCGTAAATTGAAAACAAATGAAACGGTTTGTTCTTTGATCTCGCCGTCAGAATAGTAAAGGGCTAAAACACTGCACTAAACACAGAAATACAGAAATTCTTTTTAGGCTCGACAAGTTGGATGATTGCGTCAAATATTTATTTTCTTTTGTTAGCCATTTATATTTCAAAGATTAAAATGGTAGTACATATAAATATATATATAATTTTTTTTTTAACGTTAAACCCTAAAAAAGATTTAATATAAGTTACTTGAATTTTTTTTTTTTAATAAAAGAACCTTGCGTTTCTAAAATACTGGAAAATAACTACTATTTCAATTCAGGCATTTTCAGGAAATACACAAAATATATAAAAACTATGAAGGTCAAATGATGAAGCCTTAAATATTAAACGATTAAAATGTTTTATTATAAGTAATCGTAATATTTTCATTAGAATATTAACTACATATTTAAAATTTTAAGAATAATATATAAATATATATATATATATATATATGTGTGTGTGTGTGTATAATAATAATCGATAATAAGTTCAGGATCTAGATTTCTATCTGAAATATATAGACTTTTATATTTATTTATATTTTTAGGTGGTATCCTTGGCCCAATCCTTTATACAGTTTATACAGCTGACATCCCAACTCATCCTAATACTATCCTTACCACGTATGCTGATGGTACATGTTTATTATCAGTCAACACCAATCCAGTTATTGCATCCCAAAGCCTCCAATCCCATATCACTGATCTTGAAGAATGGTGTCAAAAGTGGAGGATTAAAATAAATTCTCAAAAATCGCATCAAATCACTTTTACCTTACGTCGTAAACCAATGACTTCCTGCCCTTCAGTATCCTTTAATAATATCCCACTGGTGCCTGTAGAACAAATCCGATACTTAGAGTTGCACCTTGACAAACGATTAATTATACAAAAGACTCATCTACATGACCATCATACGACCTATTTGGACTTACGGAGTAGAGCTTTGGGGCTCCACTAAGCCATCGAATTCCTCTCGTATCCTACACGTATCATTACAATCCAAAATCCTTCATAAAATCCTCAATGCTCCTTATTTTGTTAAGAATAAAGTCATCCATAACGACCTTAATGTCCCTTTTGTTGCTGATTTGGCCCGAACCCGGCATCTATCCTTTGATAACAAACTTCATTACCACTCAAACCCTCTAGTTTCAAACCTAGCTTCCTCTTCAATTCCCGATAATCCTCCGAGGCGTCTGAAAAGATGATGGCCACGCGACCTTCTTAGTTGAACTTTGATTTGAGTACTACCAGTGGGTAGTTTCTCTACTTGTCATTATCATGTCAATACGTATCACTTATCCTATTTACTTGTTGTATTATTGTAATACAGTTGTAAATATCAATAAATAAATTTTTAAAAAATAATTATTTTTACCCTCGTATATTTGTCAACTTATTGGGCATATTAAAGAAATACTAATGTTGAGCTGAATTTGTAAAGGTGTAGTAACGAACTGTTTCCTAAAAAGTTAGCAATGATCTAACGGGTAAACTACATGATTTAGGCCAAAGCGTAGGTCGGAAGATAGTGTTTGGATTGATCTAGCGGATTCGAGTTTAGGTAGTGGTCCGTAGAGATTGGTGGCATCGAGCCTTCGGGTTCGCGAAGCCTTATTCATAAAATTTCATATAATAACATTATGCTATTATGTCATTGCGGTATTCTTTTATGGGCTTAGTCAAACGATGACGTGTATAATCCAGGATTCAACCGCAAAGGAATTGGATCCAATGTTGGATTCCTGTGGTCTCTCACCATATTCTGCTGTCTCACATCAGCTTTAATTATTTCAATAATCGTACTGTAATAATTTAACCACTTCTAGTCGTGTGTGATGTATTTATGCCGCGGTGGTGGTAACAATTACTTGAGGGGGAAGGGAGGGAGAGTTTCCTTTGAGTTCCTTGGAAAATTAGTTGGATAGCAAGCAGTGTGGAAAATTGGAGTTTCGTTTCTCCAGATTAAACGCTTTTGATTTACCAGGGAATGTTACCTATTACTATTATCATATGCTTCCTGATCCAACTTACAAATTCAGTATTATCGGAAAAAATGCAGCTATTTTTATTAAAACGTTATTACCTCCCCTTATTTTGGGTACTTACTTTATAGAGAGTGAGTGAGCCCCAGGAAGGTCCTAGGTATCATAGTATCTATCTCCAGCTGCTAACGGATTAAATAAAAGTCATGCAAACAGCGTGATTTGAACCCACGACGTTAGGTATTGCAACTTAGCTTTCTACCATCGAGCTAACCCGTTACCTACGTATGTTAGTATATAGTATGTTTCTTTTTTTGTTCATGTTTATTATTCTAAAGGATTTAGTCCCAGAATAAAGTCACTTTACTAGAATAAAGTTACTGTTCTATGCATGTAACGGATATTTGAAGTAGATTTTCGGCGATCTAAAATCATCTGATCAAATTTAAATTGTTCTCACTTCTTAAGGAACGACGACAATACAATAACTAGTAAATAAGGTTGTCTCGATATCCTGAACAAGATCTTCAGGATTAGCAATTTTTCAAACCCAAAGTCATGGTAGAGTATTGTGCTATGTAACAAGTCATACATCGCTTAATCTTTGAGACAAGCATATGACTACTGGCAGGATACAATGAGAAGTTTGGTATGTTTTGTAACAATGAGAAAAATAACTAAAAAAGATAAAAAAACACGGATTTATAGCTGGCCGAATTAAAAAGTAGAAAATGAATATTAGTTTATAAAAAACAAAAGGACAAGCGTCGATAGAGTAGAAAATAGTTTTTAAAAAAATAACTCGCTTTAATTAAAATTAGAAGTAAAAAGTACAAAACATTTTCAAGATATATATATTTTTTATTTAAACACTTTATTGAAACATTACAATCTGCCACTTGTGGGCAATAGGTAATGGTGCTATGTAGCTTACAGTCATTCCATAACAAAACAATAATAATGAACAAAATAAAATAAATAAATATATACATGCCGAAAAACATATACATGCGGTAACAGAAAGAAATTAATGCGAAAATGATAATAAAATAAAGTAAAAAAAAAAATAAAAAATATAATGTACACATTCATACCCTATTTACAATTTGCCTGGGGTCCCCGAACTGAGCTTCTTCCCCAGGAATGAGGGCAAAGCAGGAGTCTGGGAGGCTCCAGCCCCCTTTCTTCTGGCATTAAACGCCAATGGAAGGTGGTACAATATTTTTTAAATAAGAATTGGATGATGAACAAAAAAAAAAATCATTTTATCGTAAAAAACCGTGGTGTATTTTCCACTATTTTTGGCCGCGGGTCTAAATCAACGAAAATGTGAGTATTAAAGGGACGTTTGTGTTTGAGATATTTTCATATAGAAACTATCCTTTAGTACTTAAATAATAAGAAATTTTTCATTAAGAAAATAATTACATAGTTGAATGAACTTAATTTCTAAGCATCCTCTCCTATATCGTCGGTTATGTTTTATAATTCATTTTTATACTGAAAATTTAATATTATACTTGAAACATTTCGGAACTAGATAGTATTGAGTATTAAGTAGGTCAATGGATCTTTAAAAAAGTGACACTCGGTGAACTGTGGTTTATTTATAGATCGCCTACTCCTGCATTAGACTATATTCGGTTATGCAAGGAACGTAAAAAAAATTTTAACTTTCTTCAGGGCCCTTATAAAATTGTTTGATGAAGTAAACCATATTATATCCAGCCGGAGAGTGTGTGTCAAAATCCTCTTCGGGCTCATGTATTCATCCTTCGTCAGGGACACTTGTATCTTCATTCCACATTCATGAGATCATCAAGGAAAAAGAAGCTCAGTTTTTATGCCACCATCTTGAATCATCATTCACCTTTACTTCCTTCAATACATTCTTATTTATGCACATCACTTACACTATATTGTTATATATTTAGCATACACGCAATGCATGGGGGGGAGGAAGCAATTTCTGAGCCATAATGCGCTCATGTGAGAGAATTTCCCGCGAGGAAACTAATTCCTAGGAAAAATATTATAGCTGCAGGTATCATTTATGCATCCTCGAGTCTAGTTATGCTTGCTAGTGGTGATTTTACGGGGAGCGGCATAGTACAGTTTGTAGAGTGCTGAGCTGCTGCTCTGAATGATCCGGGTTCAAATCCAGCTGTAGGAGATAAATTATTTGATCTGTTAACGCCCACTGATACATTCAGTGGGACCTACAGAAAAACCTGGGCTCACCCAGCCTAGAGGCTGAAAGTGGGTATCCTTAATGGGATAAAGCCCAACTGTTGAGTCGGACAAATCACCTTCCTGCACAATTGTTCACTACTTCCTTCATATACTGTTCCTGACTTGTTAAGCCTGTACACAATTTTTGATTGAAATTCACATGGCTTATTAATCAGTCGTAAAAGTGTGCCATTATTAATGGTATGTGGTCTATGCAGTTCGATTGAATTTGGCGCTTATAAAAAAGGAATTTTTAAAAATTCAATCAACTAATTAAGTACATTAATACTAAAGTAATACAATTTGATTAAGTACGCGGGAAAATTACCCTAAAGGTTTACGTAGTTATAAAACAAATTAAATTTGCTATTTTAATTTAAATATTGCCATTTGAAATTTAAAAAATATTCAAAATAACGATAGAATGTTTCTTGAATAATTAAATAGATCGTAAAATACCATATTATGTTTTATGTAATCACGATTTCAAGAAACGTCTATGTTTTACTATTAAAATTGGAAATGAGGGACATAGATAATCTGGGGGTGCAGTCAAAATAACACTATTAGTTTTTTCTGTTTAGTTAATAAGTTTTTCTTATTTAATGTTACTTTGACTTCACCCCAGACTATATATATATATATATATATATATATATATATATATATCCCTCTTCCAGTCAACTATTTTCCTCTCAATATTAAAATTAGAAATGTATTAAAATAGATTTTTTATGAAATAGTAATAAATTTACTATTATATTAATATATATATATATATATATATATATATATATATATATATATATAACTTTTTAATAGAAGTAGTAATAATAGTGCTATGGGTAGAGACTCGTTCCTTTGTTATATTATTATATTATAAAGAATATAAAAATAAATTGTGATCCCTTAAAAGTATTAATTTGTAGTTTTTAACTTATTAAGCTCTCAGGAAGTGGTGGTGGGGGAGACTGCTCAGGACAAGAAGGGGAATATAATTTCTTGTCAGGACAGAAAAATTGCAATAAAAGTTAGTCTGTTAAAGTTTAAGTGGAATCTGACAAATTTTATAATTGCTAAGAGGGCTTAATTTTTTCTTTTTTTATCTTCCCTTTTTCTTTTCTTTTTTTTTTTTTGCTTATCCAGTGTCGCGGAGGCCGGACTCTTTGTTCACAATTAATTCTGATAATTGCCTGGATCGGGGAGTGTCTTATCTTAATCTGCCAGCTTTATTAACTCTGATAGATACCAGTTGGCAGTTTTGTAATTTATTTTCTGTTAGCAACTAATGATCATTTCAATTTCACCCTCCCGGAGTTTTCGCTCCGTATCGACTAAACGTCTTCGTCCCGTTTGCTTCCGGGCGGCAATCCACGATCTTTCCCAGTGTGGCAAAGATTAATTAACACACATTAGTTCTTAATTAAGTATTATTATTATTTTTTATTTTCCTTCTCTATTAAATACTTAGTAATTCAAATGTAAACCACGACACTCATATTGTATAGATGAAACAAGTGATGATGTTAAAACGTCTTATGTTCATATTTTAACTTCATTTCAAATAAGAAAAAATAATCTTATAGTATAACACGATGCTTTTTTTTTGTTGTTTAAAAAAAAGTTATACTCATATCTCTTTCTATTGTATAAAAAAGTTTTTAGTGGCGTAATATTTTATCGGCTTTGCCAAGCAACGAATCAAGGGACTAATTTTATTTTATCTTGAATATTTTCACCCTTTAGTTGACCTTATATCAATATTAGTTGAAAGAACTAAAAAGAAAGAACCAATATTAATTAATAATATGTATAATCTTTATATATATATAATATAATATAATATGTAGTTATATTTTTTTTAATAGAATACTTTATATATATATAATATAATATAATATGTAGTTATATTTTTTTTAATAGAATACTTTATTGATACTTTATTGAACTGTAATTATATTACATCAAGTAAATCTGCTGTATGAACAAAGGACATGAAAAAAAAAACACCTGTGGAGAAACTATCCATTTATAGCACTCCAATGAAGTTCTATAGTAGAAGGTCTTGAGACCATCTTCTTTTTAGACGCCTCGGAGGGTTATCAAGAATATTATGGGAAGCAAGTTGAGAGACTAGCGGATTCAAGTGTGTATGGAGCTTTTCATGGAAGGATAGGTATCTAGTTTGGACCAAATCAGCAACATATGGGATATTAAGGTCATGATGGATGAGTTTGTCTGTGACCTAATAAGGAGCATTGAGGATTTTACGAAGGATTTTGGATTGTAAGGATTGGATACGAGATGAATTGGATGGTTTAGTAGAGTCCCAAAGCTCAACTCCGTATGTCCCAATAGGTCTGATAACTGTCATGTAAATGAGTCTTTTGTAATTGGGAGCTTTGAACGTTTGTCCGGTAAATGCTGAAGTCGGCGAAAACGTCGAGCAGTTTCTTGTCTTTTCAGTCTTGATGTAGTTATATTTAAAATAGAAAAAAATATAGATAATTAAATAATCCAAATAAATAAAAATGAATCGCCAAATGTGTTGCAAAGCGCAAAATTCAAGAACGGCTCGACCAATTTGGCTAATTTTTTTTCTCTTATTTTTGTTAAGGCGCAAAGAAGATTCTTATGTAGAGAAAAACGTAAAAATGACGAGGGAAATAATAAAAACAACACTTTTCTTCTGCCGTACAAACTCTGTTCTTAGCTGTGAAACATTTGACGTTAATAAAAGCAAAACAAAGGCTCGTTAGTTGTTAGTAAATGTTTATTAGGGTTTACGTGTCAATAATAAAATAATATAACGAGTTCCCAAAAAACTGTTTCGCTCTTATTTCAATTTTTCAAATATTGTTTATAATTATTTCATTAATTTGGTAAAACCATTTTCCAGTCAATTTTATTTATTTCAAAAACGTTTCGACTACATAGTCATTTTCAATTTTTCCTTATTTTTCATAAGCATTACTTATACTGCTTATAAGTCCATATTAGAATTGTCATTCTACCAATTCTGTAATTTAACAACATAAATAATATAAAAAACAACAACGATATAATAAATACAACAGTTATAAAAATATGTCCTGAAAGACTGTAATTAAGTATAGATACAATTACAAATATATAGTCCAGTGGCATCCACAATAAAAATTAAAAATATTGTTTATAGTGATTTTTATTGTGTAAGAAATAGTGTTATTTTACTTAATGAAGATCGGTAATCATAAGTATATAATATAATAAGTGATATAATAATAAATAATAAGAGACAAGAATGTAAGCGTTGGTGCAGTTTTTGGTATGGGAACAGGCTGCATGGACTTAGATTTTTTTTCCTACGATCTTTTAAAGCAAAGTGAAAAAATAAATAAATAAATAAATAATATAGCTGACGTACGTGTCATCATTGCTTCCTTGTTGCGTAGAATTTTCTTGGTTGTTATTACAATTTTCGTTTCTCTCGAAAACCAATTGTGTGTTTATTTGTTGAGTGTGCTTAAATTTACACCCATGCCGCCTATAAGCTATAAATCAAGCTAATTGTCAGTCTAATCGGACTGCACAGCAGCATGAAGAGCGAAATGAAATTGAAAGGATTAAGATATTACAATCATGTGCAACGACAGATGGCGACTATTAATTCCTGCAAATTTATTTCATAGGCAATACAACCGAAGAAATTGATAATAACAGTTCAGTTAGGGGGTCTATTGTAGAATAATTACAAACTTTGTTTCATCAACACAATCAATTGATTACATTGTTTAAGACTGCACTGAATCTTTATCAGAGCTGATAAAGCTCCTGCGAGATGTTTCAATGCACCAAAAATCGATGAAGTTGCCATTGTAATCGTTGGAGAAAATTTGGAAGCCCTTTGTTTTAGGGAAATGGATCAGAACAACGTCTGCCGGGACAGATAGTTCATAAAATAAAACTATTAGAGTAAAACAGAAATTAAAGTAAGAATAATTTTAATTACGAAATGAAAATCTTATTAGCTGCTTTACTCCAGTTTCGTTTATATATATATATATATATATATATATATATATATATATATATATATATATATATATATATATTTTTTTTTTAATTTTGAAGAGAAAAGATTATGTCTTGGCCGGGATTCGAACCCGGGTCGCCCGCGTTTCTAGCGCGGTGCTCTAACCACTGAGCTACCAAGGCATGCATTCCAGCTAGACAAATCCTTTCTCTTCACTGATCCTATATCCCTGTGATCTCGCAATTTTTTTTAATATATATATGTATTAACGCCCGAACGAAGAACGATATATTCTTTCCAGAACAACCTGGGCTCATCCAGCCTCTATAAAGTGGGTATCCTTAATGGGATAAAGCCCAACTGCTGAGTATAGACTCGGACAAATCACTTTCCTCCACAATCGTTTACTACTTCCTTCATATACTGTTCCTGACTTGTTAAGCCTATTCAAAATTTTTGAATGAATCCAAGACGATTGGTGGATTATAGAGGTACAGGTATATATATATATATATATATATATATATATATATATTAATGATCATTCTAACAACTATTACATAATTCACATGGATTATTAATGAGTCGTAAAAGTGTGCCATTATTAATGGTATGTAGTCTATGCAGCTCGATTGAATTTGGCGCTTATAAAAAAGGAATTTTTAAAAATTCAATCAACTAATTAAGTACATTTATAGTAAAGTAATACAATTTGACTAAGTACGCGGGAAAATTAACCTAAAGGTTTACGCAGTTATAAAACAAATTAAATTTGCTCTTTTAATTTAAACATTGCCATTTGAAATTTAAAAAAATATTCAAAATAACGATAGAATGGTTCTTGAATAGTTAAATAGATCGTAAAATACCGTATAATGGTTTATTTAATCACGATTTCAAGAAACGAATAACACTAAACCAGAAAAACTTATTTATTATAAGTGCCAACGTTTCGACCTACGTTGTAGGTCATCTTCAGGCCATCGCCTTCAATCTGGCCTGAAGATATATATATATATATATATATATATATATATATATATATATATCTTATTTGTTTCTTTATATTTTTTCTATTATAATTATTTCATTTAAATATGTTTATGTATTGTCTATCTAGCCCTGAAGAAGGCCTGCGATGTGGGTTGTCACGTCGTTTTCAAATCAATAGTTAAACCCTATTTAAATAATTATTTCTTTGTCCTACACCCGGACCATTTTCTTCCCCATTTATACAAGGCCAATTATTCTTATTCAAGAAATATCCTGTTCGTAATTTTCAACATTTCTACACATAGCAGAGCCACGCGAGTCCAAAAAAAGTATTTTTTGTTATTGATCTAAAATATAATAGTCAAACCAAAATAAGGTTAGTGTAAAATGGTCAGGGAGGCAGTCAATAAACTACACAAAGTAAGAATGACTTATATAATTCTGCCAATGTTTCGGCCAAAGATGTAGGCCATTTTAATTAGAATTAGGCCATAATTGAAATAAAATAATTTATTCATGAGTTAACGATATGGTTTAACATACTTCAATTATTTATTTTTTTAATTATTGTTTGTATATAAACAATCAAAACTGCTTATTGTTGCAGATTGTTTGCGTTGTGTTTGTCATATACGGATTTCGCTAATAGTTTTTTATGACAATCAATAAAAAAATAACCATTTTTAGATTTGAGATATTATTATTAATTTATTTTTTAAATTTGGAGGAAAAAACCTATTTATTGTTTATTTATCATGATACGTTTCGGCCTACATGCCATTCTAAATCTTAAATTTAATATTGTTTTATTTTTCTATTATACGGTTAACAGTTCAAACCATAAGTCATTAATCTCACTTTAAGCAGCTTTACTCCATTTAAAAATAATTCAAATTCAGAGGGAACCATGTCCTCTATAGTCAATTTGTTAATTGACTCATTGAGATTTAGAATGGCATGTAGGCCGAAACGTATCATGATAAATAAACAATACAAAGTATTTACTCGATATAGGTGTTTTCCTCCAAATTTAAAGAATAAATTATATAATTATGTCCAGTTAACCTTTTTTAAAATATTATTATTATTATTATTATTATATGATTCTATTTTGCAATAATATAATAAAATGTTGTTAGAGACAGAACCTCGGTTGGTTGAAAGGTACTCAAGGAGGGGGGATGGTTAGTGATTTACTGGAGTTACTAAGTCAGAATAGCTCCCAAATCCCCTTACTAAATTAACCCATTGCTGTTTGGACATGTTAAATGTAATTTACTCCTGTCCAAGAGATAGCAAGTTGGAGTAGCACTTTTTGAGATAGAAGGAAGAAAAGGGAGAGTAATTAGCCAACACGTCAACCTCTTTTCTTCTAGAGAAGGTTTTATTATCTCCCTTAATGTCCCAGTTGATAATAAATTTTTGCCGCTTGATGCCGCTTGGGAGCAATCGATTTCGAGCCTGAAGTCAAATGAGCTTGAAAGAACTCTAAAAATATATTAATATATATTATTCCATAACTTTTTATGATTTCAGTATAATTTAGTGTTAAATATAGTGCAGCAGTTATTGGAACTAGAAAATGCACTAAATAAAATAAATTGGGACATAATAGGGATTTTAGAATGTTATTTATCGATAATTTATAATTTTTTTAAAATTAATTTATTGATATTTACAACCGTAATAATATTACAACAAGTAAATTTGTTAATATGAAAAATGACATGAAAGAAAAAAGCACTTGTGGAGAAATTACCCATCGGTAGCACTCCAATAAAGTTCTATAGTAGAAGGCTCCATCTTCTTTTCAGACGCCTCGGAGGAAAAGGAATATTATGGGAAGCAAGTTGAGAGACTAGCGGATTCAAGTGTGTATGGAGCTTGTCATGGAAGGATAGGTTTCTAGGTTCTAGTTTGGGCCAAATCAGCAACATATGGGATATTAAGATCATGGTGGATGAGTTTATTTGTGACATAATAAGGAGCATTGAGGATTTTGCGAACGGTTTTGGATTGTAAGGATTGGATACGAGATGAATTGGGTTGTTTAGTAGAGCCCAAAGCTCAACTCCGTTTGTCCAAATAGATCTGATAACTGTCATGTAAATGAGTCTTTTGTAATTAATTTGGAGCATAGAGCGTTTGTCCAGTAAATGTTGAAGTAGGCGAAAACGTCTTGTATGAGATTTATGAATATGAATGTTAAATATGTCAATATCTAAAACTAATTTTTGATAATTTAGAAATATCTATGTTAAATTTAATTTAATTTGTATATATTTGTTAAATAAAGTTAAGTGGCAGGAATGTCGAACTTCACTTCCCAATAGGGCTGGTCACTCCGGGAAGTTAGACCTTACTCTCATAAGGGGAGGCCTATAAAGAGCAAATATGTATATATTTTGTAAAATATTAGTATTTTGTTGTAAACCATTTTATCTTGTTTATATTTCTCTTTATAATAAAGGCTTAATTCATTCATTCATTCATAGAGCAGCAATTAGTAAATACATATGTAATAGTTATATATAAAATATACATGAAGAAGAAAATGGTCCGTGTGTAAAAAAAAATTCTCGACCGTTCTTAATAAATAGTTAATCACTATTTAAGGAATTATTTCTTGGCATCTCACAGGAATATTTTATTTTCTAATTTTTTAAAGTCAACTAATTATTATTAAAACACAGTAATATAGGTTTTTGTTTACTCCAGGATTCATACAACACGAGTATTTTAGCAATTGAATAACACACATGTACAATAAACGAATTCCCGAAACAGGGCGACCCTTTGTAAGACGTTCTCTAAAACACGCGAATCTCGACATTACGCTACAATTACTAAAATTACAGCAGCCGGTAAATTGCCGATGCATGTCGAAGCGGCCTAAAGAGCTTTGATAAAAAATATTGATAAAAATCAGGCCACCGAGAAATCTTACAAGATCAAAAATTACAACGGACTTGCTAAAATGAGTATACTATTAATTCTTGAAAAAGAAATTCTATTTTAAGCGCTTAAATCGTCCAAGGGAATCCCGCTTATTATCTATGGAGTAAAATATTCTGATTGTACTAAAGTATTTTGAAAGTGATAAATTTAAAATAATAATAATAACAAATATAATAAGCGAATAATTATGTTATTTAATCCTTATTGAAAAATATTAGTTGATAGCACATTTATGACGAAGAAAATTGTTCGGGTGGAGGTAAAAAAAAAAAAAAATCTCTTAAATAGGGAGAATTGTTTATTGGAAAGCCAACTTTTCGTCCCACATTGCAGGTTTTCTTCAGGGTTAAATATACAAAGTAGGGACAAATTAAAATAATACATAGTAAATATGAACCTATAGGCACTGTTTGTAGTATATTGATAGAGCTCTTAACTCAAACTACAATCCAATATACGGAACTATTTGTACCTACACCAACCCTGAACCTGAAAGCTATTTAAAATTCAATATAAACATAGACAAATTAAGAACCGTGAGTCAAATAAGAATTTTTTATAATTTTATTTATTGATATTTATAACTGTATTACAATAATACACTAAGTAAATGGGCTAAGTGATATATAATGACATGAGAATGACAAGTAGACAAACTACCCACTGGTAGTGCTCAAATCAAAAGTTCAACTAAGAAGGTCACGTGGCCATCTTCTTGTCAGACGCCTCGGAGGATTATCGGGAATTGAAGATGAAGCTAGGTTTGAAACTAGAGGGTTTGAGTGGTAATGAAGTTTGTTATGAAAGGGTAGACACCGGGTTCGGGCCGAATCAGCAACAAATGGGGCATTAAAGTCGTTATGGATGACTTTATTCTTAACAAAATAAGGAGCATTGAGTATTTTAGGAAGGATTTAGGATGGTAGGGATTGGATAGGAGAGGTATTCGATGGCTTAGTGGAGCCCCAAAGCTCTATTCTGTATGTCCTAATAGACGTATGATGGTCATGAAGATGAGTCTTTTGTAGTTAATTGGGAGCTTAGAGCGTTTGTCTAGTAAGTGTTGAAGTAGCCTGAAACATCGAGCGGTTTCTTGTCTGTTCAGTCTTGTATGAGGATTCCAGGTTAATTGTTTGTCGAGATGCAATCCTAAGTATCGGATCTGTTCTACGGGCACCAGTGGGATGTTCCTAAAGGATACTGAAGGGCAGGAAGTCATTGGTTTACGACGTAAAGTAAAAGTGATTTGATGCGATTTTTGAGAATTTATTTTAATTCTCCAGTCTTGACACCATTCTTCAAGATCAGTGACAAGGGATTGGAGGCTTTGGGATGCAATTACTGGATTGGTGTTGACTGATAATACACTTGCATCATCAGCATACGTGGCAAGGATAGTATTAGGATGAGTTGGGATGTCAGCTGTATATACAGTAGTATATATGTAAGGATACTACCTTGAGGAAATAAGAATTTTAAACTCTGAATGCTTGAAAATATTTTATAGGAACAACACATACATATGTTATCAGAACTGATGAAAAATGTCAGTGGTGCCATGAAAGCATAATTAATAGTTTAAAACATATAATATTGCATAGTAAATTTTTTGTTAACACAAGGAAACAATTTCTGCAAAAATACATTGTCCAGCATGATGATGAATTATCACTGCTAAATGTACTCACTATGGACAGCGTGAAAAAATTAAACATTTTTTTCTATATACAGTTTATATGTAAACATTCGGAACCCAGGCTTTAATTATTGTTAATTAACGTGAATGTTTCACATACACCTTAATAGTTAATAGTTTCGTATACTTCTACAATATCATATTCTTAACGTATAGAAAGAATAAGATAACAGTTGCAATAAGGTATTTGCGGGTTAGTACCTAAATACTTTAATTCCATTGTATTTATTTATTTCCTTAGGTACATGCTTTATTTGCGTCATTTGTTTAGAAAATTATTATTCTAATGTTATAATTAATACTTTCCTGTCCTGACTTAAATTTTGTTTATTTATTTATTAAACCAGTATTAATTTTTAAAAAATTCAAATTGTATTATATAACTGCAAATAAAAATAACTGTAATTAAACGACAATACGCTATTTAGGTAAGGGTCGGACTGAAATAATTATGGTTGTTGTTTTATTTTAAATAATTACTTACCAAATTAACACCACGTGGGCCAGATTCAGATGATTTTAAATAGTTTTAACCCCTCCTAAAAACCCAAATTACTATAAGTAATTAGTGTTTTTACAACATATCTACAAATGAATGGTAATATTTTTATTTAAATTTTGAAGCGCTAATTAATTAATTCAATATTATGAGCTCAGTTACTATGCTCAAGGTCCCGGGTTTAAATCCAGCTGCGTCAGATAAATTATTTAATACTCTCTTAAATTGCCACGGCCAATATTTTAAATCCATTCATCAGGCGTTTCTTCTGGCTTCGACCGTGTAGTCAAATACTTTGAATTTGAAAAATTTGACCACATGGTCGAAACTAGGAGAAACACCTGACGAATGTATTGAAATTATTTAATTTTTCGAATTTAAATATGATCTTAAAATATACATTTTTAAAGCTTTTTTTTAAATCAAAAGCAGTACAGGATTAAAAATCTCGCTCTTTATCTGTTGGGTATAAAAAAAAAATGTCCACACTGAACAAAAACGGTAAGCCTCCTACAAAGTTGAGATTTATTCATAAGATTCTGGGCTGATAAGCAAGTTTTCGTGTAGAAAGTATTTCCAAGGGAGAGTTAAGTTTTCTCTAAGTTTCTTTTCTCCTTGCCTTTGCAGTAAAGTGTGCCCGAAATTGATATTCGTGTCTTCTTTGTTCGGGAGAAAATTCCTTAGTGACCAGAACATTTAACTTTTGTTAACTTCGGTTAAAAAGCGTAAAATGGGATAAACGCTCCTTAAACGTTTTAGATTGTTAAGTTAGTATCCGTCTTGGTCTCTAAGTTGCCTTTTATTTAATTTAAATAAAAAATATAATAAAAAAGAAACACTTGCACCATTACAACCCATGAGGTGTCTTGGGTTCAGACTGTACTCTTTCTGGTACAACGGTTGTGCAGTCAGGTAATTTGTTCGAGATGAGGCTTAAATAAGTTTTTCCCCCACTGAAATTTACAGAGGTTGGGTGAGCCTCAGCGACACGCGGAGATCCTATAGGGTTTTTCCCCAGTATTTTTCTATTATAAATGTGTAAAAACTGTTTTCCAATTTCACTACATTTTTTTAGAATACTATTTAAAAAACTGATTTCAATAATTAAGTATTTAAATAAAGACTGGGTGATACCCAGATGGATCAGTTTTTCCAACAGGGTCTATCCTTGGCTGTTATAAAATTTAATAATTTATGTGAACAAATATATTGGTAACCACTGATTCAATAATTATTTATAAAGATTGAATAATCAATGCTTATTATTTTCAATGACTTTCTATCCTATAACAAATCTGAGTATGAACACCGTTTCAGAGTTTGTAAAATTGTAGGTATGGTAGGAGTGGTCCAAATCATTTTATTTCTACACAATTTCATATTGTGTCCCTCCTCACAATGATTCTTTCGAGGCAATATCCGTTTTTCTTGAAAAAAATTCAACTGTTTCCATCTCAGTTTTAGGGAGATCCCAAATTTCTATCATATTAAATAACTAGAAATAAGAAAAACCCGGTAAACTGTAATATTTTGCGGAAAGGTTAGAAAAAGTATAGCCTCCTGGGATGTTTCATCGAAGATGCTGCCTGATTCTTGTTTGACAGTCCCTAGACTAGTCCGTGTTACCAATCTAATGGCGCCCCTATATTCGACAAGTACCCCAAAATCCTTCGTAAAATACTTTGTTAAGAATAATGACCTCAATGTCCTATTTCTTGCTGGTTTGGCCCGAACCCGATATCAATCATGTTATGACAAACTTTATTCTCAATCAAACCCAGCTACTTCTTCAATTCCTGATAATCCTCCGAGGCGTCTGAAAATAAGATGGTCTGGTGACCTTGTAAAATTAATTTATTATTTGAGTAATACCATTGGGTAGTTTCACTACTTGCCTTTATCCATGGCATTACATATCATTCTTGCTGTATTGTTGTAATAGTTGTAAATTTCAAAAAATAAATTTTTTATAATTATTTAGAAGTTGGATCGCTTGTATTTAGTTAAAATGGTGAGCCTAAATGCTTATAGTTAATTTAACCAACCAAAATAAATAAATTAATGTAATTAATCCATCATATTGGTGGTAATACATTGGAAATTAAAAAAATTCTTCTTACTGAATACAAACTAGACGTTGTATAATCGTATAATGTGGGAGACGGGGTGATGGTGTAAACTATTTAGGAAGGCACTGAAAGCTGATGCCAACAGTCGTTAGAACCCTTCATTTCACATCCGTGACTCGAATATTATTTTTTTATCTCTGGTTGCTTTGTTGTTTTTTGCAAAGTCAGCATGTGTGCTCGATCATAGGCTTTTCATGAACCCATCAGGCGCGTGTCTTATGAATGTATAACAGACAGATTCCCTTTTCCTGTAGGTTATTAACGTCAGGGTTTGTTATTAAAGATGAACAAAAACGTAAACTATTCGCATTGAAGTAAAAATATAATTGATGTTAGGGCCTTCAGAGCCTACAAATATTTAAAAAATTTATTTATTTGTTAAATTTAAAGAATTTATAGAACTACCATTCTTCCAAATCTTCTACACGGATGTGAAACGTGGCCACTGAAGGATGAACAACGTCATCATGTATTTGAAAATAAGGTGTTATGTAGTTTATTCGGTCCAAAAAAGGACGAGACCACTGGGGAATATAGGGGATTACACAACGCGGAATTGCGAAGCATGCATCCGGTAAATATTATTCAAGTGATAACGTCACGAAGATTAAGAGGGGCCTGTAAAGTTGCTCTGCTTAGTAAGGAACGAATTCCTAAAATGTTAAAAATATGCTATACCGACTTGGACGCGTCTCAGGGATTAGACCGAGGAGTAGGTGGGAGGATTGCGTTAAGAGTTATCTGGTGGATTTGGGTGGTCCTTGGATAGAAATTTGTAAGTAGATATTGGTGGTATCGGCATCGAGCCTTCTGGTTCACTAAGCCTTATTATTATTAACGAAATTTAAAACTGTACTATAATAATACAATACAACAATATAAGCTGTATTATTTAATTAATTTAAATAGTTCGTCTGTTGAAAGCGTTTATTACCGAACTACCACCGAGTTTTTTTATTTTTATTATTCCTTTAGCGTTAGATTCTGTTAAAATTTTTCAACATTAACGTTAACACCTAAGGTACGTTGAATAAAATTAATTAAGAAAAAAATAATTGGTTAGTTTATCAATGGGGAATAAAAAGTAAGATTTTAAAAACAATATACTAATTTTATTCGATTTTCCAGTGTTTGACTTGAATTACCGATCATCAGGCAGTCTCTAAAATGTGTTTTTTGCAATTATAATAATACAACAAGTAAACAGAATGATTGATACCTAATGGCGTGAGATAAATGCAAGTAGAGAAACTACCCACTGGTAGTACTCAAATAAAAAATTAAATTTACAAGGTCACGAACTCATTATCCAATTATATCTCATTAATAGCCCATCAAATTAAAATATAATAATGAATAATATTAATTGAACATGAGGAAGAAAATGGTCCAGACGGAGGTCAGAAAAAAGTTATTCTTTGCTATCTATCATTTTAATTTATATGTAGCTTTAGCCCTGAAGAAGACTTGAAATGTGGGCCGAAACGTTGGTTTTAAAATAAACAGTTATCCTTAATAAAGAGAATTTTTTCCAGACCTCCACCCGAACCATATTCTTTCTTATAACACTGTTTATTCATCCCTCTTTACTCAATCTGCTGGTTGTCCTCAAGGCAGTATCCTCAGCCCCAATCCTCTATTCACTTAATACAGCTGACATCCGACCTACTGTAACCACTTATGCTGACGATACATTTGCATTATCCGTCCGTACTAATCCAGTTATTGCATCCCATACTCTTTAAACCATGACCTTGAAGAAAGTTGTCGAAACTGTATGATAAAAGCAAATTCCTGCAAATCCCGTCAAATGACTTTAACACTTTGTCAGGAACCGATGACGATAACAACTGGGTTTGAGTGGGAATAAAGCCGATGATTTTTTAAAAATTATTATTATATTTTTATTCGACTTGTTTAATCGCTTCGACTAATGATTCCATTAGCATTGAAAAGGATTTTAATAACCAAATAATTGATAATCCTTACTAAATATTATGTGTTTCATATTAAATGTTTTCTAATTTTTATTTTTCATAAAATAAAATTTAAAAAATGAATTACCATATTAATTCATGGTTAATGCTTATATTATGTGAGGAAGAAAATGGTCCGGGTAGAGGCCAAAGAAAATTCTCTTATATAGGGAGAACATTTTATTAGTAAGCAAACGTTTCGGTCCATATTGCAGATCTTCTTCAGGGCTAATTGATGGGGGGGGGGGGTAGTAGACACTAGAATACCTGCAATGTGGGACGAAACATTGGCTAACCAATAAAAAGTTTATATGTATTGTGTATATAAATGTTTTTTTTTTAAAGAAAATCGAAGTGACGAGATTAAAGGTAACAAGTATATAGAATGAATGATAGGTAACTTTATGAGATAAAGTAAAATAGAGAACTACCCACTGGTAGAACTCAAATAACGAATTCAACTTATAAGATCACAAGGCCTTCTTTTCAGAAACCTCGGAGAGGAGTCGATGATTAAATTGTATTAAAACATTTCACTCATTTCAAATTTAATTGACTTCTAATTGACTAGTACAAACAACTATTCCCGTGTCAATATTAATACGAAATTTAACAGCATGCGTTACATTAAAAAGAAAATCAATTTACTTTATGAACTCACGAATCCATCAAAACTTTTTTGTTGCTCTTAGGACTTCTGAGGCTTAGTGTATGTAAAGAAGATTTAGTAATAAAATTGATGGCAACTAATAAATAATCATAAAGCTTCAAGATATATTAGGCGATGGAATATAGATATAGGTCGTATATATAATATTATCTTGTGTATATATATATATATATATATATATATATATATTGTATTTGTCTCGACTGTTGTAAGTTTTTTGGGTTTTTGAGATTCAGTCAATAAATCGTTTCAATGGTTGGTGCATTTTTTTGCATTCGTGAGTTTCGCTTGATTTATTTATTTCCGTGACAATTATCCTCCTAAAGCCTATTTTTTCGCTGTTAGAGCATCATTATATGAACAATATAGTCTCGAAACGTCGCCAAAAGAAGCTTAACGAATAGACTTAATCTCAAAAAATAAAAGTAAAAATTATTTATATTATCAAAATTTAAGAAACTCTTAATAAAAGTAATGATAGAAACTACTAAATCCATATTAATAATTCAACAATAAAATACAAACTGCTGATCATAATTGAACAATCAAACATTACTCATTTCAGTAATCATAACTATGTACAATATTTACATATACATGCAAGTATTGAAAAGGGGTTTGGTTTGATTAATGTATTAATCAACCCCATATATATATATATATATATATATATATATATATATATATATATATATATATATATATATATATATATATAAATGTATGTAAATATCTTATATAATGAAAGACAAATATCATACTTTTCTGTTTCGAAACAGAAGAAAAAAAATAATAAAGTAGATTGGAATTAAAAACTTCTCATTAAAAATCTTATTATTATTGATTGATATTATTGTTTATGAAATATAATGACGATGAAACGTACGTCAATAATTCTAGAATACCTGAACCAATTTACGGAAGACCAGAAGAACCGTAAAGTAAATTATATAGGATGGAGAACGTGGCTGATCATTATAGTGGTATCTCCCCCTGTTACGGATGATAGTTTATCAGCTGACCAATCTGATGAGTGGTCTAGCCTAGGTGCCACTGTGCCCTAGACAAGCTTTCCAAACCTAGGCTTCACATAATCTTCTTCACTTGTAGATTAAAAAATAAAATGTAGGTTCTGGAAGTAGTATTATTATCATGTAATACAAAATAACAATTTATTGATAAATAAAAAGCACGTTCGAATAGAAAAAATAACACTAAAAACCATGTTAGCATGATGTAAAATAAACACAATGGTTGTACATGCAGTTGATTTGTCAGAGATGCCGCTCAAACGCTAGGTATTTCCCCCAAATAAAAGTACTCGCTTATTAATTGGAAGATTTATCAAAATAATACGATCTCAAAATATTTTTAACTTCTTCAGTCCTCTGGTCAAATGATTTATATCGGGATAGAATTTTATAAAATATATTAATATCATCTACGCAATATACTTGAATTATCTATGGTGTTGATTGTAAAGAATAATAGTAATAAAAAGAGAATCATCCCCCTTCTAAGGTTACCCACCTTATAGAGGCTGGGTGAGCCCCATGGGGGTCCGCAGATCTCACAGGGTCCATCTATGGCTATTAATAGACTACATAATTTATCCTCTACAGTCAGATTTGAGCTCGGTAACAACACAGCAGCTCAACTCATTAAACAATAAATTATCCAGCTGCATCTTTAGATATTTATGATAATATAAGCAAATTTTTCAAATGGAGAAGAAAATAGTCCGGACGGAAGGAAAAATAAATTCTAGAATAGTAAGAAACTAATTGTTGAAAACCTACGTTTCAAAAATGTAAAAAATAAATGCAATAAATTAATAAGTCAATCAATAAGTTACTCAAAGAATAAAAAATTATTCTTATGGATCTATGAATTTATAACAATAATGATAAAAAACATATTCAGGTAAAAAAAAATCATATGATAGTAATTAATTAATTAATCTAAAATAATTATTATGGGATATAACTAATTATTAGTTACAATTATGGTTTTCATCGTATTATTAATTCAACATTATTAATATTCAGTTGGTTATAAATATATTATGGGCTTAATTTTGGATCGTATGAAATGCCAGTTAGGAAAGGTGACATTAATGATTAATTACTGCGTGAAGTAATAATTTCTGAAACCACAAATTATAAATGTTACTATTGATTCTATATCGTATGCATAGGCCAACCGTTTTATTTACGCAGTGAATAAAATTTATGACCAAACTTATTGAAATATCTGACGAAGCAAAAATAATGTGTTTCTTCTATGCTTATATGCCAATCAATTTTTTTTATAGAATATCTAGAAAATCTATAAAATATAGATATTAGACTATCTTGTAAAAAGCCGAGTGTTTAAAACATTAAGGTTTGTAAAAAAAAAAAAAAAAAAAATCCTTACCACTGCAATCCATTAAGAATCTTCAGTAAATTGTAGAGACTGTACTGTTCCTAGGACAATAAAGTGTATCGAGGTGACCGCTGTTTCGCTCGTACCAGCTCTATAGCTTGATTATAAGCTAATGAATTATTATATTTTATTTTATTTTTTTATTAATTGTTATAACTCAAAAATATAATATGTATAAATTATTATAGTATTTCTTTTACTCTAGATTGTTTAATAACAGAACATTATTTTCAATTACTGATCGTCTATTAAAATTAGTAAACGTTTTAATAAAATTATAATTTTTTTTTGTTACAACATGAAAAAATGTTAAACAAATTTAGAGTGCCTTCGCAGTTATTTAGGATCAAAGGGGATTGCTAAAAATGTATCAAACCTACCATATTATTTATTAAAAACTTCAGGATAATTTAGTTAATTTTAAATCTTTAATATATTTAATTTTTTTGTAAACCCCATTGTTTCATATCTGGCATTCTTTTATGTCATAGATAAAGGTATAATAACAATAATAATAAAGTATTATTATCTGGGACAAGTCCCTTTAAAGTAACAATACAAACAATAATAAAATATAATGTCATAGAGTAGCATAAAATTGCAATTGATTAATTATTACAATTTAATTAATAAACGAAAATACATTGCGAGTTAGCTCCAACAGCAATATATTT
This sequence comes from Arma custos, assembly GCA_037127475.1. Classification (NCBI taxonomy): domain Eukaryota; kingdom Metazoa; phylum Arthropoda; class Insecta; order Hemiptera; family Pentatomidae; genus Arma; species Arma custos. The sequence goes on from CM073761.1 coordinate 38,797,483, forward strand.
AAAAAATCAGGTTAAAATAGGGTAAAAATAATTATAAAGAGATAAAACAATTTACAGTCAGACACAGAATAGAAAAGTAACTTTATTCTGGGAAACTTCTCCTAAAGTCCCTTTAGGATAACAAACATAATCAGAAAAAGAAACATAAAATATATATCTGTCTCGTTGGTAGCTCGCTTAGTTGCAATTGAAGGTCTTAGGTTAGAATCCCGCTGCTCGCAACACTTAATATATTAGCTCCTGGAGGTGGATCCTGTGGGATCTGTGATGCAGCTCACCCAGCCTGTTAATTAGTAAAATCTGGCGGTCGAGCGTGATCTAGAACAAATCAGCCGAAAGTGCAGGAATTCATTGTCCAAGAGACAGTACAGTATCTACCATGTACTGAAGTCCTTCACGGACAGTAGTGTTACACTTTTTTATACCCCCTCCCTAGCTAATAAAATATTCCGTAATAAAAATATTCTTCCGAATATCGAGACATTCAAACTCTGGCTGGAGACATCACTCACCGCTGACATTTATTAGCGCTGGAGACGTTGCGATAAGCGGACATCTTGTCTGATTGATGAAGAAGGCTCGTACGGAGATGAAAGTTGCCCTGCAACCGAGGGCACACACGCCCTACGCATTCCCCCTTTCAACAAACACCCCAAACACGCAACTGTAAACATTTCTTCGTGTTTACCACCATCACACTTATTCTTCAAACATTTCCTCGTCGACGGGAAACACCTGAGAGATGCTGGTCTTTGATCTCGGTGTGGTATAATGAAAGACAATAACAACCGAAAGGAACACGGAAGCTCCGTTTGGGATCGACAAGGTGTTTGGTTACGCCCTGTTCTATTTATATTATCTTGTTAATCATTGAGTTAACAAAAAGTGGACGATTTGTAAGAAATATATTGATTTATTGAACATTATTATATACAAGAGACATTCATATGAACTAACCGGCAGACCTAGTGCTATGGAGTACATCTATAAACTATCTAAAATGTCTCCTTTCTACTCTCATACCTGATCCTAATCTTAGAGCAAGTATTTATACATGTAAAAGAAGAGGACAGTTCAAGGAAGCAACATTGCTGCAGCACGGAAGATATTTCATAACTTAGAGGTTAGGAACCCAATTCAATAAATTCAAAAAATAACCCAATTCAACTTCCATCAACTATTGAAATCAATAGAAATGAGCAAAAACTCAGCGAGAAATAAATTATAAATCTGAATCAATATAAAAAATCCCAAAAGCAGAACCTTAAGTATCGAAAACACACCAAAATAAAAATCATATCTTACGTGGTGTGTGTCCTGATAATACCTCAATTGAAGAAACGTTGATTGCTAATTTTTTTCAAGTATTTTATAGTTTTTAAGGCTCTGATTTTCGGTTTTTATTTTCGGTTCCTATTCCTCCGGTTGTCGCTTCGTGTTGAGTAACACGTTTTAACTTTTAATTCGATTCATTTTTAATTTTTTTAAATTTTCCTACTCTTCCCTCTTTACCCAGTCTGCTGGTGTTCCTCAAGGTAGTATCCTGGGTCCCATCCTATACACGATATATACAGCAGACATCCTAACCCATCCAAGCACTGTCCTCACTACATACGCTGATGAAACATGTGAGTTATCAGTAAATAAGGATCCATATGTTGCATCCAAATTTCTTAAATCCCATATCTCAAACCTTCAAGAATGGTGTCAAAATTGGAGAATTAAAATAAATCCTAACAAATCCAACCAAACTACCTTCACTCTACGTCGTAAACCAACGAATTCCTGCCCTACTGTATCCTTTAATAACATTTCACTGATCCCTGTCGAAAAGATACGTTACCTAGGACTCCATCTGGACAAACCTCTCACTTGGGATCCTCATACAAGACTGAAAAGACAAGAAACTGCTCGACACTTTCACCTACTTCAACATTCACTGGACAAACGTTCAAAGCTCCCAATTAATCATGACAGTTATAAGGCCTATTTGGACATACGGAGTTGAGTTTTGGGGCCATCCAATTCATCTCGTATCCAATCCTTATAATCCAAAATCCTTCGTAAAATCCTCAATGCTCCTTATTATGTCACAAACAAATTCATTCATCATGATCTTACTATCCCATATGTTGCTGATTTGGCCCAAACTAGATACCTATCCTTCCATGAAAAGCTCCATACACACTTGTATCCGCTAGTCTCTCAACTTGCTTCCCATAATATTCCTGATAACCCTCCGAGGCGTCTGAAAAGAAGATGGTCTCGATACCTTCTACTATAGAACTTTATTGGAGTGCTATCAATGGGCAGTTTCTCCACAAGTGTTTTTTTTTCATGTCCTTTGTTCATACAGCAGATTTACTTGATGTAATACAGTTGTAAATATCAATAAATTATTCTAAAAAAAAAAATCCAAAAAAAACAAGTTATCAAGAGCTTTAGAATGGAATATAAAGTGTAATTATGGGAAATCTATTTACATACTTCGGTAATAAATTTCAATTAGAAATTAACATTTCCACAAACATGTACCATCTATACTTCATAATGTTAGATGAAACATTTATTTCTCGATTAAATTGTTATCTAAATCTAATTATTGCCCATAATTTCATTTTCTTTTAAATACTAAAGCTCGCGATAACTTGTATTTTTGGAAACCATTCAAAATGAAATGAAAAAACAATTAAAACTTGTTACTAAACTTGAGTAGGATATTTCAGAATACAATACGCAGGTGTGTTTTGGGGTTGATAAATAGAGAATATTTTTGATGTCTAGGAATGATTTGCAGTTATCATGAGTCAGTTTTGACAAGTTATTTATTTGATTATCTTTGTAAATGTTAACAATAAAAATTAAAAAAAAAAATAAAAATATATCGGTGTTGCTTGTTCTTTTGTTTTGAATTACCCCTCGTTTAGCATTTTGTCGTGCTTGATTAGTTAAATTATATATATATATATATATATATATATATATATATATATATATATATGAGGAAGAATGTGGTCCGGGTGAAGTTCAACAAATAATTAATTAATTAATACAAATAATAACTTTTTGTCCTCCACCCATGGTCTGGGTTTATTTCTTCCTCAAATATTTTTAAAATTTGACATATCCCAAAGCCACTATTCCTGACTTATTTAAGTCATTATATTTTTCCTCATGATGCCTCATTGAAAAGGATAGTTGTAGGAGTTTTAGAATTACTTAAAATTGAAAATATTTTAAAATAATATATGCCCACGCATACTTATATTTTTAAACAATTGCACTGTATTCTGAAATACAAATCTTATTAATATTTTATAACAAATAAAATAAATAACATGGAGGGGTAATAATTCAGCTTGTCGAACCTAAAGAGAATTTCTGTATTTCTTGGCTTTGTGGAGGTTTTAGTCTTTAACTATTCCACGTAGAGATCAAAGACCAATTCCTTTCATGTTTTTTCCATTTATGAGGAAATGATTGAAGGAAATATTTTATGGATGTAAATACAATCAGAAATAAAGAAAAATGAGAAATAATTGTTAAGACTGAAAAATAAAACAATGAAAATAAGTCTTGATCACCTATGAATTTGTAAAAAAAAATCCGTTCGTTGAAGAGAATGGATTTGTAGGACTTGGATACGACCTCTGGTAGCTCGGCGGTTTAGAGATGCAGACGACCCGGGTTCGAATCCCGTCCAGAACAAATCTTTTCTCTTCAAAAATATCTATTACCATATAACTATTAATAAAAATAAATTATGTATAGCAAACTAATACATTCTAAGGAAATTTAAACACACTTGCACATTGCTTAGTTACATATTAGCTTTTCCCCTATAAATATATTTTAATTAATTACAAGAGTTTATTTTTTTGAAAGCAAACTAGTTTATGTTTATAATAAAATTACCGTGATATAATATTCTATCTCTACGGCCTAGCAAAGGATCGAGGGACTTCTTTATGCTTGGTCTTTTTTCGTATTCGATCAGTTAAATTATAAATAATAGGGTGTATAAAAAAAAAAATGACCGTTTTATAAAATTCCAGAGTTCAATAGTCTGTAAGTAATGTATTTTTTGACACACCGCACTCCCGACTCAACAGCTTTCATCAGAACCTCATCAATATCCATTAATGGTCGCCCGGAGCCCTTCTTCCTTTCCAACGTCGTATCTTCACTGTTAAATTTTCCAAACCAAAGCCGCGCAGTGCGCTGGTCAAGGACACCTTCCCCTTCATATTTAATAATTTCACGAGTTACTTCAGCGGCTGTGAATTTTTTTTCTCCAGTAATGTCTTAAAATGACGAGAATTTCGTAGGACACTGTCATGTTTCTTCTTTGAAATAAATAACTAAACTGAGGCTTCTTTTGAAGAAGTCCAGTATTAGTAAACAAAAAAGGGATTATTAAGTGTTGGTAAATAATAAATAGCATTAAAATATTTACAAACTTGTGAACTGTGAAATTTGATAAAACGGTAATTTTTTTTTTATACACCCTATTTTGAATTATATAATTTTGAAAAAAATAACAAATTATTAAATTTTTTAAGCTATTGCACAAAAAATAGCACTGTTCCAAATTTAATTAAAATTCGGGATTTATCGATTAAAAAAAAATAAAACAAGCTATATCTTATTCTAACATTTCGGTTTTATGATTATTATTTCAATTCATAGTAAAATAAAACTAAGACATTTTTGTTATGAAATATAATTTTTTTAAATGTAAAACAAACCTAAACTTTAAAAAAAAATAATAATATTTTTTTCAGTGCAAAATACTCAACGTCTCATAACAATACGAAGTGGGTACCAATATTTTAATGGACTCAATGATGATGTACATAAAAGTACTGAACTAAACTTCAACATCTTTATTAATATCGGGGTGCCTCTAATAAAAGTATAATTACCTATAGTAATACAATTGAATGAACAGTATTATAATTTATTGAATGGGGGTTGGCCTGCCGTTGGGCGAAAAGTGGGTACTCCCCTAATATATACATGAAAGGAAAATTGAGTTAATTACTAAAGGGGTTTCTTAAAAAAAAGATACTGAATTCCAATTTTGTTCGAGAAAAACAATATTTCATTTATAGTATATGAGAAAAAAGTTTTAATTTATTAGGCGAAATGTTTAATTTTCTAGTCAAAAGATTTTATTTGCCTGAGGAAACTTTTAAATATAGATCACGGAATACTATCATACTCTTCAAGTAGTATAATAAAGTTAATATAATGCAGTTAATATATTAATACTTTAAACAGCTGTATATAAAGAACAATTGAGGATACATACTTAAAACTTAATTTGTGTTAGAATGTTTACTAAGCTAGAAATGGATGCTTTAACTCCTCTTCGATTACTCCACGGCTTCTCAAGTCCCAATTATTAAAGTCCGTTATGATTAGGAGCGTACTACTGCGTGACTCACATGTTATTAATGAAAAAAGGATACTAGTGTGTAATTAGAAACAAGAAAAAATAAAAATCTAATTACATAAGGTAGGAAACAGGTTATAGGGCAGAAGAATTTCAATCAGCAATGATCTCCTCAAGACGGTTCTTTTTTTTTACATTAAATGATAGTTTTATTTTACAAAGAAAAGAATAAATAAAGATAGGTTGAGCAAATCTATATTCAACAAAGAAATGGAACTAAGAAACATCGGAGGATATCTCGGACGGATGAAAGAGGAAATAACAAGACTTGGTTTTACAGGAAAAGAATACAAAGACAGAGAAATATTGAGAAACTACATTAAGGTCCTTTTAGTGAAAAAGAAGTGGAAAAAGGCAGAAATATGGACAGGCGAGCGAAGGAAATCGATGATTGCAATGAAGAGAATATGGAAGAAACGAAATATGCACGGTCCTTAGACGGCAATTACCGCTAATTAAAAAATCAAAAAAATCTATAATATATTCTGCTTTGGAATTAAAAATTCATAGTAAATTTAAACTGATGTACAAAAAAATTTAGCATGAATCCTAAAAACAAAAGATAAAATGTGTTAGTTCATAAAAAAGGGGATCGAAAAATTATTTTGTGCTTATCAACTAATTAAACCTCACCCGTGACGATAAAATCAATAATTTGGAATTTATTTATAATTTTATAGAGAAATAAAGATAAAGGGTAACCAGAGGCGAATTATAAACAGTGATTAATTAATTAATAGTTTTAATTAATTAATAGTTTTGATTATTTAATAAATTAATTATCATTAATTTATTAAATAATCAAAACAGAAATGGGGTGACTCAATGTGTTATCTGCCCCTCCGAGGGGGCAGATTACACAATCGGTTAACAGCCATAGATAGACCCTGTGCGAAGTACATAGTCTCCTGTTAATTAAGGTGAAAAAACTGATAATTCGGTTTGCCTCTCTTCCTACACAACCGTTGTCTAAGAAAAAATACAGTCTCTACCATGTACTAAACCCCAGACTCCTCCTGGGTTACAGTGACGTATGTTTTTTTTTTTCAAGTAAGCCACGTTCGTTGATTTGGAAGCAAACAATAAAAAACTGTTGAAGAGTAGTTATGTCACAATTCCAATACTGTGAAGAAGACAAATGCCATAATGCATTGCTGAATACCGAATGGGAACTTGTACAGAGCGATAACCTACTGTAATATGGCATTTTTTATTAGTTTTTTGGGAATGTTAAGTTCTCTCTCTCTCTCTCTCTCTCTCTCTCTCTCTCTCTCTCTCTCTCTATATATATATATATATATATATATATATATATATATATATATATATATATATATATATATAGTAAAGCTTCTCTCTATATAATAAGGCTTAGTGAATCCAAAGACTCGTTGCCGTTACCACCAATCTTTCTTTGTAAACTTCCGTCCACGTACTCTTGACGCAACCCTCCTACCTACGCCATGGTATACATCGAGAGATAGAGAGGATTTGGTCGAAATCACGCTTAACCATCGGGTTTTTACCTCAATTAGTAGGCAGTGTGAGCACCTAAATGATCTACAATGACAACAGGTTTGATCCACGGCTGTTGAATGGAAACAAAAATTAATCCAGCCGCAACCGGTTTCGAACCAGGGATCATCTCTCATATCTCATTAGCCCTAAACACTGAATTACCCCGCTACTTAAAAAATAACAACGTTTTTATTATAAAGGTCAATTTGAATGGTATTGATAGAAAAGAATATCGTTCTGAAGATTGATTATTCTATTTTTTTTTTTAAATACCTCATTCATCATTTTTATTATCTCGGTTCACATACCATCTGAGTATTTGTGAAGTTAAACTCATCAATGCGTTTGTTCCCCCACGCACAATGCGTCAGCTCAGGAGTTGAAGCGATCCATTCAACGTTGAGGTGAATAGATCTAATTACCAGTTAATAAAAGGCTCCCATGGCCGGCCAGTAAGCTAACGATTAACCCGAACGTTAATGGTCTACAATCTATTAATTAAACTCTATAACTTAACGTGTTTAATTATCTATTGTGATTCGGGATGACAATTCTGAAGCAATTCGATTTAGGTTGTGACTTTTCGCGCTCCCTTACTAATCAATCAAATTCGTAGTATTATTAATATTAATAGACATTATTATTTTATCGTGTTTATTCCTCGATTGTACTAGACACGAAAGTCACAAACTAAACGGCAGTTTTCCTGACACAGCTCAGTGAACTACCGATATTTCGACCAATACAGCCACCACTAATACGTTAACAAATCGATTTTTTTTTAACCCTTGGGTTGACGAAAATTCCTCTTTGCTTGTCCCTCCACTTCTTACACCCCCCACACATCATCTCTCTTTTTCTTTACCCACCGTAATTATATTCTGACGGGTTGAGCGTTAGTCCTCCTTCTTTTACCGGACATAATAGCACAATTATAATAATAAATTTATCGATATAGATTAATCATTAAAGGAGATTTTTTAAAATATTATTATTCAATAAATCACTTGCTCAGTATCCATTAAATAGAATAATAATAGGAATTATCTATAACAAACAATTAAAAAAGACTGAGAGAGAAATATAGTTAATATAATAGGAAAATATAGTTAATACAAGAGGAAAATATAAACAGTGGCTTCGCCTTCTATCTGCCCTAAGATGGCCTACAACGTAGGCCGAAACGTCGGCTCATATAATTAATAAGTTTTTCTTATTTAGTGTTATATTTACTGCACCACCAGACTATCCATATCCCTAATTAAAAAAGACGCGAACCACAATAACCAATTTAGTTGACAATATTTGTGCAGTTTGCATTTTATGATTTTATCTACTTGTTTAATTTCATATATTATGTATTATTATCGCTATTGTCGACGAAATTTGTAAAAAAAAATATTTCAACAAAAAAAGTAGTTTCATTATTAAAAATAAATGATGTAAACCAATGAATTTCAAACAAATGAAAACGAAAAAAAAATAAAATAGAAGAAAAAGTTCAAGAGACATCGGATACTCGTAAAGATATGAGGTCAAAAATGTTAATAATTCTATACAGGAATTAAAAATGCCCGTTAATATTTCGCAAATTTAGACAGGTTACCTATGACTCCATCTGAACGTCTCACATGGAATCCTCATACAAGACTGAAAAGACAAGAAACTGCTCGACGTTTTCGCTTACTTCAACATTTACTGGACAAACATTCAAAGCTCCCAATTAATTACAAAAGACTCATTTACATGACAGTTATCAAACCTATTTCGACATACGGAGTTGAGCTTTGGGGCTCTACTAAACCATCCAATTCATCTCGTATCCAATCCTTACAATCCAAAATCCTTCGTAAAATCCTCAATGCTCCTTATTATGTCACAAACAAACTCATCCATCATGATCTTAATATCCCATATGTTGCTGATTTGGCCCAAACTAGATACCTATCCTTCCATGAAAAGCTCCATACACACTTTAATCCGCTAGTACCTCAACTTGCTTCCCATAATATTCCTGATAACCCTCCGAGGCGTCTGAAAAGAAGATGGCCTCGAGACCTTCTACTATAGAACTTTATTGGAGTGCTATCAATGGGTAGTTTCTCCACAAGTGTTTTTTTTTCATGTCCTTTGTTCATGCAGCAGATTTACTTGATGTAATATAATTGCAGTTTAATTATCAATAAATCATTCTAAAAAAAAATTAGGCAGAACGAGAATAAAAAATGTATGGTAATTTAAATTAAGAAAATAAAACGCATCAAAACTTCACAATTCTAATAGACACCAACCTGCGACATCACCCCAGAACGTACTCAGTGATATTCTTTAAAGTCCTCAGTTGATTTTTAAAAAATCCGGAAATGAAGATAGTAATATAGAAAATAATATATTGATGGAAAATTAATGATATTAGAAAGAAATATTACTCATAAAGGAATTGAAGTTTGAGTGGAAAATAGTTGACTGGCTAATTCTAATGATGAATAGAATTTGTCAGGGGTCGCAATCAAAGATAACACAAAATAATCAGAACTTATTTTTTAATTGTGCCAACGTGTCGGCCAACAATGTAGACCATCTTCTGTGCAAGAAGTGGGTGTTGTGGCTTGTCAAACTATCGTTTGTTGTATTTACTTTTATTACTTTTTGTTGTATTTACTCTAGCATTTTAAGGTTACTTTTATTATAAGAATCATTAATATTTATTAGAAATTATACCCCATTGAATATTGTAAAGTTTAAAAATGGTCATAATAATATAAATGTGAGGTAAAGTATATACTACAAAATTAGCAATATCCCTATTCATTTCTGGGCAGTATATATAGATAAATTTATTGTTATTGAGTTATGTCTACTCATGTCTTGATGAATAAATAATAACGTTTAGAAAAGAACAGAAGAGTAGGAATTTAAATATTAAGAAAAATATTAGCTACAACTATAAAGACGACTTCAATTCAAGAATTGGGTACGAAAGAATTCGCAGACCTGCAATTAGGCTTCTTGAGGGAAGTTTATCATGCGCCGTGAAATATATGAGCGTTTTGGACTTCGTGTTTTAGATTATTTAGACATCATTGTCATTATTCATCCTGCCTTATGACCTCTGTAGCTGTTGTTTAGATAAATGCAAGATATATATAATATTATCAGAAATTTATAGCCAAATAGCATGCCAGCGAGGGAACAATCCATTAATACCTGTGTCCGCATTCTGTTCCTCCTCCAGGCGAAGAGCTTGAGAATCGTGTCTGAGCTCATTCCATGCTATGGTGTATTTAGTTACCGCCAATCTGGTGCGAAAAATCGTAAGAGGCTCACGATTATGGAATTAAATACCAACGAATTAGATATATCGAAAAACTAAATCTATAGATTTGTTCCGTTTAAATTTAAAGCTTGAACACATACTTTATGAACTTCAGGAAGAAATTATTATGTTTTTTTTTAACAAAAAAAAAAAGTATTAAAAAAAAAGTATCCTCAAGGTAGTATCCTTGGCCCAATCCTTTATACAGTCTATACAGCTGACATCCTAACTCATCCTAATACTATCCTTACCACGTATGTTGATGATACATGTGTATTATCAGTCAACACCAATCCAGTTATTGTATCCCAAAGCTTCCAATCCCATATCACTGATTTTAAAGTTTGGTGTCAAAACTGGATGAATATAATAAATTCTCAAAAATCGCATCAAATCACTTTTACTTTACGTCGTAAACCAATGACTTCATGCCTTTCAGTATCATTTAATATTATCCCACTGGTGCCTGTAGAACAGATCCGATACTTAGGGTTGCATCTCGACAAACGATTAACCTGGAATCCTCATACAAGACTGAAAAGACAAGAAACCGCTCGAGGTTTCAGGTTACTTCAACACTTACTAGACAAACGCTCTGAGCTCCCAATTAACTACAAAAGACTCATCTACATGACTATCATACGATCTATTTGGACTTACGGAGTAGAGCTTTAAGCCATCGAATTCCTCTCGTATCCAATCCATACAATCCAAAATCCTTCGTAAAATCCTCAATGCTCCTTATTTTGTTAAGAATAAAGTCATCCATAACGACCTTAATGTCCCTTTTGTTGCTGATTTGACCCGAACCCGGTATCTATCCTTTCATTACCAATCAAATCCTCTAGTTTCAAATCTAGCTTCCTCTTCAATTCCCGATAATCCTCCGAGGTGCCTGAAAAGAAGATGGCCATCATAGTTGAACTTGGATTTAAGTATTCCTAGTGGGTAGTTTCTCTACTTGTCATTATCATGTCATTATGTATCACTTATCCTATTTACTTGTTGTTTTATTGTAATACAGTTGAAAATATCAATAAATAAATTTTAAAATTTTTTTGAAATTAAAAACTTTATGATAATAGTAGATCGAGTAAACCGATTAAAAGATATATAATGGCGTGCGATAAATTCAAGTTGAGGAGCTACCCGCTGGTATACCTGGAATAACAAATTCAACATAAAAGGTCACGAGGCCATCATCTTTTCAGACACCTGGGAGGATTATCTGGAATTGAAGAGGTAGCTAGGTTTGAAACTAGTGGGTTTGAGTGGAATAAAGTTCATGAAAGGATTGATATCGGGTTCGGGCCAAATCACTGACAAATTGGACATTAAGGTCATAATGGATGACTTTGTTCGTAACATAGTAAGAAGAATTGAGGATTTTACGAAGGATTGGATACGAGAAGAATTCGATGGTTTAGTGGAGCCACAAGCTCTACTCATTAAATGTAGATGGGTCTTATGATTGTCATATATTTGAGCCTTTTGTAATTAACTGGAAAAATAGAGCGTTGGTCTTTACGCAGCCTGCAACGGGGAGTTTTATGAAATTTTAAATGGACTATTTTTCTAATAGTTTTGTCCTTTGAATCAATAAAAGCAGAAACTATAAGTTACCACAAGTATTTTATTGTCTTAATATGAAACAAAAAATTAGGTAATTATTCCACAGGTTGTCGCTTTTCATTCCTTCCCCTTGTAATATTTTCCAAAAATACAAGTTGGATGATCATGAGCTTTAGTAAGGAAAAAGAGAATGTAATCGTAGAAAATACGTATACTTCGGTAATAATTTCTTCTAGAACTGGACGTTTCAACAAACATATATCATCTATATTTTATTTGAAAAGAAAAGATATGACCGAACCCGGGTCTCCCACTTCTCCGTAGTGGCGCCTTAACCATCTCGGCCATCCTTGCTCGTTTCCCGGTCAGTCATATCTCTTCTTTCACTGATCCTATATCTCCGTGTTCTCGCAATTTTAGATGTATACACGGGGAGAATGTTAATTGAACATTACTTTATTTTTGGATCTTGTTTACTTCAAGTCATTAATATTATTATAGTTTATTTTATTGTTATATGATATAATTTTTTAAATATTTTATAGTCTCCGTAATGGCGCCTTAACCATCTCATCTGGCATCTCAACCAGAAAGAAGAGATATGACTGACCGGGAAACGAGCCGGGATAGCCGAGATGGTTAAAGCACTACCACGGACAGGTGGGAGACCCGGGTTCGAGTCCCGGTCCTGGTCATATCTTTTCTTTTCAAATAAAATATTTAAAAAATGATATCATATAACAATAAAATAAATTATAATATATCATCTATACTTCGAAATGTTAGTTAAAACTTTAATTTCTTATGAAATGATTACCAAAATCTACTCATTCATCATAATTACCTTCTCTCTTCCATACTGAAGTTTACGATGATTTGTATTGTTGGAAAATATTAAAAATGAAATGAATAAACAGTTAAAACTTGTAACTCAACACATACTATACTTTTGATCATTTATCTTCTGTATTTTCCTACAACTGCCGCACAGAATAGTGTTAAAACTACTTGAAATATAGTAAGATACCCTTGAAATATAATGTTTAAACATTAGTTTTATAAATTAAGATTTAATCATGACTTTATACTAAAGTTTTAATTTTCAGTACTGCAATTAAGTTTGATTTTCCCGACTACATCCTCCGGGGAACACCTCACCATAACAGCTTTGCATTTTATTCCCCTCCGGATCATAACCTATTAGAATTGCTAATTTAAAAGACAGTTTTCTCCCTTCGTTTATTATAAGATGCCTTTGACGACTTTTCCAATCGGAATGTGCTTAATTAATTCAGAAGGAAGCAAACATTCAAAACTCCACCAAGTCGTTCCATTTTTCTGTTTCTCTACCATAATCTCTTTCTTTTCTTTTTTTCCTTTGCTCTTTTTCTTTAAATGGCTTTTCTCTACCCGTTATCCGAAAGAGAGGTAGTCCGTTTACCTTCTTGCGAATATTGATGAGGAACTTGCGACGACACGAGATTTAGCCTCAAACGGAAAGGAACAAAGATATCTTAAGGACTGGAATCGTATCTCTCTTGGGAGGGAACAGAGTATCTACCCCTCTACTTTTTTTTTTTTAAGAAATTGATGTTTTCTTTGCCATAATACACTTGCCAGATTCCAATCTGATATCATATATAGGCAGTTTTAACTTAGAACCAGTTTCAATTTTATTAAAATTCCTATGATAATTTAACGTAGACTGTAACATGACTTCTGACCGAGAAATTAATTTACTTTGAACCAACTATTTATCGAAATAACAATTTTTAGGTATTATGATAGAAAGTATTCGATTTTTTTTTGTGATATAACGTTTTTTATTAAAATAAGATTAAAAATGAAATAATAATGGAAGATTGCTCTAATCCATCCAATACATAAAAAAGGAAGCAAATTATACGTAACAATAATAGAGGAATCTCACTTGTATCGGTCACACACAAAATACTATCAGCCTGTCTCTTGCATAGATTACAACAACAATTAGAACCAAAATTATCGGAATTTCAAGCAGTATTCAGACCAAACAGGTCATGCCCAGAACAAATTTTCAACCTCAAAACCATACTTAAATTACGAGCCCTCAGACAAAAGACTACAGTAGGCACATTTGTAAATTTCAAAAAGACATATGATTCGATAGACAGACCCTACTATTCTAAATTCTAGAAGAGAGAGGGCTAGATCCCAAAACCCTAGGACTCATAAAACAAACACTAACAAACATTATCATATAGTAAATGTACTTTTTTAAAATGTACTTAAATAAGTTAATATTGGCCAACAACTTGGACAACTCTTTGGAAGAGCTTAACTATTGAATATGATATCATATGGAATCACCAGCTAGTTTACCACAATGGATATGCAATGAAAATTTTCTTTATTAATGTATTTATTGAAATTTACAACTGTATACCGAATGCATCAAGTAAATATAATGAAAGATAATTCATGTCCCGAGATAAAGGCAAGTAGAGAAACTACCCAGTGGTAGTACTCAAATAAAAAGTTGAGCTTAGAAGGTCACGAAGCGATCTTCTTTCCAGACGCCTCGGAGGATTATCAGGAATTGAAGAGATTGCGAGATTTGAAACTAGTGGGTTTGAGTGAATATGAAATTTGCCATAAAAAGATTGATATCGGATTCGGTCCAAATCAGCAACAAACGGAACATCAAGGACATTATGGATTACTTTGTTCGTAAAAAAGTAAGGAGCATTGAGAATTTTACGAAGGATTTTGGATTGTAAGGATTGAATACGAGAGGAATTCGATGGCTTGGTGGAGCCCCAAAGTTCTATTCCGTAAGTCCAGATCGGTGTAATGATTTCCAAGTATATGAGTCTTTTGTAATTAATTGGGAGCTCAGAGCGCTTGTCTAGTAAATGTTTAAGTAGCCTGAAACGGCAAGCGGTTCCAATGAGTATCAAATGAGTATTCCAAGTTAAGCGTTCGTCAAGGTGTAGTCCTAAGTACCGGACCTGTTCTACAGGAATCAGTGGGATGTTATTAAACGATACAGGAGGAAAGGAAGTCTTTGGTTTAAGACAGAGAAATCAAATTTTAAACTTAATTTCAGCTTTTCAAACTAACTCTCTCAAGAAATGTGTCTTCAGTTTGGACAAATACCAAGCTTCTAGGAACAATTAATCATGATACAATTTAAAAATACTAAATCTCAGCATGTAAAATCAACAAACACAACCCCAAAAAACCCAACAACGGCAGTCGTCCACGATCCCACCAAATCTAAACTCCCCTAATAAAATTCCTCATATTCCTACTTTCTCGAATTCCGCGGATTTCACGACCCGGCCTACTTAATTCCTTAATTCTCTCATCAACCCAACACATACCACTCCTAGCCAATAACGGCTCTTCTTCATTCAGAACAATGCAACCCTTCAATATCTGCCTTACCCTTATTCGTTCCGGTTTTTATTTTCAAATAGGAATAGTGTTAAACATAATTCTCGAGTTATTTAAATGATTATACTTCTGGGAGTGGTATAGAATATCATGTAGTGTGCCGATTTTCTGTGCAGAAGATCCCGTGTTCAAATCCAGCCGTTGAAGATAAATTATTAAATTTATCTGTTAGACAGCCGCTAGTTTTAATTCGAATTTTATATTGATTCTTCTATCGTTTGAGAGTGGTGTAACTTAGTGTGTAGTTCGTGCTCTATACAATAATTCGAATGTTTTCAAGTTCAAGTCAGACTGCACTAGATAAATCTGTAAATAGCTACAGAAAGACTTTGTGGTATCAACAGACACTCCTGGGGCTCAGAGAATCTGTAATGTGGGTACCCTTAATCGCGGGAAAACCTGATGCTCAATTGAATGATGATCAACAGGAGCATGATCTCGGACGTTTTACAACCTTGTACAACCGTTGTTAATAAAGTATATTTGAAACAGTATTGTTTCTACCATATTGCACCCAAGACCCTACAAGGGTTATTAGTTTATCTATTTATTTTTATAAACGCGCATTCTTTTTTTGATAAATATAGTTTCCTTAATTCTAAAACATTCATAAATTTATGTCACCTCGATATCCCAGTCCTGATTTTTTCTTATTCAATATTCAAGAACAAAGCATGTGCTAAATGTTTTAAACCCAAAACCCTTCATGTATACTTCTGAGTATTTCAGAAGCATTATAGACTCTTGGAATTACGGAATTATAGACAATATTTTTTTTAAATGTACTTGGGAAACTTGAATTAATCATTCCTGAGGATTACAGAGGGAATAAATAGAAATCGATGTATTCTTCGGCAATATGGCTGATCTGAAATACCTTTTGAAACACACGGTTGAATGAGAAATCGTCACTATTCAAGAAGCAAGAAGGAGAGTCCATCACATTCTAAAGACCATACAGAACCTAACATCAGCATAACACGCACCTGTTACATTTGACCATAACCACGAAATATTATTTTCTTTATTATAGAAAAGGTGTTCTTTGAAAACGGTTTTCCATAAAATATGATATATATTAGGGATGAACAGTAGAATGTAATCGTTTGTCTTTCATGACGATTGGTTATATGTAGATATTTGGGGTTTAAATTGACTTGATGAGAAAACATTATGTCTAGTAATGACGATCAGTAATAGTCAATTAAAAAAATACACATACGGTCAACATTTACGCAAACGAGCAAGGTAACCGACTTAAAAATACCAGATCTTTTTCAATTATATTAATAAAAATAGAAATTACTTCAGTACTATTAGGAAACATTAATAATTTAAAATCCTACATTATTTACAATAGGAATCAGTTACGCGAACTGTACATGAAACGGTTACAAGTAACATATTCTGAGGGTGGAACGGTTAAAATTGTAATTATAAAACCCTCTATCTATTAATAATGAGAGAAAGAAATTGGTCAGAGTATAGGTAAAAAAATTCTCTTATGTGGGGAGAACTGTTTATTTGGAAGCCGACGTTTCGGCCCACATTGCAGGTCTTCTTCAGGGCTAAATATACAAGATACAAATAAATTAAAATAGTATATGCTAAAGAGTAGTATATGTAACATATTGATAGAGTAATATTATATTAGTAAGTAGTTTAAATAAGGAGATTGAATTATATAATAACAAAGAGGTACGATATACAATCAAAGAGGTACTGTTAAAATCCAACAAAGTAACAAATGAAAAATTGAAATTTAGAACAGAATTATAATAAATAAAAATATATATATTTTTTATTATATATATACAATTTATTGGACTATTACAATCTGCCACTTTTAGGTAGTAAGTAATAGCGCTAAATAGCTGTACAACCATTCAACAAAAACAAAAAATAATAATAAATAAATAATAATAAAAAATAATTAAAATAAAGTAAATTAAATAAATTAAAAAATATATATATACAAGCTGATAGTAAAAAATAAATAAATACTTGGGAAAATGATAATGAAAATAAAATAATTTATCACATTCATACGTAATAAAAATTAAAATTAAAATAGTATATGGTGAATAGTAGTATAAACACAACTAAATTTACAATAAATAAACAAATTATAAATAATAATCCGTACACTTATTACAATGAAAATACTAATTTATATTACAGATTTATACTTGTTCACATTTATTATTTGGCTGCAGTTATAATAATGGGTTAATAAATTAATCCGTGGATATATTATTAATTCAATACTCTACCATTTAAATAATGCTAAAACCAATCTTTATTTGTGTACTACTCAAAATTTTATAAATTGTCCATATTGACAATTTTTTTCTCAATTATTGATTCACACCACTTTTCATATAAAATCACTCTAAGATTCTCTATTTTTTTATATTTTATTATTTTTATAAGTTATTGTATAACCATTAAACAAACATAGTATTGCTTGAACAGTTTCATTGAATTTTTTTGGTTCAGTCGCATTTGGAGTTAATTTATCGATACTGTTCCTTTTTATGGACATTTTAAATAAGAATTAAATGTAATGATCAAGTTAAAACTTATATTCCAATGATAAAATTATGTTTATGTCGTTATGTAGGTAGTGATAACGCGTTATCACCAAGGGCGTCCAAATATTCATTGCCATAAATTTTACATAAAATTAACTAATTTCCTAATTGAGAATTCTATACAATATTAACTTGGTAGTAAGTAATGGTTAATTTACTGAGTATAGCCTATTCAATAATTAAGGGCCTATTAATTACGCTGTAAACCTTGCTAATACGTAATTAATTAAATCATGAAAATTAATCAAAACACTGTGTAGGTACTTGCTCCATCTAAAACATTTTCTTCTAGGTTACCTCATGGTGAATGAGTTATTCACAATATCATTAAGCGGCCTCCGTTGATAAATCCCTATGATCACGTCTTATCAATAATTAGAAAATCATAATTTATAATATTTTATATAATTGAACCGTGAACTAAAAAAATTAATTATAGGATTATTTCAGTTGTTTTCATTATAATTCCGTTATTTTTTTTTTATGAATCTGCCTATCCTAATATTTGAAATGCATAGTTATAATAGTTAAATTAAAATTCAGTTATGAATTAATGCTTTCTTTGAATTTGCTTTTTGTAAATAATGTAAAACGAATTGTTAATAAATACACTGATATACATTATAGAAATATTTTATTTGGCTTTATGAATATTCGAATATGGAAGATTTCTATAATAGAAAATTTTTTCTTTGAAATTTTTCTTTATTTTTCTCGTAGCAAACTCCTGTTTTAAATTTGAAAATATTATTTTACAATTAAATTAATTCATTTTCCCCTAAAACATAGTAAACTTATTTTATTGGTTCGGAATTTATTCTTCAGAAGTAAAAGATATTTTCGGTTAGTGTTAAAAGGTTAATAGGATCTGCAAATTATCCTTAGGCTCTCCCAGCCTTTATCAAATGAATAAAATCTTTCGGTTTAGTGAGCTCTTGGCCAAATTACCTCTCTGCACAACCGTTTGTTAGAAAATATATGTTTATATTATTGCCTGTAGTTTTTAAAATTCGATTTATCATTATAAATAAAAGAATTTAATAAAAGATTAAATTTAATAAGAAGAAAATAAAAGAAGAAGAAAGAAAGAAAGAAGATTATAGAATTTATTTCTTATTTATATTTATCATCCACTCATTCCTTTTCTTAGAAATAACTCAAAAGAACTCTTAAGATCCAAGAAGATGGTTACAATGATGTGTTTATAAGTTAAAAAATAACAATAAAAATAATTTTGAAACACTAGAGATACAATAAATTTCTTCCATAAGTATAAATAGCAGTACACCGTACATAAACATAAACATATATGTGTTGTACTATACAATATTTAATTAATTTCAAGACATCTGTCATAAACCAAATAATTATAGATGATTAAACACTTCTAAATTATCCAATATCGAAACAAAACATTTTTGTTGTGTCTGTACAACCGTTTTATTAGAAACAGTACAGTCTCTACCATTTACTGAACACAAGAAGTTTTGTTGTTTATAGCGGTACCAAATATAGATATATATCTTCGTATTTTCTTTAACTTAAAATCGCTGAGAAAATAAATAAATAGAAAAAAGGCCTTACTCATCAACTAATTGGCAATTACTCTGCCTGATGAAGCATTTAAAACCGGTTTTCTATAATTCACGTCTCTCTGCTCTTCGAAAGCAACTCAAACAACGAGAGTAAAAGGACGCCAAAACTTTTTCAATTAATGTAAAATTCATTTTTTACCTGGTGTTGTTTGGAGAATAGGGGTTGGGGTGGATGCTAGGGGATGTTTTGGAATAACTTTTCTTAATTAGGGCACATTCGAGACCGGTGGAATCCTCCCCAACAGAAAAGCACCACCCCTATAAATAGTTCGCTTTGCTGTTTAATCCTAACAGATTAAGACCCTATTGGTAGCGGTCAGGGAGAGGTGGCCAAATTCTATCTCCTTTTGTGTCCCTTCAAAACTCCTATCGTTAATTCAGAAGCCCTCTCAGTGACCTATATCTGTAATAATTATATTTTTAACATTTCAGTATTTATAACTTCATAAATATTAATAATAATTTATTAATAATCTCAAAGACAACAAGGGGACGGGTGACTGAGTTGTCGTACGGGAGTATAGATCGTTATAGATCTGGAAACCCTCCTGGGGCTCACTCAGCCTTCTATATAGTAGGTACCCTTAATTGGGGGAAAATCAGGCAGTTGAGCATGGTCTCGGTCAAATCACCTCCGACACTTCTACTATTTGGGAGTGGGGTAGCTTAGTATAAAGAGCGCTGTGGTTTATATGATGATGGTTCCGGCAATGGGAGAAATTATTTAATCTGTTACCAGCCACGGATGGACACTCCCTGTTGGATCTACAGACTCTCCTGACGCCAATTGAGTTTAATCTCGGACAAATCATCTCCCTGTACAACCATTGTCCTAGAAAGGATATGTTATCTACCATGCACCGAACACAAGACCCTTCATGGGTGGCAATGGTGTAGGTCTTTTTTATATTATTCATCAAATGCTAGTGAGTTGTAATCTCACTATTCTGTGTCCTATCCATGACAGATAAATTATTTAACCCGTTAACAACCCTAGGATCTTCAGACCCTCCCGGGGCTAATCCAACCTTTATAAAGTGGATACCCGAAATAGAGTGAACCATTTGCCATTGATCGTGATCTCGGACAGATCACCTCCCTGCACAACCACTGTCTTAAAAGCGGTACAGTCACTACCATGTACTGAACCCATAGCGCTTTAACGGTTGAAGTGCTATAGGTTATCAGTTCCACTGGTTGTCGCTTCGAGTTGAGTCACAACAGTTGACTTTTAACTTTTCACTAGTTTCCTTTTTAATATTCTCGAAAATAAAAATAAAAATTAGTTTTAGTATGAAATAAAGATTGTAGTTATGGGAAATGTGTAAATTTCGGTAATGAAGAAACAAACGTTTCAACTAAAATTTCGAATAATAATAATGTCTTTATTTATTCTGGAACAAGTCCCTATAGAATAACAATACAAGCATTGTAAGCTATTATGTCTTAGAGTGTAAAATAATTACATTTAATTAATTATTACAAGTAATTTAATAAGTGAGAAAGAATAAAAAAAAATGAACAAAAAACTGTGAATTACCTACAATAACAGTATTTTAAGAACAGATTAGAAGAAAATAAAGAAAAAAAATTAGCAATAATTATATAAGAGAAACAATTTATGGTCACATATATATCAAATTTATGCCAAGAAAAAAAATGAAGAAAAATTAAACAATATTATCAGAGACTTGCATATGCCTTTTTGTCTTTTTTAATATCTATCTATATGACATTAATAATACATATGTACGTGGTTTAAATTCCACTCACTCATATATATAAATAGATAATAACACACACAAATGTACATAAAAAAATATCATTCATTCATCAAATAAAGATAGCATTAAGTCAAAACTTATCGCCTACTATTTTCGATTTTTGGGGAATTCTAGGGATAATAGGTGCTGGAATACACGGGATTTGAAGGTTGGAAGATTATTGGAACGACGAATGGAAGAAGGTATAGAGTTCCAAAGGGAGGAGGATCGGGTAAGGAAAGCTCTGTCAAAAGCTGCTGTTCGGTGGGATGCTGTGTATAGATCTGAGAGCCGAGAACGGGTGTTGCGAATAGATGATATATGTTAGTTGAAACGTTCATTTCTTGGTGAAATGATACCGAAATATTCACATTTACCCTTTTTTCTATTCTAAAATTCACTATTATTTTTATTTTCAAGAATATTAAAAAGGAAAAGAATGAAAAGTTTAAACTTTTTATAGCAACTCGAAGTGACAACCTGCGGAACTAATACCTTATTTTTCGTTAGTTTTTCATATTTTTTATTTAATCTGCTTATGTATGGTTTTGTAAAAGGTACCAGGGCAATAATATACACCAACGGTCTTGTGCCCTTGAACATAAATGACAAAATATTTTTAATAACGGTACGAGAACTCACTTAGGAAGCCAGGTCGGTGAACATCCCTCCCCCCCTACATCCCTTGTCGACATAAAACACTTTGGTGCCTTCAAAGACTCTGGACAGTTTATAAAAAAACACCAACGTGTTAAGCTTGTCGTCGGTAAGAGAAAGAAAAAAACCCCGCTTATAAACAGAATTTATGTAGGACGAAATATAAATTATTTTTGGAATCATATTTCTCGAAACCTTATAGATTCTAATATGATTAATCATTTTGAGTGTTTGAGCTGTTTTTCTCCACGAATCGGCCGTTTGATGTCTTCGTTATAATTTTAATTTCTCATACTTTTCGTTTTTTCCCAATATGTTTCCACTTCTTACCTTCAGACCACCCATTTTCTGTGTGATCCATTTTCAATACTTTTTTCCGAAATATTCTTCTTTCATTTATTTACTTTTAAATTTCAGACGCGAGGTTAGTAAAAAGGATATACGGAAAAGTAACAAGAATTTCCAGCCTTTAACCGTGTCTTCATTTTTTTTTTAATTTAGTATTATTATAGACGTGGGAGTGGGATGGATCCGTGATGAAGCACTGAGTTGCAATGCTGGAGGTCCTGGGTTCAAATCCCGTTGCTCACAAGACTTAATCTGTTAGCGGCCGGAGGTTGAGCCTATGGGACCTAGGACCCTCCTGGGGCTCACCCAGCCTCTATAAATTGGATAAACAAAATAAGGGAGAAAAATCGGGAGGTTAAGCGTGATCTAGGACAAAGTACAAGAAAAAGTACATTCTCTGCTATGCACTGAACCCTTTCAAGTGTTTTAGTTGTACAGGTTTATAAATTCTACATACTTAAAGAAAAAATAAAAACTGTACCACTATAACCCGTAAAGAGTCTTTGGTTCAGTACATGTTAGAGAATGTACAACAGTGGAGTAGAGACTGTGAAACATCAAGGACAACGGCAGTGCAGGATGGGTATTTGTCCCAGGTTTTTCCCTATTTAAAGGTACCCATTTTATTTAGGCTGTGTGAGCCCCTGGCATTACTAACCACATACTTAGAATAAAATAGAAAAGTATCTTTATCCTGGGACTAAGTCCCTTTATAATAACAAACATGAACAGAAATAGAAACATAATATAAATCTAATTAGTGCTATTCGATTTCACTTTGAGTCCTGTTTCATTACTTCGATTCATCAGCATTTCTACATTTAGTATTATGGTTTCTAAGTCCTCTTCCTACTTGACCAAATCGTCCGCAAAACCCAAGCACGGTTAATTTTCTATACTGATTCAAACTCAAACTTTATGTGTTATTATGATATTAGCAAGGAAAGCATGTCGATATTTCATCCGTAAAATTATGTTTTAAAATAAATTACATAATGGAAAATGCGTTATTTAATGTAGAAAATAACTGACATGGATGTAATCGCTCTTAACTGGCAAACTTGAAATTCTGACAATGTCTGAGTTCAGATTGACTTAGCAAGAAATGGCAAGAGTGGGAGAAAATTATTCGATTAGGTTTTGATGAGACAGTTGCCGAGTTTGAAGAATAATGGATTTAATAGAGTTTATGGCAAACTTGTTGAAGAAGACTTTTGCCCAGGTTTTAAGGGCTAATAATCATTCCTGTGTGAGTTGGACTGATTTGAGATAAATAAAAATGTTAGTATCATTGGTTATTTTAATAAAGTGTACATTATTTTTATATATTTATTTATTTTTTTATTTATCTAGACTTTATTGTATTATCATTTTTTTGTATATATTTTTCCACATGTATATATTTTATTACATTCACTAATTTTATTTTGTTTACATCATTTTTTGTTTTGTTATGGAATGGTTGTAGCTACATGTCACCATTACTTATTGCCCACAAGTGGCAGATTGTAATGTTTTTAATAAAGTGTTTAAAAAAAAAAAGTTTATAAAATAAGTTTTTTTTTCTTTTTTAGACTATTGAATAGGGATGTGCTATTGTATGCCTGGATTTGTAATATTTCTTAGTCCTTGTGATGTTATGTACTAGTACAAACTACCACTGGGTAGTTTCTCTACGTTATTCAAATGCCCCAATGCATAGTCCAAGATCCCTGGTACATTTTTGCAATTGATTACTACCAACCTGAATCTTCGTGAATAGCTTCGTTTTGATGAGGCCCAACAATTTCCTTTGCAAAAATTCTCGATTGTGATAGCTAAAAGAGGTAGCAAGGATAAAATATGTCGATTTGATGATTTTCAAACATTTATTACTAACTCCATTTTTTTTTCTTAAGTCTCAAGATAATTATCTAAATTATTTGAAAAAATATTTGTCCTACAAAATGTATGGTTTGATCAACGAGTCCCCTCCTTCCAACATGTCGACGAGGTCATCAAAAATGATTACTAACCAGCTGATTTTTTTTTTACTTAGTTAATATTTATATAATTCAACAGTCATATTGTCCTACAAATTGCGTGGTACGTTATCCCGGTCCTACGCTCAGAAATTGTTAATACCACAAGACCATTTTTCTCATTACTAACTGTAGGACAAAAATATTACATAATAGGTTAGTGTTTTCTCTGCCCAAATGAAACGGTGCCCTACAAGAAAACAGGTATGTATCACTAGTCCGACAAGAATCGTCATTTTTTTCGTTTTTCTATATTTGGTTTCGCGTGGTCAACTGAAAAAAAGTTTGCACACTTATGGACACTAACATGGGATACCTAATACGCAGTAAGGAATCCTCTGCGCATGCGTACCGGTGTGACAGTAGCAAAGTACAGAAAATAAATTGATTTTTAATTTCACGAATTTCAAATATGTATTCAATTGGAGCACCGCGATAACGTACCACGCAATTTGTAGGACATTATGACTGTTAAATTATATAAATATTAACTAAGTAAAAAAAAAAAAATCAGCTGGTTAGTAATCATTTTTGATGTCCTGGTCGACATGTTGGAAGGAGGGGACTTTTTGATCAAACCATACATTTTGTAGGACAAATATTTTTTCAAATAATTTAGATAACTATCTTGAGACTTAAAAAAAAAAATCATCAAATCGAAATCTTTTATCCTTGCTACCTCTGTTAGCTACCACAATCGAGAATTTTCGCAAAGGAAATTGTTGGGCGTCTCATCAAAACGGAGCTATTCACGAAGATTCAGCTTGATAGTAATCAAGTGCAAAAATGTACCAGGGATCCTGGACTAGTATCATTCCTGCCATTTACTTGTTGTATTATTATAGTACAGTTGTAAATTTCAATGAAAAAAAATCAAAAACAAACGAAATGAACATATTCTTTGTGATGTTTTTGTCATTGTTTTGTGTGATTCCTCTTCATATTCCTTTTCTTCTTGATTTTTGAAATGATTGATCCTAATAGCTATCCTCGAGGTCAGCCACGGGGTTCGACACAGGTTCTTCATTCCAGCCTTGTTCCAAGAGCTCATCAGGATTCGAACCGCTCAGATATCGACTCACCCTCTTCGCGACAACATCGATCACCGTCAGGGCCGAATTTCCTCACGGCCCAAGATCCTCCACCCTCCTCCCTGTCACGAGACACTTCTCAATTATCTTAATGAACTGAATATGGTGGTTGTAATAGTTGAAGCGTCCTCCGCGTGTAACCGGATAGCCCTGTAACTCAAGAGTGCTATGCGACGCGACATACTGCCGGGATTATTGCTATTGTATTCCTCCCACCCCCAGGGCAATATAGCACAAAGGAAATAAGAAACTGTATCCTTCAAGAGGAGGGAAGGCGGTTTGTACAATGTAGCGACCATTTTTTGATTACTCAAGGCACTCAACAATACATGAAAGACAAATTCAGCATGTTGCGGAAAAAGACTACAATAACTGAAGCATAATTTATATCATGGTATTAATACAATTTTATCATACCGCATAATATCAGTGCGGAACCATAAAAAAAAAGAATTAAAGATATAGAAATCATTCATGTTCATAAAAATGTTCATTTTATATATTAAACAAAAAATTAAATAAAGTAGATTGAAAAACATTACTCCTGCCATTTTATAGATTAATAAAGATTTTTATGTTCAGTAACAGGTAGAAACTGCACTATTTCTGGGACAATTGTTGTGCAGGAAAGTAATTTGTCCTTTATCACTCTCAACCGCACATCCATCAGGTTTTCTCCTAAAACCTATTACCCTTAAATCCATTTTAAATATGTACATTGGGTGTGCCCCAGGAAGGTCTGCAGACCCCACAAGGCACTTCACTTCACACACAGAGGTACTCCGCTCCCTAAATTCAATAGAATATTAATTTAGATTAATGTATCTTATTGATACATCTGTTTAGGTTGTTAATATGATATGTACTGCATTTGATCCTAATTTCTAAGTTTATTCTCATATATATTTATATATAGAATATAATAGCAAAGTAACTTTATTCTGGAACTAAGTCCGTTTACAATATTATTGTAGTATACGTAGATGTTGGACCTAAATTTATCATTTATCAGTATTAGCAGTATATTTTTTCATTTTAAATTATAAATTAATCGTTAGATAAATTTTTTTTTGTTTTTTTTAACACTTGAATCAAGCCATGGACATTATAGTCTTTAAAACATTAGCTATGATGCTTTTGGGTCCTTCTCTTCTGTTCACAACATTTCTTCATCCGTAACGGAGATAAAATGTTAATTAATATAAACATAAATTAAAAAAAAATTACAAAAAATTAAATGTTAAAACATTTAATTGATATTTCTATACTATTTATGCAATTAAACCCTGATAATAATGCCCATTGCAGTCTGCATATTATATCTTGTTTATTTATTTTTTAAAACTAATATTTTTTTAAACTATTTTAACATTAAAGC
This sequence comes from Arma custos, assembly GCA_037127475.1. Classification (NCBI taxonomy): domain Eukaryota; kingdom Metazoa; phylum Arthropoda; class Insecta; order Hemiptera; family Pentatomidae; genus Arma; species Arma custos. The sequence continues at coordinate 38,824,232 of CM073761.1, forward strand.
CCCTGAAACAAAAAGCAATATAGATCCGGGAATAAAACCCCTAATCTGACTAACAATAATAATTATAATAAAAGGAAGAATCGTTAATGTGGCTACATAAAGGGAACCTACCCTTATTACAGATACAGCCCTCAACCAATAATTGATAAAGGGCACGTCAAGCTTTATTGGGACCAGGCCATCATAACTGATCACACGGTTCCTCACAACAGGCCTGATATTTTGCTGATTCTAAAAGAAGAAAACTGTGTAAATATAATTGAAATAGGAGTACCGGCAGATGATAACCTCCACGAGGTGGTCGCCGAAAAAATTAGGAAATATCAGGACCTGGCAGAGGAATTGAAGCAGTTATACAAGCTTGATAAAGCAAAAGTTTTGCCATTGGTTATATCCACGAATGGACTGATTCCAGAAATTACATTAAGCAGCATAAAGGCATTGGACCTTAATTCCAATATTCTGGATGAAATGCAAAAAGTGGTCTTGCTCGGACCTGTGAGTGTTAGAAAAGTTATGAATATTTGTAATGCTCTAGCCTAACCCTCGACTTATGTCCGGGTAGGTCCATTCTCCGGTAGAAACCGAGAAAAATAAATAATAATAATAAAACAAATAGTGATAAAAAGCAATAAAATATAGTTGGCGGTTTCTTTGGTAGTAAGATACCCCCAGAATGTTTGAGAGGGAAATCCTTGAGCGATCAAGGCGATCCTACACCTCTGTGTAGTCCTACACCGAACGTAGTCCGATATCAACCCTAGTCTTATTAAGTAGGCCCATATGTATGTATGGGAGTGGAAGGCTGGCTTTAGAAGCGTAGATGGGAAGATTGCGCTGCCTCTTTTAACCAAAATTAAGATGTTTTATTCATTAGTGAAAAAAATTCTATTAAATAAATTGTATTTTGTATACTTCCTTGTCATACTATCGCTAATTATTGACTTGTTAATACTCAAACGATTTTACTTAATATTGATAACAATAAAATTTATGATAATTCTTTAGTTTTTTATATAAACACATATAATGAAATAAAATTAAGAGAAAAGTGAAACATATATCTTTAAAATTTACACGTATTTGGATAAACATAGATAGTATTAATTAATAAAATAATATGATTAAAATTTTGTATGGAATAGAAAATAATACAATAAAAAATAATTTTATTATGGAATAAAGTTTCTTAAAAATAATAAATATGTACATTAATAATAGAACATGCATTCTTACAATAAGTTTATATAATAAACAATAAATTTATGTAATTCAACCGTAATGCCTATTGCCCTCGAGTGAGTCAGAATATTTTTTATTATAATAAAGTGTTTAAAAAAACATTAATATATTTTAACTATGAACCTACGTAATAAAAATCTGATGGTATTTACTTAAGTACTAATGATCTAAATAAAAAGCAAAAAAGAAGTTTTTGTCAAAAAAAAACAAACGACAAAGATAAAAATTTTATAATTATTGGTCATTTTTTATGAGTTATAAATATTTTTATTTTTTAAAGAGAAAAGATAGGCCCTCGACCGGGATTTGAACCCGGAACCTTTGTCTCACCGTGACATCGCTCTGCCAATTAAGCTATCCAAGGCCCCTCCCGGTCGAGGACAAACCTTCTCTCTTATAGATCCTAAAGCCCCAGCGTGCTCCCGCCATTTTAGCGATGAATATGCTAGAACGAAGTTCTTTGAACATTAATTTTAATTTAGGATCTTATTGACTTACGTCATATTATTATATATAATTTTTTATAATTATTGGTCATTTTTTATGAGTTATAAATATTTTTATTTTTTAAAGAGAAAAGATCCCGGTCGAGGGCCTATCTTTTCTCTTTAAAAAATAAAAAGACAAAGATAAAACTTTGAATGTAAATAAAACATATAAAAATAGTAAAGTTATAAGAGAAGAAAATAAAAAATAAAAGTCGTTATTCACTTTTGAGGGATATGAGCTGATATCTATAACTGATTAGATAGCTTTAAGCATTTCTTATATATATATATATATATAGAATAGAATAGAATAGAATAGAAAAGTAACTTTATTCTGGGACAAAGTCCCTTTAGAATAACAGATATGAACAGGAATAAAAACATAATATTTATCTGGCCAGAAGGCTAAATGTTACAAATCATAAAGCGTGAAAACATGACAGAAAACAATTTAAAAAGAAATATATAAACAAAAATAATAGTAAGTAAATAAATAGTACAGATCTTGACAGGATATTAAGCAATTACAGAGAATAGATAAATCCAAAGCTTTTGAAATTGAATGCATGAGCTAGCATTCAATAATTTGTTTACATGATGTACAGCTTTTCCAAGAGCAGAATTAAAAGAACTAGATAACACAGTTTGTTATTATATACATTGTATTCTAAGCAAATGACTAACCTACCTAGAGACTGTCCTTCTGGGAAGCTAATAGATGTTGAAACAGCCAGGATTTGAATAATGATAGAGAGGGAGTATGACGGATATTAGGAGGGATTGAGTTCCACATTGTGGTGGAGCGGGCGAGAAAGGAACGTTCGAATGCTTTAGTTCTGTGTGAACGTATATAGAGATCAGAAAGGCGGGATCTTGTTTTATGGTGTTGCACTGATGATTTGAATTGGAGGAGACTGTAGATATATGAAGGGTGTTGAGAGTGAATGGATTGGTATAAGAATGAACAGAGGAAATATTGTCTTCGGAAGGGAGGGAAGAGCCACTTTAACCCATCATAGAGGTGGGAGACGCGCGATCGCTTCGGAGTACCAAGCACAAATCTTAGAGAGCAATTCATTATTCTCTTTAATCTGTCTTCAAGCATTTTAGAGAGGCCTCCATATACCACGCTACAATAGTCAAAGTGGGGGAAGATGAGAGAAGATACGAGAAGCTTACGGGAAGATTGTGTAAGGAGATGACGAGAACGATGAAACAACTTCAGGGAACTAATTGTCCGTCGGGATATTTGGGCGATGTGGGATTTCCAGGAAAGGTTTTGGTCGATGGTGATGCCTAGGTTTTTCACCGAGGAGGTAAACGTGATAGGATTATCGTTTAGGAGTAATGTTGGGAGGGTGTGGATGGATGTAAGGAGGGAATTGGAACCTAAAACAATGGCCTGCGCTTTCAATGCGTTCAGTTCCAGTTTGTTCAGCTTTGCCCAGGCACAGATCCTATCCAGGTCTTCCTGAATACTAGCGAACGCAAAAAATAGCTCGGAAGGGGGAAAGGACAGATATATTTGGAAATCGTCAGCATATAGATGATGGGAACAGTGGTGAACAGATTTAGGGAGATCATTGATATAGCAGTTGAAAAGAAGAGGAGAGATACTTGAGCCCTGTGCCACGCCTGAGGAAAGAGTGAGGAAAGAGGAAAGGGGATGATTAGGTATAGAAACTGCTTGAGATCTATCAGAGAGGAAGGATTGGAACCATCGGATGGAACTGTTAGAAAAGGACATTGATTTGAGTTTGCTAAAAAGGATAGAATGGTCCAAGGAATCAAAAGCTTTAGTAAAATCAAGAAGGATAAGCACAGTTAGTTTTTTGTCGTCCATAGCGGTATGTATGTCATTGGTGATTTTGGTAAGTGCCGATTGTGTGGAGAAACCGGGACGGAAACCAGATTGAAGTGGGTCAAGGAGGTTGGACTGTTCGAGGAAATTTGACATTTGTGACTGGACTATTCTTTCTAGAGGCTTGGAAAGGTTTGAGAGGATTGAGATTGGGCGGTAGTCTTTGAGTGAGACAGGGTTAGAGGATTTATTAATAGGATGGACTATGGCTTTTTTCCAGGAGGCTGGGAATACTCCGTTTTGCAGTGAAAAATTGTATATAAAGAGTAGGACAGGTATAATATCGATAAGGCAGGATTTTAGCAGTTTGACAGGAATCCCATCGAAGCCTGTGGAGATGGAGTGGGATTTCAGAACAGAGGAAATAATGTCGTTGGGTGAAATGTCAGCGAAGTAAAAGTTGTCAGGGTTGAAAGATGGTGGTAGGGAAAATACGGGAGAGGATGATTTAGAAGTATTAACTGAGGTGGACAAAAAATATGAGTTAATTTCATTGGGAGAGGCTGGAAAGGGCCTAGAACAAGATGAATTAAGAAGAGAAAGCTTTCGAAGGAGATGCCATTTGGATTTAGAATCGGGAGCAGATGAAAGGGCTTCGTGGAAGTATTTGGTTTTTGCCTGCCTGATTGCCGACTGTGTCAGATTGCGGAGGGCCCTAAACGCTTGATAGTCGTCAGTTAACCTTGTCCGTCTAAAGCGTCTTCGGGCCGCATCACGCTTCCTTTGAAGATCTTTAATTTTTTGACACAACCAGGGAGCAGGCTGGTGACGGAAGGTTGAGGTTTTCAGTGGGGCATGGGTGTCAAGGATATATTTGAGATTGGAAGTAAGTATGTCAACCATCGGATCAATAGAGGCACAAGAATAAATCTCTCTCCAATCCAAGGCTTCAAGAGAGGGTGAGATGTTCTCTGGGGTGAGAGCATCTAAGTTGCGAAAGGTTACGGTTTTAGGTAGTATAACAGGAGTTTGGATATTGTATGAAATATGGATGAGATCATGAGAGGACAGAAATGGAACGGGTAATTGAGAGGAAGAAAGGAGGTTCTGCCGTGAATCAATGACAAACAGGTCTAACCATGTGTCGGATTGAAAGGTGTGATGGGTGGGAGAAAATGGGACAATGGAAAGGTGTAGAGAGTAAAAGAGATTTACCAGGTATAGTTGATCGTAGGATTGGACAAGGAGATTGGCATTAAAATCACCGGAGATAATGATATGGTTGTAGAGAGGAATGTAGTCGTAAAGGGTAGATTCAAAAATTGAATCAAGAGGGGCCAAAGGAGGGCGATATACTACGACATAAAGGAGAGGGTTTGGGTTAAAAGAGATTTCAACCAGAAGGAATTCTGTGTGAGGATAACCAGTTGCGGGTGAGGAATCAAGGATACGTGATTTTAGGGAGTTGTGTACGTAAAGACCTACTCCTCCACCAGTCCGGTCTACCCGGTCGTGGCGAAGGAATGAATAGTCTGGTAAGGATATTGCAGAGGAGGGGATGTGGGGTTTTAGCCATGTTTCGGAAATTCCAATGGTATGATAAAAGTTTTGGGTAAAATATTGAAGGAATTCGTCATAATGGGCAGGTAAGGATTGGGTGTTGACGTGACAGGATGTCAGGATACTGGACATGATGGTGAGGTAGGAGAGAAGATCCCCGTAAAAGAGGAGAAGATGCTGTGTGCAATTAATTTTAGCAGGTAGATTAGGTAAAAAGCTGTGAAATGTTCCAGATAGTTGAAGACATGCAAGATAAAACAAAAAACATATAAGAATATTAATAGTATAGAAATGATAATACTGTTAAAATATGTAAAAAGAGAAAATAATGAATTAATAATGAGAGAAGCAAAGTAATAGAATATATATAGCTGCTTGAACATGAACAAACTTAAAAATATAGAACAAAAGATCCTAAGAACTAAAAATATGGACCAATAAAAAGAAATTAACTGTATAGAGAGGGCGTGGGCAAAATCCAAAATTCCGTGGTGAGCGCCATAGGTTGTCATAGAGCTAGCGGGGAAACAAAACTTTAGTAGTCACCCGAAGACGTCTAGATCTTGGGCCTGATCTATGAAGACCACCTGGTGACCATCTTCTTTTCTACAGCGCACTCTGCCCCCAGAGAACCACACATACTTTATCTTTCCCGCTGCCTTCTTCTGACGGGCTAACCAGTAGAGGTGCTTGTTACCTTTTGTCATCTCCTCGCTCAGATAGATACGGTGGCAGTCATTTCCCTGCCAACCTATATCTCGCGTAGAGAAATCTCTTTTGACTTTTCTTTTATGTAACAAGTCATCCCTCACTGATTTCCTCACGAAGCGTGCTATGATAGGTGGGGGTCGCGGGTCATCATTTCTTGCTCTCCGTCGTTGCACTGTGTCCAGATCCTCTAGATTTAACTTTATGCCTAGGCCCGCACCGATACTAGTTAATAGGCCGGAAGGGGTCTCACCGGCTAGGACTGGGATCCCCCGGATCTCCAGGGAGTTAGATAACATGCCCTGCTCACTTTTGTTTACCCGCACTTCCAGATCTCCTACCCGGGCCTTTAAAGCTTTATTTTCCGCCAATATCTCTTCTATGAATCTTGATTGGCCCTCTAGATGTTTTTCTATTGTGGTTAGTTTATCACTAAACTCAAAGGTGAGGTCCCCTTGTTTATCAACGGCTGTTTTGATATTTTTAATCTCATCTTTAATACTGGTTTCAATTTGTTTCACGGCCGTTAGAACATCTGATAAAGAGAGTTCAGCTTTAAGTTTTTCTCCCGTCGCCGTATTCTTTTTCGCCTGGTCACACTGAGAGCATAACCACAGATTTTTTTTGACAGATTTAAGGGCCTCTAAATCTTTATCAGTGAGGTTAATGCATCGCCCGTGAAATATGAGATTGCATTTAGAGCAACTAATATTGATTTTGTCATCTCGGGTAATAACGCCGTTGCAAATAGTGCAGTGAACCATAATGAATAAGAAGAGAAAAAATAATTACGTAAGTAAATAAATAACTCACAATTGTTTGTATGTTCGGGATAATGCCTAATGCTGTTGGTATTAGGACCGAAAGCTTCACCGTCTTCAAGGTCGTCGAACTTAGCTTAATTTATCGAATGAAAATCTTCTCTCTGCTTTTTTTTGAATAAGTTTATAGTATAATAAATAATAAATAATAACCAATAAATATATAGTGAGAAGAAAAGAGACAAAACTAAACACAACACTACAAAAACACGGAACAAAGAGCAGAAGAAATTAGGAGATAATACGATGTGTACAGGACGGTGTCTCTGGCCAGACTCCTGATATATATATATATATATACATGCAGCATAACTCTTATTAACAGTCTAAAGAGAGGAATCCATAAGAGACCTTAATTTAATTAAACCATTCGAGACGACAATTTTTTTCGAACACGGTTCCCAGGAGCGCGAATGATTTTTTCTTTATATCTTTTATTTTTAAAAAACATGTTTACTATGGAAATCGCCCAATTCGTAAGTAAATTCACATAAATAAGATCATTGCACACCGGGTTTTTTTTCTTCAGACAATTTTAAGATTTTTTGGTACACAGTAAAACCAATGCAAAATTTTGTTTTCCTGTACTTCACAGATTTCATTAGTTCAAGAAATATCTTATTTCGACGATAGGCAAAATATATATTGTACTGATTTTTTTATTATATTAAGATGTTTTTTATATTTTAGCGGTATTATTTTTAAATCTTTAACGATATAGACATCACCAATGAAAAAAAGAAATATAAAGATATATATTTATTAGAAGTATTTTAATGAACATCAGAGAGAGAAGGTTGTTGTCCCTGATTGATAAGTTTGTTGCTGCTGATGTGGGATGTGCTGCACTTGATCTTCATTTATGTGAATTTTTTTGGTGTTTGTTTTTATTATTCCTAATTTTGCCAAACGTTGAGTAGTTAGTTTTTCAGGATTTAAATTGTCTAACTTCATTGTAATAATAATTGCACAATAGCCCCTTTTTGTAGACTTTTATTTATTTTTTTTACTTTAATAACTCAACATGGCTGAGTGAACCACTTCTATATACGTAAGAAATTTTTATATAAGTGTATCGATACATGAATTGTGTTGAATCATCAAAGGATGTTAAAGAAAACCCTTTTGTTTCATCATGTTTTACTTCATACATTTCTGTATCAAAAAGGAAATTCAACATGAAACTTCCCAAAGTGGCGGGAATGAATAAATTTCCTCTAATATGCCCTTTTGGATACAATTTTCCGAGAGAGTTCTTTTATAAACTTCTGATTTCTCATATAACTTTCACTCGAAAAGCTTCGACAATGTTTACAATTTTCCTTGCGAGAAAGGAGTTCACAAGAAGTTTGATGCGTTGAAGATTTTATTTCTTCCTCGACGGGTTTTCAAAACAGCAGAAAATTATTTAATAAATGATTTATAATTTTTAAAATCTTTGTTAAATTTTGATGGAGATTTTTTCTAATGTAATGAAATTGGGTCTATAAAATTAAGGAAACCGCTTAAAAAATATTTTAACAATAAATAGTATTAAATAAAATTGAAAAAAATATTCTGGGACAATATCCCTTAAAAATAAAAATGTACTAAAAAAAAATAATTTTCTAGCCAGACTGCGCAAAAATGAAGAGGGATACCACTAATTTTGTTCGTATTTACTTAGCCTAGCATTTTAGTATTATTTTATCCTTAAAACCATTAATATTTATTAGAATTTATACTACATAACATATTAATGTAGTTATTAAATATATATAAGAATATAAATGCTAAGTAAAGTATAGACTACAAAATTAGCAATATCCCTATCCATTTTTGCGCAGTATATATAACAATAAAGAAATAATACCAGAACAATAAATAAAGGAAAATAATTCTTTTGTAGAAATATATTAGAACGGCTAGGGAGCGGAATGGCTGAGTGGTAGAGCACTGAGTTGCCATGTCCTGGGTTCAAACCTCGTTGCTGGCAAGACTTTTAGTTAATCTGTTAGCAGCTGGATCTAGGACCCATCTCGGGCTCTCCCAGCCTCTATAAACTGTGAACCCAAAGTAAGGGGGGAAATCTGGCGGTTCATTGTGATCTAGGACAAATCACCTCGCTGCACAACCGATGTCCTAGAAATAGTAAAGTCTCAACCGTGTACTGAACCAGCACTTCACGGGTGTTAGTTGTACAGTTGTTTTTTTAATATATATATATATATATATATATATATATATATATATATATATATATATATATATATATATATATATTTTAGTTATTTCGCAAGAAGGGACAGTAATGTTAGAAAAATCTGAATGTATAATCCATGGATATCATGTATAACCCATTGACACCCGACTGTCAGATGTGGCACCCAGGTAGATGTTAGATGGTCATTTCAATTGTACCGTCGTTAGGAACAATCAATAAAATTATGCAAATGCTATAATTAACGTCGAAACGGGTCAGAATTTCCGATCTGCCAACTTCCATTGAGCAAAACCAATTAGAGTTTTCTTCGTTACTTTTTTCCTGTCCTGTGGGCCAGGGTTGACGTGTATGTTAGGTGTGTAGGGGAGAAAAAGACTAACTTCATTTGAAACTCGGACATGGTGAATATCCATTAGTAACAGGATTAAAAGCGGGCGATTACCAATTGGGAGTTTCTTGAAAATGTATGTAAATTATTCTCGATCCGATATGGATTAGTCCAAATTTAGAACTATGTTTGAAATAGGAAGAATACAAAAAAAATTAAAGTCGAACATCAAATTATCATTACTATTTGAATAATATCATATTAAACCTATTCTTTGCAGCGTTGGATCAATATTTGGGAGAGTTGAATAAAATTGATTGCAATAACGAAATTTAAAAATATATTTTTGTTATAATATTATAATGGAACGGGGCTGTCCAGTGTGAAGATTGCTGAGTTGCTATGCTGAGGAGGTGACTGATAAATTACTATTAGCCATAAATCGATCATGGGGTATTTTCATACCCCCATGGGGCTCATCCAGTCTCTATAAAATAAACCCTTGATATAGGGAAAACCTTGCGGTTGAGCAAGTTCTCGGACAAATCACTTGTATGTACAGCCACTATCCTAGAAAATAGTACAGTCTCTACGATGTACTGAACCCAACACTTCATGACATGTAGTGGTTCAAGTTTCAGGTATAATACTATAAATACTTATCTTGAACAGTAATCATTTAATACAAAATTAACTGATTAACCCATTAACTAACCCCTCTACCGGCTTGTACTACATACAGGCAGTTGAACTGGGGGTTGTTTCACAAAGAGAGCAAAAAGATGATTGAGATTGGTTACCTGGCCGGAGCAGGTAGCGACTGATAGCCCAAGCAAACGGTACGTGAATGATACGGCTTTAGAAAATAAATAGAAAAGCAGTGCGACGGCATATATCGTCATTAGCAAAAGGGGGCACGTTCCCTTGCGCCGGCATATATCGCCCGTAGCAGTTGAAGGGTTAATACTATTCCACACATCAGTTAACTAAAAAATCTGATGTACGCATCTATTCGTTATAAGTTGTAAAGATCATCATTAAACTAATTATAAATGTTCACGTCATTACATTATCTACAACAATAACTTAAAAACTTATTTAATTCAAAAATATATTTAATAACATTACTAAAACTTACACCCTGTCTACCGGATCAACCCGCATTATAATTATTTTAAAACTGTTTGTTTAATTTTACTGCCACTATCCAGTCGCACACATCCATATAACCCACCCCGCCGTCTAAACCGTCAATGGCCCCGATACTTGTTGCAATAATGTTATTTGGGGTACTGGCACTGGCCAGATTCGAAAATCTTAATTTAACCGGAAAGAATAGACAGTTCTAAAATCGAAATACTGGAATAAGACATAAATTGTTTTATTTCTTAAATCGATGCAATCCAATTTTTCCATTTAATTTCAATACAGACTATCCTTACCTCGTATGCGGATGACACATGTCTATTATCAGTCAACACTGATCCAGTTATAGCATCCCATACTCTATCACTATATCACTGACCTTGAAAAATGGTGTCAAAACTGGAGGATTAAAATAAATTCCCAAAAATCCCGTCAAATCACTTTTACCCTCCGTCGTAAACCAATGACTTCCTGTCCTACTGTATCGTTCATTAACTCCCCACTGATTCCTGTAGAACAGGTCCGATACTTAGGACTACACCTTGACAAAAGATTAACTTGGAATCCTCATACTAGACTGAAACGACAAGAAACAGCTCGTCATTTTAGGCTACTTCAACATTTACTAGAAAAACGTTCTAAGCTCTCAATTAATTACAAAAGAATCATAACTAAACAAAAATACAAATAAAATAACATAACAATCATTAGACCCTCTGGTCTTACGGAATAGAGGTTTGGGGCTCTACTAAACTATCGAATTCCTCTCGTATTCAATCCTTGCAATCCAAAATCCTTGGTTAAATCCTTAATGCTTCTTACTTTGTTACGAACAAAGTAATCCATAATGACCTTAATGTCCCATTTGTTGCTGATCTGGCCCGAATCCGATATCAATCTTTTCATGACAAACTTCATTCCCGCTCAAACCCACTAGTTTCAAACCTAACAAACTCTTCGATTCCTGATAATCCTTCGAGGCGTCTGAAAAGAAGATGGGCTCGTGATTGCTATTTGAGTACTACCATTGGGTAGTTTCTCTACTTGCATTTATCTCGAGTCATTATTCATCTTTCATTATATTTACTGTATTTATTTTATTATACAGTTGTTAATTTCAATAAATAACTTTTTAAAAAAATCAATACACTGCTGTAAGTAGTTTAAAGAAGTCAGAAATAGTGGCATAATGATTATCCTATTCAATTTTTAAAAATATTTTTAATAATTAATATATAAATATTTTAAATGATCGAGCACGAAAACTGGCTAAAAAAAAGTTTCTCCTCGATCCGTTGCTAGGCAACACCGATAAAATATTAAATCACTGTAAACTTTTTTATATGATAGGGAGATTATTATTCGAATACAATAATGTCCAAATACTGACTGCCTCTCATATTGTTTGCATACCGAAAATGTATTGGAGAATAAATTTATCATCAAGAAACTTTTGAATACATAATAGGGCTCATTTAAAATTAATTTTCATACATTATAGAGTTGTTTTGTAATTATTTCTACTGCGCCAAACTAAAGCTTGATTTATGAAATATTTTAAATATTAACAGACCCGAACGTGAATTTGATGGTTAATATATTCTGTTAAAATAGGTTTTACACGGTTTTTGTTTATTTTGTTATGTTAAAACAAAATTAAAAATTCGAACCACAAAAAAAAATAATAAAAATAACTATAGGAATAAATTAAAAATGAATGAATGATTCTTTAGCGCTAATTCAATGATTGACATCTTTTAAATGTTTTAAATAGTTTTTAAAATATGTTTTTATATTCTAAACTATAATTTTATTAAGATATTCAATAACAATAAATAAATGTTTATATACCTACAGTCTAGCGCTCTCTAAATGAATTCAAATTTGTTTTCAATTTTTTAAATTATATGAATTATTACATTTTTTTCTTTAGATATTTTATTTATAACTCCCAGCAGATGTATATATTTATTTTAATGACTAGAAAAATTTTAATCTATTATTTTGTAATTTTTTTTATTTATATGTTATTTTGTAAATCATTTTTAAAAAATGATATTTGTTGGCTTATTTGTAGTTATTTTACGTTATTGTTATCAATCACAATACTTCAGGGTGCAACTTTAGACAAATTTATCCCAAAATTAAAATATTAAAACGTCATATAATAATCTTTAAACAATTATAAAAAATTAAAAGATTAATATGTTATACTTTGTGTTGGATAAAACATCATATTACTAGTGAGCAGTTGATTTCCATTTAATAGATGACAGACAATTCTTATAAATAAAGAATTATTCAAAATTATTAATTATTGATTTGTAATTATTTTTCATATCTTTTAAACTAGGAATTTGATTTTAAATCTTATTTATTTTGAAATTTAGTTCAAACTTATAATTTATTTAAAAATTTATTTTTTGTACATTTATGTATATACAGGGTGTCCCGAATTTAAATGGTAAAACTTCTGGAACTTATAGGGGACCGAAAAACTAAGACAAAAAGTCCTTTAGAGATTTGCTCGTTTTTACTTAGTTTTAGAGAAAATCGCAAAAAAAGAAACAAAACAAAAATATTACAGGTAACGATTATCACCTTTCAAAGTTCGTCAGGCTAGGCATTGAGATATGTAAACACTTATTGTTATCCTCCATTTTAATACCGTTCGCTAGCAAACGGTTATTTACTCTGTTAACGGATGGAGATGGGGGGATTTAGGATCCTCCTGGGATTCACCCAGCCTCTATAAGATAGGTATCTAAAATCATGCATCATACATTTGAGCATGATCTAAGACTTATCACCTCTCTCTCCACAACCGTTGTTCAAGAAACTGTACAATCTCTACCATGTACTATACCCCAGACCATGATTTGTCGAGGTACATTTTTTTTTTATACCAATGCTATAACTCTTTTCTATTCCAGAATTTGTTCAATAACAGTAAAACTCCTCATTTATTTTTAGTAGGAAAATTAATCTGCCTTCAGAGGTGCACAATAAACCGTAACAAGGTGACCTTAGAGAAGGAAGTTACAGGCTGTAAGTGTGTAAGTGTAGTTGTGAACGGACATTAGGTAATTCCCCCTCTTTTTTTTTTTTTGTTCACTAAGTCTTAAATTACCACAACAGCCCCCCCCCCATACCCTAGCCCCCCCCCGGCTCTGCTTACGGCGACCAAAGTATTCTGGCAATTAGACAAAACCCCTAATTCCGGGAGTTGGGTCTAATTTTTATTTTTCCACCCTTTTAACCTAGTATAGGTGCTTTAGGGGATGGTTGCTAAGGTTGGGAAGGCCAACCTCCCCCTCTTTTGCATTTTTACTCCACCATCCACAACTTCTCTTTCTTCACTAATTACAGAGGTCCGATCCTCTTCCACTTCTTTCGACCTCTAGTGCCACTCCTACCGTACTGATATTTTTTTATCTCATCTTTTATGTATATATTTTTCTTTCTTATTGCACACTGAAGTAGACCTTAATAGAATAAAAATCTCATGAATGCAATTATCGGTCGGATTCTTTTGATAGGGCGTATTTTTTGTCCTCTCTAGTACATTCTGAAAATATTACGGTCTTCCATTGAATGTATTGAATTTTATAATTTAACAAATTAATAAAATATTGTCATAGGTCAATATAAGCTAAATTTGATGCTGTAACTACGTTTTGACCGTAGAGCATTTTTGGTTGGATAGTTGTTTAAAATTTGAGGCGTAAAACCTACTAATCATCAACGCCTAAGTTTTATTTGGTATACATTTATTATATTCTTAATAATAATAATATATATATATATATATATATATATATATATATATATAATATATATATATAAAATTGTCGTGTCACAGTGTTTGTAACAGAACTCCTCCGAAACGACTTGACCGATTCTCATGAAATTTTGTGTCTATATTCAGTAGGTCTGATAATCGGATGTAAACTATTTTTCATGACCCTAAGTGATACGTGTCGGCAATTATAATCGATTAAGCGTCGATCGTAGCAGTAACGCTTGATGATACTGCATTTTTGATATGTTGCAAGGGCACGTCTGAACAGTGTATATCCAAGTTTGCAACCGAAAAATAGGACGGGAATACTTATGGTGGCCAAAAAACTTCGAAATTTTCGAATTTCTTTCAGTTTTTGGCCTTTATCTCCTAATCGGTGCGTTTTAGGGAAAAAACACAAATAACAATTTTTAAAGAAGATTAAAATTGCTAAGATTTGAGCTCAAATGCAGCTTTGTAGATTTAACAGATCCTGGGATAAGTTGCAATCATATAATAATTCACCGGAATCTTAGCTCTATCTAATATATAAAATTGTCGTGTCACAGTGTTTGTAATAGAACTCCTCCGAAGCGACTTGACCAATTGGTCATCAAAAATATCACCGGAAATGTTATTGAAGGGGCAATGTTGAATGGAATCTTTAAAGGAGAAGTCGTGCTGTAGCCACATATTCCAAAGATATCATCAGAACCGAATAAATAATACCGTTCAAAAGAATTAAATTTGATATACGCTTGGCTATTGCTATGACCATCAGCAATTCTCAAGGCCAGTCCATTGCCAGTTTGGACCTAGATCATCTATATTCCTCCCATGGACAATTATATGTCTTATGCTCACGTGTTAGTAAACCATCTAATCTATTTGTATTAGCAAAGGACAGATTAAAAAAGGGTATTGGTCATCGAATAGCGCATACTATTATATTATTATATTTTTAGGTATAATTAAAAATCAACCATGATATACCTTATTCATTAATCTAATGTTTATATCTTATCAGTTATGATTTATGTATAATATTTATTATATACTGTACTTAGATATAAGATGAATAAAATCAAAAATCTATTTAATTAATCTTTTCTATTGATTTATTATTCAAATTTTAACGTAAGATTTTTTTTAAATGATTACAACAGCCACACTAACGCGTGGCCAGGTCAGCTAGTACATACATATATATATATCATTTTTTACTCCTAGAAAGAGAATTGAGATAGAAAATTAAATAAAACCTATAAAAAACTAGAACGTGAAATTAAGAAAAAAATAGAATAGAAAGTATTAATAAAATAAAAAAAATAAAATAAAGTAAGAGAAATTAAAATTGAGAAGAAAATCGTATTAGATAATTTTAATTAATCCTTCTTTTGAAAGAAAGGCGATGACTTTATTAACACATTTTTCCTCATTTCCCATTTTTGGACTTTAACCTACCGCCTAATTTTCGTTCAACCAAATAAAGTGCTTCATTTATCGTTTGACATAAAATTACGTCATTTATTTCATCTGACATTGTATATTTTGACGTCTCCGAGACTTCAGGAATGTCTCCCATGGACGCAGTTCTATTGAATTATTAAATTTTTCCATTCTTATATCGATTCTGTTTAGTTTAAAATGTTCATAAAATAAAAAAACTATCCACTACAACTCATTGTGTTTGTAGGGCAACGGTTGTGTAGGTATGTAATTTATCCAAGATCACTCTAAACCGCCCGGTTTTCTCCAATTTAAGGGACCAACATTATAGATGCTGAGAGAACCCCTGGAGGGTCTGAAGATCCCTCAGGGTTTATCCCTGGTTGTTAAAAGATTAAATAAATTTTCAGCCATAGCTGGATTTGATCAAGAAACCTTAGGCTTGGTAACTCAGTGCTCTATCACAGAGGTACTGCACTTTCTATTGAATTTTTTAAAAATCATAAAATAATGCCATAGGTCAATGATAAGTAATGTTAGATGCTGAAACTGAGTTCTTGCATTTTTGGCCGTTGAACATTTTTAGATTTTCGTAACCATATCCAGCGTTTATGAAGTCATTCATTCTACCCCTCCGGGGTATGAACTCATCGTTCATTGACATTTTAGGAATTCTTTCTTTACTAGGGCTGAACTAGATGACAAATATACTTAGATAAAATATGAAAGCCACATATATTTCAGATACAAGTCTAAGTTCTGAAGCCATATTATTTGAAGTTTTTTATGATAATGTCAATTATTGTAACACTAAGTATTTAGGTTAACTGATACTGCTTATCTGCATTTTTTTTTAATGTACCACTACAACCCTTAAAGGGTCTTGGTTTCAGCACAGATAAGAGAAAACTGTTTGTAGGACAACGGTTGTTCAAGGAAGTAATTGTTCTAAAATCACGTTTAATATCCATGTTTCCCCTAATTAAGGATACCAATTTTGTAAAGGCTGGGTGAGATCCTGTAGGTCAGCGCTCTACCACTGAGCGCATCAGTTCCAAATTGTAAATTATAAATAGTGATATTAAAAGCAATGTAATAGACCAATGAAAACTAAAGTTCGATGCGGGAATTATCAACGAATGATAGTTTGACGTTGCCTTTGTGGATTTTAAGCTCCCTAATCTACTTTCAGGTCAACTATATACTCGTCAGGAATTTCTACGGTGTGCACCGCACAGTATATTCGTGCGTTGATTCAGTTTTTTTAAAAATGTTTATACCATTGATTTTGTTTGTTTGTTCATTTAACGTTACTTTATGCTGCTATGGCTAATCGGACGATGCTACAGTGGGAGCTCTAAGTTTTTGCCTATCCAGGTTTAATTAGGATGGGGATTTTTAACGAGTACCTGACATCGTACAGGCTCGAGATCCCCGTTTAACATCCCTTCCGAAGGATGGCGTATTATTATTATTATTTAAGTATGACCCTTATTACTATGCACTTCGGCCTAAAGAGGCCCATTGTGCTTGAGTCCTAAAAAATCCCTAACATAGGTCTAGACTTCTGAGAAATTTTAAATAGTCTTTAAACCTCAGTTCTTGAAGTTCCTTGTATCCACCGGGGCCAAGGTCAAATATCCTCTTTCGACTTAGTGCTATACATTCAAAGAGGATGTGCCAAGGGGTTTCGTCCTCCTCTTTGCACCATCTGCACCTAGGTTCTTGTTCAATGCCTAGGAGATGCATGTGTTTCCTGAGTTTACAGTGCCCAGTGATGGTTTCAACCATACTTTTGAGGTCGGTTCTCGACGAGTGAGCAGCTTCTTTCTTGATTTTATCAGAAAGATTATCGTTGGGATCCTTTATGAAAAGTTTTGTATGCCTTATCTTGGCTCTATCCCAACGTGTTTTTATCTTCCTCTTGGCTAGTTTATTAATTGTATCCTTAGCCAGGGGAAGGGGGACCCCGCACCATGGTTCTGGTCCAAAGGATGGCGTAACTAAGGATTTTTTACTCCCTTTAAAAAATCCTAGGGCCACCTGCCGGGCTACGAACCAACGATCTTGGGTTTAGACCGTTGATTTTGTTTGCGCGTCAAATTCAGTTTTATTTATATCGTTTTATTTTTTTTTGTTAATATGTATATTTGTTTTTATGTTTGTTTATAAAAATGTTGCGGTTAAAGTCCACTGGACTAATACGGTTTTTCTGTATATTTATGTCAAAATAATAATCATACATCGCATAAAAGTAAAAAAATCATGTAAAAGTATAGTTTAATAAATAAATCATCATTGAACAATCTTTCGAACAAGCCTCGGAGCCCATTGCATGGTTAACATATGGCTCAGCGCTTATTAAATTAAATATAATAATTTACGAAATCAGCGATAAAAAATAAACGTATTGTCATAATTGAACTTATACAATACTAATTAATTCATGTAGCACCGTAGCAGGCACGGATGAAATATTTTTCTAAGGTCGAAAAAATCAACTTAGGGACTTCTGAAACTCTAGAACGGCAGCGGTTGAAAGATATGCTGATGAGTGGAATCGGCAAACAATAAACCAATCAAATCAATATATACAATTTAAAATTTGGTTCCGTTTATATACGAGTCGTGTTAGGATTTGAATAAAAGATATGTTGCGAGGAGGGAGGAAGAGGAACAAATCTTAGCCTGATTACGCTGGCAAGTCATATGCCCCCCCCCGCATATTTATCACCAATTCTTCATTTGTCCTCGACTCGCTTCCTTCAATTTCTGTTTTCAAATTCAGAAATGTAAAAATATTCGTCATGTCGTCCCATTTAGTATGGGATGATTGAATGGCGCTGTAAGAATCCGATATTAGAGGATGCGATTGATACTTTTAATGGTCAACGCATTTAATCCGTATTACTGCAACGTTTCAAGAAACTGTTCTCAAACGACCGACATAACAGTTCAACATACAAAAAACATATATCGTATTAAAATAGTTGTCAAGTAGTACAATTTAATATAATAATGAGGCTTAGCGAACCCAAAGGTGCTGATACCACCAATCTCTGACTTCTTCCACGCATGGACCACCACCCAAACCCTCTGTTAGATCAATCTTAACGCAATCCTCCCATCTACGTCTCGGATATTTAACCACTTATTGCCTTATTAAGAAATCATTCGTCACTAAGCCCAAAAACTGTAGAAGACCATCTCAACCTTCGCGACGCTGTTTGTGACTACGAAATTCTCTTGCAGACTCATCATTTTATTGATGAGTCTAAAAGTGATTGAATCCATTTAAAACAGTTGGAAGAATGTTGGTTTTAGAAATTCTGATATTTAAATTTCAGGACAAAAGACGCGAGCTTGGTAATGCCATGTTCAAACTTTTTCTATTCTACAACAATATCACCAAAATCAGCTGCATCACTAACGATATGAACAGATGAATTTACTTCTACCCCCATTTAATTACCTGGATCAATCAACTTAATGGTATAGTGGAACGTCGATTATCGGAACTAAAGTTGTCAGGGGTGGTTCGGATAAAAAATAATTAGGATAATGGAAATTCACTAAAAAATAAATACCAACCAAATGAATAGGAAGGGATTCAGAGAAACAAATTAAATTACCTAATTAAGTTTACAGTTCTTAGTAAACAAATACATATTGAAGCCTAAGTTCAGTTTTTTGATTTTTCCGAGAAATGATTGGGGCCCCCTTATTGACGTTCATGGAAAAAATCATTTTATTTTTCGTAAAATTGTATTTAAAATAACAATAATTTTAGCAATACAAATAAGTAACTGGATGATCTGATCAAATTAATTAAAATTACAATAATTTATTTAATTGTTATATGATCGGCCACTATGGCCGAGATGCTTGAGGCGTTACCACGGAGAGGTGAAAACCCGGGTTCGAGTCCCGGTCCTGGCCATATCTTT
This sequence comes from Arma custos, assembly GCA_037127475.1. NCBI lineage: Eukaryota > Metazoa > Arthropoda > Insecta > Hemiptera > Pentatomidae > Arma > Arma custos. The sequence continues at coordinate 38,843,706 of CM073761.1, forward strand.
TCGTTTCAAATAAAATAATTAAAATTACGTTTCTGTCGTAGGTGGCCGAAGAGACTTTTGCTGTGGGAACAGCCAGGCAGACAAAGAAGAGGAAGACCCCGAACCCGGTGGAGGGACTGCGTGGAGGAGGAGATGGCCGGCAGGGGACTTGAGGAGGATGACTGGTCGAATAGTGAATAGTGGAGGGACGCTCTGACTTAACCAGGGAACCCATTGAGGGAAAAAACTGTAAAAGTAAAGCAAAAAATTACGTTTGAAAAAAAAAACCTGTTCCGTTAATTGAACGTTCGGATAACTGACTTTCGGATAATCGACACTCCACTGTATTGAGTTTTATAGCTTATGTGTCCTAACCCAACAGAAAACATCTTCCAAAAAACCATGCATGGGTATTTACTATCCAGATTTAAATTTAACCTTAATTCGGTATGCATTTTTGATAATATGCTCTATTTTTTTTAGGAAAAAGAATAAGTGAAAGCGACCATCTTATTTTAAACCCAACCCAACCGACTGGCACTATAGATTGCCTCTAGATGCGAATCAATCTAATATTGGTCTAGAAACTGAAATAGTAGAATGGACGCTAGACGAGACTAATCCTGCTGCTCCAAGACCGTTGCTGAGACGGTTACTTAGTCCGTTGCTGAGACGGACTAAGGTTTGTCTCGTCTATAGGCAGGCAAATGTCTCATAGTGTGGACACTGCTTAAGGAATAGGTGGGCAGCTCAGTGTTGCTGAGTTGCTATGCTGAATATCAAAGGTTTAAATCCGGCTCTGTTAGATAAATTATTTAATCAACAGCTATGAATGAACCCTGCTGGCATTCTAAAGACCCTCCTGGAACTCACTCAGCCTTTGTAAATTGGGAACTCTTGATCGGGGAAAAACCTGGCGGTCTTTACTAATAGTTGAACCCAAGACACTTCATGGTGGTAATACAGGTTACTTTTTATTAAAATGGTCTTTAATAATACCATATCCTCTCCGCATTTTATGTATCCAATTCCAGATTTTTCTAAACTATCTCTCATAGATAATATATTTATTTATATTGAATTCTACAATTTGGGAACCCTTGTTTGGAGGAAAAAACTGTCCAGCGTGATCGTGGACAAATCACCTCCCTGGACAACCTATGGAACTTACTGTACCCAAGACCCTACATGTGTTGTAGCGTACAGGTTACTGAGTTTCACGTGCGGATGGACTGAGGACCAGATAAGGCGGGGATACGCGTTACTCTACAGGAAGAAATACACGTGCTTTACCATCGAGGTCCTAAAGCTGCCTGAGCGATTGAAGTGGGCGACTCACTAGATCGGTTGGTGGTGAGTACTTTTTTTTCCTACATTTTACCCCGGCCCAACGGCGGATATGACAGAGAATACACCCGGATCGGGAGGAGGCTATTTCCTTTATATTTATTCCCACATAGCCTTATAAATCACCCCGCCCGCCCATAAAACATTGTTTTGCCCTATCAATTACAGACTCGTTCAATGCTACCAAAACTCCAACTGGCAATCGATCTCTAACGGTTTTTTAAAAGAATATAAAGCGCTGGCGATTCCCCTCTTGTCGTCGGAAACCAACTTCCGAACCAATTGGTGAAAACTGTAAACGCTTCTTTTATTTTATTAATTTATTCATTGGAATTTACAACTGCATTATAACAATACAACAAGTAAATGGCAGGAATGATATGTAGAGGCATGGATAAAGACAAGCAAAGAAACTCAAATATAAATTTCAATTTAGAAGGTCACGAGGCCATCTTCTTTTCAGAAGCCTCTGAGGGTTATCAAGAATTGAATTACCTATTTCTGTAAGTTTGAAACTACAGGGTTTGAGTGGGAATAAAGTTCTTCTAGGAAAAACTGGTATCTGGTTTACACCAAATCAGCAACATATGGAACATTGATTGGATGACTTTATTCGTAACAAATTAAGGAGCATTAAGGATTTTGGATTGTAAGGATTGGGTACGAGTTGTATTCAATGGCTTTGTGGAACCTCATAGCTCTACTCCATAAGTCAAGACCTATTTGGACTTATAATATACTAGCTTATGCCCGCGGCTTAGCTCGCGTGGAATTTGGTCTGCCACATAAAGTTTCGTAAAAGATCACTTTAAATAAATAATTTAATTATTTTTTTAAAATACAAGTTATTCGTACATCCAAATTTATCCAGATATCTAACTTCAAAACTGACGGATTATATACAACCTTTGAACCCCTATTATATTAAAAGGGAAACCCTTGGGGTGGTATTATCCAAATTTCTTTCTTAAACTATACAAAGAACCTATCTACAAATTGCAAGATGCTAAGTTCTTGATTTGCCTTTAATTATGTACTATAAAGGGGGGTCACATGCCCCCGTGCCCCCTCTTAAATCTGCCCTTGCTGTAGCCTATGATGTATAACCTATTTTACTCAATAAGTTTTATCCAAATCCGTTCAGTAGTTTTTGCGTGAATGAGTAACAAACATTCGCATTTATAATATTAGTAGGACATCAAAACAATAGTTTCACTCACGTTCTTTCTGTTATTTAAATCACTATCATCATGTGATTTGCCTTTAATTATGTACTATAACGGATTCTCCACAGTACCTAAAAAACTGTCGGGGGGCACGTTTCCCCGTGCCCCCGCAAAAATCCGCTCTTGCTGTAGCCTGTGTGTTATTCTGATGTATAACCTATATTACTGTAATGTTTCATCCAAATCCGTTCAGTAGTTTTTGCGTGAAAGAGACACAAACATACATACTTTCACATTTATGATATTAGTAAGATTAGTAGGATATCAAAACAAGTAGTTTCACTCATGTTCTTTCTGTTATTTTTACAATTATGATCATGTGATTTGCCTTTAATTATGTACTGTAATGGATTCTCCACACTACCTAAAAAACTGTAGGAGGGGCACGTGTACCCGCGAAATAAATATCAGGAAAAATAATAATGTGGATATATTTAGAAAACAGTATTGATGTTTTAGATAAAAAGCTGTGTTGTTATGAAAACTATTATTTAAAATATAAATATTATTTAAGGTAAGTATGGTGTCTTAAGTATAACTATTTGGACTTCACTTGTTTTTATTAAAGCATTCCTCTCATATAATTACTTCAATATTTACTATATCCCAGAGATATTAGTTGGACTTACGATATAAATTGTACATTCCAATTCAATGACTGAATTCATTGCCGAGTTGTTCCTTTGAAGGAGTCAATATAAAATTCCATTAGCTGGCTCTGGGATTATTATTCAGGGGGTTACAGAACAATATCCCCGCCACTTGGAGAATCAATTCTCAGTCTTCCCTCTGGAGGTGAGAAAAAATCATTACAGACATCTTAGTTCGGACGATTTTTAGATCGATTTCTGGCGATTGCTGCAATTAAAATGTTAAAAAATAAAAATAAATAATGGTTAAAAAACTAAAAACTAGAAAATAAAATAATATAGCGATGAACAAGTTATTAAAAAGGTTATACACACCGAAAATGGTTTGAATTTGAATATGAATAGTAAAATATCTATGCTTGGGTTTGCGGACAGTTTGGTACTGTTGGGCGAAGACGCGGAAACTATAAAGCTAAATACAGAAAAATGAGAAATTTTTGGGGATATTGTTTTAGCGGGGAATAAGTTAGACAAGTTTATCAAGCGGGGGACAAGTCGAGAAGTTTATCAATAATATAATATTAGGAACACAGGTCAAGGTTTTATAGCCATATAAAAAAGATCTATTTGGCCAGTCTTATTAAAAAATAATATAATTCTATGAATGATTGGACAGAATACTATGAAAAAAGTAGTCAATCCAAAACAATTTTAAAGATTGGCGAAATCAAAAACGATCTAAAGCTGGAATCACACCAGAGAATAATAGAAATGCAGATTCAAAATTCATATGCGCTCGACGTTTCAGGCTACTTCAACACTTACTAGACAAACGCTCTAAGCTCCCAATTAACTACAAAAGAATCATCTACATGACCATCATACGACCTATTTGGACTTACGGGGTAGAGCTTTGGGGGTCCACTAAGCCATCGAATTCCTCTCGTATCCAATCCTTACAATCCAAAATCCTTCGTAAAATCCTCAATGCTCCTTATTTTGTTAAGAATAAAGCCATCCATAACGACCTTAATGTCCCTTTTGTTGCTGATTTGGCCCGAACCTGGTATCTATCCTTTCATAGCAAACTTCGTTCCCACTCAAACCCTCTAGTTCCAATCCTAGCTTCCTCATCAATTCCCGATAATCCTCCGAGGCGTCTGAAAAGAAGATGGCCACGTGACCTTCTTAGTTGAACTTTGATTTGAGTACTACCAGTGGGTAGTTTCTCTACTTGTCATTCTCATGTCATTATGTATCACGCATCCTATTTACTTATCGTATAATTTGATCGTATAATAAAGTTGTAAATATCAATAAATAAATTTTTTTAAAAATTCATATGTAGTAAATTGAACAAGATGTGAAGTGAAAGAAGACTGTAAAATGGTTTCATCTCAAAATGCTAGTACTTTAAGTCTGAAATAATTACAAACAAAAAATTAATTCAAGAGGAAAATAAAGGCGCGATTATTCGGTCTCAACATTACTAAGCTCTTTTGTCCCTAAATCTTAAAATCAGAATTTATAAAAACATCATCTTTCCAACACTTCCTTACGGATGTGAAACGTGTGCCCTAACGCTGAGGGATGAACAACTTAAGGTATTCGAAAATAAGACGTTGCGCAGATTATTCGTTCCAAAAAATGTTGAGACAACTGGAGAATTCGGGAGATTAAACAACGCGGAATCGCGAATCATGTACTTAACATGTTAATTCGAGTGATAGCGTCGTGAAGATTATGATGGGATTGTAAAGTTTTTGGGCTGAGTGACGATCGAACTCCTAAAAAGTTAATAAGCGCTCTGCCGACTGGGAAGCGTCTGAGGGAAGAGAGCAAGGCGTAGGTGGGAGGATTGCATTTGAAATGTTAGTTCAAACTTTTCTTTCTTAATGAAATGATAACAGAGATCTACTCATTACCAATAATTATATTCTGTTATCCTTTCTAAAGCGCGTGATAACTGGTATTTTTTTTAATTAAACGAATAAACATTTAAAACTTGTGACTCAATCAGAAGCGACAACCTGCGGAACAGATTAACCAAAAAATTCATTTTATAGTAAAAAAAAAAGCGTTGGGTGCTTGATGTAAGATGTAAATATTTTATTGCCTGATATTGTTAAAAGTGCAGTCAATATGAAAATATCTTAAACATCAATGACTTTTTTGTTCATCACTCTATTCTTATTTTAAACATATTGAAAATTATTTTAAAATAATTTTCTTTTATCTAGTTTTTCTTTATACTAAAATCTGTTTTTTAGTGGTTCAAAATATTATTTATTTTCTACTTTTTAGTTCTGCTGGCCTTTAAACGTGTTCTCTATTGTTTTTGATCTTCAATTTTTTTAACTTTCACCCTTCGTCGTAAACCTACAAATTCCTGCCCTACTGTATCCTTTAATAATATTCCACTGAACCCTGTCAAACTCCATCTGGACAAACGCCTCACTTGGAATCCTCATACAAGACTGAAAAGACAAGAAACTGCTCGTCGTTTTCGCCTACTTCAACATTTACTGGACAAACTCTCTAAGCTCCCAATTAATTACAAAAGACTCATTTACATGAGTTATCAGGCCTATTTGGACATACGGAGTTGAACTTTGGGGCTCTACTAAGCCATCCAATTCATCTCGTATCCAATCCTTGCAATCCAAAATTCTTTGTAAAATCCTCAATGTTCCTTATTATGTCACAAACTCATCCATCATGATCTTAATATCCCATATGTTACTGATTTAGCCCAAACTAGATACCTATCCTTCCATGACAAGCTCCATACACACTTGAATCCGCTAGTCTCTCAACTTGTTTCCCATACTATTCCTGATAACCCTCCGAGGCGTCTCAAAAGAAGATTGCCTCGAGACCATCTACTATAGAACTTTATTGGAGTGCTACCGATGGGTAGTTTCTCCACAAGTGTTTTTCATGTCATATCGTACATATTAGCAGATTTACTTCTTGTAATATTATTATAGTTGTAAATATCAATAAATTAATTTTTTTAAAATTAATTTTTAACTATTTAGTTTTATTAATGACTAAAGCCTGATTTTTAGTTTTTAACTATTATATCTTTACTACATTTTAATTCGGCTGTATATAAATGTTTTTCAGTATTTTTTTTTACAAATATTCATTTTATACTAGCAGAGATTGGTAGTTTCGGCATCGAGCCATCTGGTTCGCTAAGCCTTTTTATTTATTCATTAATTATAATCATATTATATAATATTATGTTTTATATATATCAAACAAAATTCTATGTCATCGGAATTCAAAGCCCGAAGAGTTGGAGTAAGATTTAACCTTTTCCCGAGTTGCTTTGTAACTCCGACTTCATCTTCAGTGTCTTTCTTCCTCCTGCTCCCCCAGGGAGGTGACTTCGAGGCAAGTCACAAGTCTCCAGTGCTTACTTCCTCTGAAGTATAAGAGAAATAACGGCCCTGCCTTAACTGAATAGTTACTATGTCCTCAGGCATACTATAAGAATTAAATTTATTTCTTAAATAATATCAACAATATTTACTGTTTTATTTAGATAGCTATATAATTATAATTTTAAATACTAATATCTATCTATCGTATATCAAATTTTAGCGATGTAATATTTTATCTGCGTTGGCTAGCAACGTATGATGGGACTATTTATTTAGGGATATTAATATTTACTAGGTCATTTTTAAAGCTCGATCAGTTATTATTATTATTTATGTGTGACTCTTGTTTATTGCTATGCACTTCGGCCTAAAAAGGCCCAAGCTCGATCAGTTAAATTTTATTTAAGATTGGCAAATCACAAAGCCACCGTTCCTGATTTCTATAAGTGGTAACACAAATATATAAGTTAAGTATGTATCAATAGACTGTTTTTGTGTTTTTGTTATAGAATGTTTTCATTTCTGTATAAACATCAAATACTATATATAGAGCTGTAGAATAAATAAAGAGTCAGTTGATATATATAAATGATAAAAATTGACTGCATTGATCCAGAAAATAAAAGATACATCTTGTTGCAATATTACGATTTTAGGTAAGTTAAATCAATTACTATTATATTCATTTTAGTTATAAACTATAAATTATTTTTTATAAATCTATAAAACAAACCTAAAATAAAAAAAAATCATTATTTTATTTATGTTAGGGAGGATAACGTATTTTAATTGTCAGTTACACGGTACACCCAGCCCCCTCTCCTGTTTGGTTCGTACACATTTTAATATTTATATCTTCTCTTCATCTTTCTCCTTCTCCATTCTTCACACCTATTTCTCCCTTCATCACTTTGACATCCATCATATGTTTTAATCAAAGAGAAATGAATAATTAATGAACATCATATTTTTAAATTTGTCTCCTTTCCCGACTGGAATTTTATAACTTTATCTCTATACGTTTCTTTTATATTTACATCATATTTTTTATTAATATAACTTAATTCTAATAATATACATTTATATAACATCCCATACTTATATTTCCAAATTTTTACATCTCTACCTGTCATTCAACAAGATTCCTATTCAATACTTTCTACATATTTCTTCTGTATTTATTCTTTAACACTCAAGGAGTCTATTATCATACATTTTATATTTTATCTGTAATTAAACTAGGTTTTCCATACCTTTATATCTCACCTATTTGTATTTATACTTTTTCATTTTGTATCTTTCGGTTTACCTTCTCATTTTTCTTCCTCTCTGTATTTTGCTTACATTATCACCCTTCTGTACATTTATTCTGTAATTTTTTTATTCATTATCCTTAATTATATATCCATCACTGTTTTTTACTTTTCTATTACTCTATATGTTATTATATTCTTGAGACTGTAATGTTTTTTATAGTTATTTCTTGGTTTGTTTGTTTTTTCTCATAGCCCTGAAAATCGACAAGTAGGTCGAAACGTCGGCATAAATTAAAAATAAGTCTTGACTTATTTGGAGTTTTTTTTACTACACCCCTCAACTATCTGCATCCTCCATTATTTTATTCAATGTGAAATACACAATATATCAGAACAATGCTAAGTTGGTACTCATATTTTAGTAGGCTCAATAAGAACAAGTACTGTACTGCACTTCAACTTCTAGAACAATATCGGGCTACCTTTAGTAAAACATAGATTTAAAAAATAAAATATTTTATTCCAATATTTCGATTTTAGAACTGTTATTTCAATACACAGAACACATTGAAATAATATTAAGACGTTTTTCTTATGAACTATAATTTTGTTTCTAAACAAACATAAATGAAATTAAAAACATTTCATTATTTTATTTATGTTTGCGATTGAGAGTTTGTTTTATTGTTTTAAGAGAACAAACATATTAATAGAATATTTAACATAGTTAATAACAATATCTATCTATACATATAAAATGCTTTGCCCTGAATGACTGACGGATCAACGCACAGCCTAAACCGCTGATCGCAGAGACCTGAAACTGTAAGGGTGTGTTCTTTGTATGAAGTAGGCATAAGGATATTCCGAAATTCTACCCCTAAGGGGGTGAAAAATGGGGATAAAAATTTGTATGCTTGCTCACGTGTTTCTTACTCGCGAAATCTACATATGTTCGCTGAACAAAACAAATCAAGTAACAAAATTCACTTCTCGCTGCTGCCGTACGACAAGTGAAAACGCTTTACTAAGTAATCCTTTTAAATAAGTTCAATAACATTACAAACTAATCCTTACTGACACGAACAACAGTAAATTTCTGTCCGTCCCGTTTGTTAATCAGTGTCAATGTATGTTTCACGGCAGTGCTGATCAGGCTGGGATGTAAATTTATATGGATAATCTCAAGCCTGAGGAAGGACATACGCTACTTTTTATCAACACACCACACAGGCGAAGTTTATATAAAACTCTAACTTGATTGGCTAACGCACAGCAGAAACCACAGAACTTAGCATCTTGAAATTCGCAGATAGGTTCTTTGTGCAGCTTAAATGAGCTCTAAGAAAGGAATTTGGACCATTCCTCTCCCATGGTTTTCATAAATTAAATTATTTATTTAAAATGATCTGTCACGAAACTTTATGTGCAGACCAAATTCCACGCGAGCGAAGCTGCGTGCAAAAGCTAGTCAATCTAAATGATATTCACAAACATAATAATAATTTCATAGTAATACTAGAATAAAATCAATTCGTAATTTACTTAATGTATCCTTATCCAAAGGGGAGCAAGGTAGTCCAGTGAGTTTTGTGCCTAATATTCTAGGTTCGAATCCGGTTGTAGCAGATGAATTAGTTTATCTGATAACAACCATAATCGGACTCCATTGGATACTGGCTCACCCAGCCTCTGTAAATAGAGCACCCTTAAAAATACTGCCAGTTGAGTGTTGATAAATCACTTCCATGCACAGCAGTTGTCACAGAAAGAGTACAGTCCTACCTCGGACCCTTTTCATTGGCTGTACTGTTTTTTTGTTTTTTTAGTATGCTTATCATATCTTCATAAACATCATAGTTTATACGAGTTTGGGAGAGTAAGGAATAACACATTTTTATTGAACAATATTAAATACTTTTAACCTTTTTAAATAACCTAACTCAAACACTTTTGCATTACTTACTGGCTACAAAGCATATTAACAACATCAGTTTAAAGCAACCAAGCAGTTAAACCTATTCCCATTTAATGGCCCCTGTACAACGCTACACAAAACAATAGCCAAAACACAAACAGAGACTCCACCCACTCATCTGTTTCCTACCTGGTTCCTCCTGTCATGGTCACACGCTTTTGTCCAGCAATATCACTTTTTATTTACGCCATTAGCACCTATTACTCACAAATTTCACAAACCCAGATCCGATTACCTCTTTTATTTTTCAAAAAAAGTGGCAAGAAAATTTCTATTATATAAAAAAGTGTAGAGCGCTGAGTCGCCGTGCTGAAGGCACTGGGCTCAAATCCGTCTGTTGCAAAAAATGTATTTAATCAGTTAACAGCCGTGGACGTATCCTTTGGGATCTGAAGAACTTCCTGGGGCTCACCCAGCATCTATGAAGTTGATACCCGAAATAGGAGTTGAGAGTGATCTCTGACATCACAACCGTTATTCTAGAAACAGTACAGTCTCTATCACGTACTAAAAATTCAGAACTATCCATGGGCCGTAGTGTTAAAATCTGTTTTAATTTTATTGACGTTGATTAGCGACAGATCAAGGAATTGCTTTTTGACTAGTTTTTTTCGTACTCGATCAGTTTATTAATAAATACTTTTAAATTGAAAAATCCGAATTTTCGGACCTTTATTTCAATACAGAGGAGTGAAACACGGTTTAGACATTTTTCTTAGAAACTATGCATTATTATTTTATCTATGAAACAAACCAAAAAAATCAATATTTTGTTTAATGCAAAATACTCATTATGAGTTGCCGTGGTAAAGGAACATTTGGGGTAGCTCTACTAAAACATTAACTACCTACTGTAGTGCAAATAAAATAACTGTTATATATTTTTCTTGAGTAATATTAGTTGACCTCACATATATGATGAAGATGGTCCGGGTGGAGTTCAGAAAAAATTCTCTTTACTAACAAGAACTGCTTATTTTAATGCCCAAGTTTCGACCCACAATACAGATCTTCAGATCTAAATATACAAGATACATATATATTTATATATCCTACTAATATTATAAATGCGAAAGTTTGTATGTTTGTCTCTCTTTAACTCAAAAACTACAGAACGGATTTGGATTGCAGTAATATGGGTTATACATCAGAATAACACATAGACTACAACAAGGGCGGATTTAGGGGAGGGGACCCGGGGGCACATGCCCTCCCCCAGACAGTTTTTTGTGTGCTATGGAGAATCCATTATAGTACATAATTATAGGCAAATCATATGATCATAGTATATAAAATAACAGAAAGAACATGAGTGAAACTGTTGTTTTGATATTTTAATGAACTTTTGAAACTATAGATACTACAAGTTTATTTGTAAGTTATTGTTGATTTTTCCCCGTCTGCCCGTTGGCCCCCCCAGAAAAAGATCCTGGATCAGCCCATGGGCTACAATTTACAATGATGTTTAATTTGATCATAATATAATGATAAATATCAAGTAAGTTGTATAAAATTCTGCACTCTGAGTAGCTTGCTCACGTGTTTCTTACTCGCAAAATCTACATATTTTCGCTAAACGAAACACACAACAAAAGTAACATATTTTACAGGAGTATATTGCATAACGTGTAGGACCGCCAAAACTAAAAACACAACGATAAATCACCTAAATATGTACATTATTCTAATCCTTTTCGTTTTAATTTCTCGCTGCTGCCGTACAAAAATTGAAATCGTTATACTAAGTAATCCTTTTCAATAACATAACATACTAATCCTTTACTGACACGAACAATATTAAATTTCTGTCCGTCCCGTTTGTTAATCAGTATAAACGTATCTTTCATGGCTGTGCTGATCCGTCTGTGATGAAATTTGATATGGATAATCTCAATCCTCATAGGCTACTTTTTATCAACACACCACACAGGCGAAGTTTATATAAAACTGTAACCTGATTGACTAACACACCCAGCGGTCAACTTCTAGCGGTCTTAAATGAGCTATAAGAAAGGAATTTGGGCCATTCCTCCCCCATGGGTTTCCCCCTTAATATACCTAATAGGGGTTCAAAGATTATATGGAATCCGTCAGTTTCGAAATTAGACATCTGAAAGTTTGGATGTACGTGTAAATTATAGTTTAAAAAAATTAAATTATTTATTTAAAATGATCTGTCACGAAACTTTATGTGGCAGACCAAATTACACGCGAGCGAATCAGCTGGGAAAAGCTAGTATATATATATATATATATATATATATATATATATATATATATATATATATATATATATATATACACACATTGCAAATATAAAAAAATAAAATTGCAATTTTTTATGAATAGGTAAGAATAATTCCTTCTTTCTGAATTTTTAATTGTTAATCTTTTGGATATAATATAGTATCTCCTGCCCTACTATATCCTTTAATAATATTCCCCTGATTTGTGTCGAAAAGATACGTTACCTAGGACACAATCTGGAAAAACGTCTCACTAGGAATCCTCATACAAGACTGAAAAGACAAGAAACTGCTCGATGTTTACGCCTACTTCAACATTTACTGGACAAACGCTCTAAGCTCCCAAATTACAAAAGACTCATTTACATTACAGTTATCAGAACTATTTGGACATACGGGGTTGAGCTCTGGGGCTCTACTAAACCATCCAATTCATCTCGTATCCAATCCTTACAATCCAAAATCCTTCGTAAAAGCCTCAATACTCCTTATTATGTCACAAACAAACTCATCCATCATGATCTTAATATCCCAGATTTGGCCCAAACTAGATACCCATCCTTCCATGACAAGCTCCATATACACTTGAATCCACTAGTCTCTCAACTTGCTTCCCATACTATTCCTGGTAACCGAGGCTTCTGAATATAAGATAAGGCCTCCAGACATTCTACTATAGAACTTTATTGGAGTGCTACCAATGGGTAGTTTCTTTGCAAGTGTTTTTTTTTTTGTCATATTGTTCATATTAGCAGATTAACTTGTTGTAATTTTATTATAGTTGTAAATATCAATAAATTAATCTAAAAAAAAAATAGTATGTCTATGTTATTATACGTGTATAATTCAATGATTTATCTTAAATAATGCCTTTATGTCATGTTATTCTTCATTAATTACTTCTGTGTAACATTCCCTTCTGTTTTTTTTTATCAACCTAAAGGGTTCCCTATTTTTTATATATATTTTGTTTATCACCCATATCCCTTGATGACTACATAATTTTTTATTATTTACCATGTATTATTTTAATTTATTTGTATCTTGTATATTTAGCCCTTAAGAAGGCCTGCAATGTGGGCAGAAACGTTGGCTTTAAAATAAACAGTTCCACTTGCTAAAGAGAATTTTTTCTGAACCGGACCGTTTTCTTCCTCTTATTTTATTCTTATATTAGTGCGTGTTATGTCTGTATTGTATTAATAAATTATAGCGATTATCATTGGTAGAGCACTGAGTTGCCTTGCTGAAGATTGTGGGTTGAACCACTTTTAGGAGGACAGGCCTTAGTACAATGAAAAAAAAAGTAGAAAATATATTTTAAACTATTATTATTACTTTTTTTTTAATTGTGAATAAATATGGCAATTAACAATCCTAATTGAAATTAATCGGCTAGCTTCGTCCCTAAGGGTTTCTATTTTATGCCCTGCGCTTCAAATCCCTTGGTGGTTTAAGTCTTCTGGGAATTCATAAAATTATAGCGGTCATTGTCGTACCCTATAGAATAATTTTCTGCTCATTAACTCATTATCGATTCCAAATTAATTAACTGCAATTTTTCCAGGCCATAGAGGTTGCTTTGAAATGCTATTGAGTATCACAAATGATATAATAAATAAATATAATTATTTTATTTGAAGTTTTACATTTATAAAATTACTAATATCCATGAAGGGTCTTGGGTTCAGTAAGTGTTAGGGACTGTACTGTTTCTTGGTCAGCGGTTGCGCAGGGAGTTGATTTATCTTATATTACGCTCTACCGACAGATTTTCCATCTATTTTGGGTACCCACTTGCTGGGTGAGGCCTGGAGGGTCTTAGAACCCAAAGGATCCAACCCGGTTGTTTACGTATTAAATAAAAGACGGATTTAAATACGGAGCCTTCTGCACAGGAAATCAGTGCTCTACCACTGAGCTACTTCGCTCCTTTATAATATTTTATTTTATAATATTCCGATTCCAATTGTTTTAAATAATGAGAATCAGCTTTCAGGGAAAAAAATAAACATAAGTAAGTTTAAAGGCAATATGGACAAGTAAGTTTAAGGGGACTGTGCCCACAATTATTACAATATTTATATCGACCATAAACCTTCTCAGTTGGTGTGAAACATATTATTGAAGTTGCTATAGCAGTAGATGGATAGATTTTCTTGTTGTATACTCAGTTGCCACGATGAATGTTGCGGGTTCAAATACAGCCTTGGCTGATAAATTATTTCTATATCTACCCAAACAGAAAATACTGCATGATCTGCGGACCCTCCTGGGGCTCAATCATTCTCTATGTAGTTGGCACCCTAAAGTGGTGGTGTAAAGTGTTTTTTTTTAAATATCTATATTATTCATACACTGCTTCATTAAAAAATAAAATAAAATAATCATGTAAGCAAGGGAGGAGCAGAGAAGCTCAGTGGGTAGAGCACTATGTTGTTATTTTGTAGATATCTGTTATTTATTATAAAAAAAATGTACCACTAAAACCCGTGAACGGGTCTGAGCTTCAGTAAATGGTAGAGACTGTACTGTTTCATGGACAACGGTTATGCATGGAGGTGACTTGTCCTAGGTCACGCTCAACCACCAGATTTCCCCCCTTATTTTGTGTACCCTACTTTTATAATATTTTATAAAGGCTGGGTGAGCCCCAGGAAGGTCCCAGATCCTATACGATCCACCTCCGTCTGCCAACAGACTAAATAAAAGTCTTGCCCGCAATGGGAATTTAACTCAGTACTTTACCACAGAGCCACTCCACGCCCTTTCTGTTATTTGTGCTATTAAATAAAATACGTGTGTACTCATAACAAAAGGTGTGTATATTTATAAATCACCTCAAAACAAAACAATTCCAATTAAATTGGTGGATAAAAATAACCAATGCTTTCTAAAATCTTATTAAACAAACATTCTTTCTCGTACATTCTCCTCCATATGAATTCGCATAAATATTCACCCAACATATTTCTACCCGTTCCACATTCTTTTTTGTTTCTTCGTTTGATTGAAGTCAAAGTGATTCCACCCTCTGGGTATGAGCTGTTTTTAACTGTTCAACCTGTTTTTAAGTCAACGGAATTTTTGAATGGTTAACAACGTATTGGTTATACCTTATGCCTTGTTGTTTGTTCATTTAACGTCACTTTATGCTGATATGGCTAATCGGACGATGCTACAGTTGGAGCTCTAAATTTTGTCTATCCAGGTTTAATTAGGATAGGGATTTTTAACGAGTACCTGACATCGTACAGGCTCGGGACCCCCGTTTAACGTCCCTTCCGAAAGACGGCGTAACTAAGGATTTTTTACTCCCCTAAAATCCTAGGGCCACCTGCCACCCGCGATCTTGGGCTTAGTAGTTTTTTGCGCTAACCACTAGACGACAGGTGACTGGATACCTTGCCTTCAATTTGCTTTATTCCCTTATTGGCCTTCCAGCAATTGGAATAAATTTTTGTCGTATTAGGATTTATAATTTAAATTTACAGGTTAAATTTCTCAAACATATGCAGTTATGTCACATAAGTAATCATAATTACCGAGTAAGTAATCTGCATTCGTTTTCCGAAAGTGACCATTTTTATCTATTGACATTAAGGACGGACCATGTGGGATCTGAAGACCTTCCTAGGGCTCACCCAGCCTCTATAAATTACCTACCCTAAATTAGGGGAAATACGGTTGAGTGTGATCTGAACAAATCACTTCCCTGCCCAGCCTTTGACATAGAAGCAGTACTGACTCTAACATGTATTGAACCCAAGAACCTTCATAGTGTTTTTATTTAATATTGATTTTTTACACCTATATTATTCCAAACAAAAAATATTACTAACCAAGCAACAATGAGCTATTTTACTTATATTGAATAATAGTAATTGACCTTTTATATATGCGGAAGAAGAATGGTTAGAGTGGAGGTCAGAAAGAAAGAATTTCTTAAATAGGGTAGAATTATTTAGTCGAAAACCGACGTTACTATCCAAATTGCAGGTCTTCTTTAAGGCTTTATTACAAGCCCTGAAGAAGACCTGCAATCTGGCGTAAAGTGGTTACCCTGAATTGGGGAAAGAATCCTTGAGGGTGATATTGCGAAAATCACCTCCCTGCACAACCGTTATCCTGTTTGTTTTTCCAACAGTACAATGTCACCTATTAAATGAACCCAAGACCCTTCATGGGTTGTGTTACCCATTAAGGATTATTTTAAAAGTGAATTTATTTTAATTTTACCCCTTTGGAAAATAAGATGCTATGAAATCTAAGATTTTTATTTACGATTAATTATTTACATTTATAATCTATGATATTTTAGTAACATAAACACACGCATTATTCAAATGTAACCTTTCATTTGGAAGGGGTAGATGAATACATTACCGCGTGCATAACCGGGGCATTGTAGCACAACATATCCACCCCCGCAATATTCAACGCTAAATGTCGAGGATTACATTTCTCACTTCACCATTTCAGTTGCCGATAACGTTTTACCACCACTCCCATGCTACAATCGGCTTTATATTCCTAGTTTTTAAATTTTTAAAAAGTTTGATAATTTTATAACTCAAAAAAATATAAAATAAACAACAGTCATAATAAATTTAAAAAAAAAACTTTATCACAATATGCCACTGAAGAGTTTTGGGTTCAGTACATGGTAGAGAGAGTGCTGTTTGTTGGACAACAGTTGTGCAGGGAGGTGATTTGTACACACTCAGTCGCAAAGATTTCCCCCCTATTTCGGTTACCCACTTTATAGAGGCTGGGTGATTCCCAGGAGGGTAACATAAAACACTCTACACAAAGGGGCTACCCCGCTCCTAATAATCCACATGTACACACACACACACAAGTACAAGTGATCGAGCACAACAAAAGATTAAACAAAAAGTATATCCCTTCCGTCCGTTGCTAGACATAAAAATATATTCAATAAAATAATATCTTCCCTAAAAAAAATATTTTTATATGATAGAGATGTGTATAATAATAATTTATAACAGGAAAAAAAATTTGTTTTTTTAATTTGTAATTTATTTTTTCCTTATGAAACATATTATTTTTGTTTTAAATTCATAAATTTATATGTTTTATATTCATAAATTTATATGTTTTATATTCATAAATTATTTGATTACTTTCTATCCCTCCAGTTCCCCGAAGTGCACACATAAAATTATCGATAGAATATTATTTATTTTGTGTATTCATTTTTATTTTTAATGAGAAGTAATGTCAAATCTTCATTTTTTTCATTATCATAAGAAGCTATTTTTTTATTTATTATTATTTAATCAGTTTTATAGATTGACTTTTCTACTTGTTTTTTTTGTCTTTGTACTCTAAGGCTCTAAAGCCCACTATAATGTACAGTTACGTTATTCTAAAGGGAATTGTCCCAGAATAAATAAAGAATTTATTATTAAATAAGGCTAATAACATATTCAATTTACTGAAATAACGAACAATGCTCCTTTATTTTAAATTATGGTAAAAAGAACTAGAAACTTATGCTACGCTTGTGCTTTAGAAAACATATCTACACATATAAAATGCTTTGTCCTGAATGACTGACTGACTGACGGATCAACGCAAAGCCTAAACCGCTGATCGTAGAAACCTGAAACTTGGAGGGTGTGTTCTTTGTATGACATAGGCATCCGATACGAAAGGATCTTCCGAAATTCTACTCCTAAGGGGGTGAAAAAGGGGGGCAAAGTTTGTATGGGACAACGTGATTCCTTGGTCCAATCTACTTCAAATTTTGCATAAACCTTTTTTAACAGAATTGATGTGTTTCGTATTTTATTGAAATTCATACCCTAACGGGGTTAAAAAGAGGTAGAAAGTTATCTTGGCGAAGATTTGCTCGAAGTTGACATCAATACTCCGTAATTTGTACATACCAACAACGTAGGTATGTATAGATAACAAAATTAATCACGTAAAAAAACAATTAAAAATCCTATTAGAACCATTTTCTACGCGGACGAAGTAGCGGGCAAAAGCTCCGATAGTCAATTACTTGTTATGTCAGTTCCCTCATTTCTAACTGTCCTCCTCTTTCTCTCTAATTCATCTTTAAATCTATTTTCCTATGTAAATATAAAAAAATAAATAAAACAACAATAAAACCTGTACAACAACGAACCTACTGATGGAGAAGATTCTTGGGTTCAGTACATCTTAGAGACTACTGATCTAGAAGAAAGAAATAGTGATTTGTCCGAGATTTCGCTCAACCGCCCAGGTTTTCTTCCTATTTTGTTTACCAACTTTATAGAGACTGAGTGAGTCACAGGATCCCATAGAGTCCATTCGTGGCTTCTAACACATTGTATAATTTATCTACCATAGCCAGATTTGAACGTGGTACTTTCAGTGGGGGTACAATGCGGCTTGTTTTATTTTTTAAATCGATGTATTCCATTTTTATTCAAAAACAGTGCTATATTTTTTGTAATGGCTTAAAAAAGTGAGGTACAGTACGTGATGGAGAACGTAATGTTTCTAGCACAACGGTTGTGCAGGGAGGTGGTTTGTTTGAGATCAACCAAAGTCCCAAAGGTCGCCTCAGGAGGGTCTTCTGATCCCAATGTATTCATTCTCGGATGTTAACAGATATAAACTGTCTTCCATGGCCGGATTTTTAACCGGCACCTTCCGCTTGGCAGCTCATCCCTCTACCACTGACCGCTCCGCTACACTATTATTATTCTTATATCAATCGAATTCTAACCTTTAAACTAAAGTTGATTAAAAGAAATCGTACAACTCATACAAAGGTCGCAAATCTCTCGCAATACGTCAAATCATTTCGCCCATGTTGACACGAACCCACAAGTTTATCGCCTACCAAAAGTTGCTAAACATTATTAAAGACTTTTTCACATAAAAAAAAAAATATTTATACCACTACAAACCATGAAGAATTTCGGGTTCAGTACGTTGTAGGGACTAGCTGTTTCAGGGACAATGTGAAGGGAGGTAATTTGTCCGAGATCACATTTAGTTGCTAGGTTCTGCATCCTATTAAGGGTACCCATTTTCCAGTTCCAGGAGGGTCCTAGTTCCTATGGATTCATCTCTGGATGTTTGGCACGGCAAGCTGAGCCAACCCTTCCCTGTAATTATAATATTTCCACTAAATCCGCATATACTAAATATTTATTTTACGGAATTACGGAGTAAATCTGTTATTGCTACCTGGCTCGCGTAAAAGAGCGTCTGTTATTTATTATAGCTAGATAAACCGGAACGGGCGCCATCCCCTCCCCCCCCCCCGTATTAATTAATGTTTTATCTTAAATGCAGACACTGCATTTGCTGTTTTGAGAGCAAACAGAAAGCTAATACAGGGTAAGCGAGTCAACATGTAGCGGGGCCCATTACCTCCTAAACCGTGTCTCCTATCTCCTTTCTTCGGCAGCCCTAGATCAAGCAACCTGCTTCCTAAATTGAAATTTTACTAATACAACAACTTAAAAAAAAAGAATGCTAAATTTAAAAAAAATTATTGAATCGTAGATCCCGTGGTTCTTCATAGGAACTTGTAATACAAAAAAAACCTGTACCATCAGTATTGGGCCTAGGAGATGGTAGGGGAACTAATGTTTCCAAACCAACGGTTGGGCAAGGAGGTGATTTCGGGCAAAACAATAAACATCACGCCTCCTATCCCTCCAGACAGCTCTAAGCCATACAATAGTTCCCTGTTATTGATAAACATTTATATTACAAAAAAAACTACCAAGGGGGTGTATAGTTTCCAAACCAACGGTTGGGCAAGGTAATGTTTTGGAAGATATCAAATAATAAATAATAAACCTCCTATCTTAGGCAGCCCTGGTAAAGCGACCGGTTCCCTAAATTGAAATTTTGCTAATAAACACTTTAAAAAAAGAGTTGAATTTAAAAATGTATTCTTCATACAGTCGATCTCGTGGTTTTCTGTAATACATAGAAACATATTATACAAAAAAACCTGTACCACTAGTAGTGTTATAAGCTACATGACAGGGGAAGTATTGTTTACAAACCAAGGGTTGAGCAAGGATGTGATTAGACCGATAGCAATAAATCTTCGGTAACGCAAGACCAAACTGTAGTTGTTTAATGTATGAGAGGAAAATAGTTGACTGGATGGAAAATGGAGATTTTTTATACTGAGATATTTGGGGGGGGGTGCAATCAAAGAAACATCAAATAAGTACCAGACTTTTATTTAATTAGTGCCGACGTTTCGGCCTACCATGTAGGCCATCTTCAGGGCTATGAGAGAGAAACAAACAGAACAAAAAATATAAAAAAAGTTACGGTAACAAGAATATAGTGACATGTAATGTAGAAAACTAAAATAGTGACAGATATGATAATTAAAGATAACGAATATTATAATAGTGACAGAATATAATAAAATTAAAATAGTGGCAGATATAATAATTAAAGATAACGAATATAAAATACAGAAAATAAATTTACAGAAAGGATAAAAATGTAAAAATAATATAAAGGGAAAGAAAAATGAGGAGGTAAACAGAAAGATAAAAAATGAGAAGATAAAAATATAAAAAAAGGTGGAATATGAAGGATTTAGAAACAAATAGTTTAATTATAGAAATAAAATGTATGATAATAGACTTCTAGAAGTTACATAAGTAAATTGTATGAAAAATAATAATACAAGAATATGTAGAAATAAATGAACAGGTATCTCGTAGAATGACAGTTGGAAATGTAAAAAAATTGAAAATATAAGTATGGGATGTAACATAAAAAAAAATAGTTGATTGGAATCTAATATAAAAATAGTTGATTGGATTAATAAATTTGAAAAATTAAAAATAATGCTTATAAATATGAACTCTTTGATTGTAGTTCTTTAAGTTCGTAAGCATACATAAGTTGAAATTTTACTAATTTACATTTATATTTATACAATTTATTAAATCCTATATTTTTGTTTAAACATTTGCTCTCGTTGTGCGGGAGCAATGTAGCTTAGTGTGTGAAGAGTTTGTTTGCCGAGTTGAAGATCCCGCATTGAAATGAGGGTTTGATAAATTATTAAATCTGTTAAGGGTCACGATTGGACCATGTGGGATCTGGAGACCCTCGTAGGGTTCAACCAGCCTCTATAAAGTAGGCCCGTGAAAGGTGAAAAAAACCTGCGGTTGAGTGTGATCACGAGAAAAAGGCACCTCACTCACAACAGAGGTTCACGAAATAATAATACAGACTCTAGCATCTACTGAACCCAAGAACCTTCATGGGTTGTAGTGATACAATTTTTTTAAAAAAATATAATTTCCTAATACTTTAGAGACTCAAAGATGATTTTTTCAATTATATTTAAGCAATTATTTTATTTTATTTTCTGTTTTGCTCTTAACTTTTAAATCTGGGTAAAAAATAAAATAAAAATATAAATAACTGTTGGTGTAGAAATAAGAATATCAATTAAAAAAAGGATAAAATCCTTCCTTCAAGACGCTCCACTAACAACTGAATTGACTGATTATTTTTTTCAGTATTAAAGAGTTTAAAGGTTGTTTTTGGAATTTTTCCTGTTGCATCCTATTTATAATTTATGTATCTGCTTCAGTTGTTGCTCATTTTTCTTTATAAAAATACATATTCAGATTAAATTTTAAAAAGATAGAACGTGGAGTGCGAAAAAATCAGGATAAATAGACTACAGTCCTTGATAGATCGGAAACGTTGGAGGAGATCTGTTGGGTTGAAAACGTCGACGTGAAAAAGTGTTTCTATTCCATTAATCTTTTCTCCCATAAAGTGAACGTGCAACTTATTTGAGAGCTGTTGTTTTTTATGAATTCGAAAATTGCTTGGCACTTTCAAGCAGACTACGGAAGTAGTCTTGCACCCTACCACACCCCGGCTACTAGATATTCTTTTAAGATATAATTTCTCCCCGGCCTCCAGAGAAAATTGTAGGAAAATGCCCCGACATTTTGCCACAATAATTCAAAGCCTTCTCGGTTTTCTGAGCATGAAGAAGACAGTATTTTTTTCTGAGAAGATTATTATATATTTTTCTGATTTATCTTAAAAGTGATAAACTTTGATTATCCAATCTTTACAAATATTACATTAAATCACTCGTTACCAAATTTATTTGTCTTACCGTACACTGACATAGACAAAAAATTTGATACTTAGATTAATGTATTTATTTTATTACTTTTTTTGTTTAAATGAATTAGTATGCATTTAGACATTTAAAAACCATAAAAATTTATACAATCCAATTTTTATTTGATTTGGGCCAAGTGTATGACTGGGCATAACTATGGTGTTTTCAAACCAACGGTTGCTCATGACAGTTAATGGGTCGAGATCACGCTCAACCGCCTTAAGCGTTTATCCTTTATAGAGGCCGGGTGAATCCCAGTGTCTTCAGATCCCCCAGAAAAAATAATTTATCAGCTACAGCCCACCACGAAATAACTGCTTGGAGTTATAACTGATGTACTGATTTAGATAAATAATAAAGTAGCCATATTGGTATTATTTGTTATTGTGAGAGTACGTGTATTAATATTTTTTTTTTATTATTTAATTAATTTATTGATATTTACAACTATAATAATATTACAAGTAAATCTGCTACTATGAACAATAACATGCAAAAAAAAACACTTGTGGAGAAACTAACCATCGTTAGAACTCCAATAAAGTTCTATAGCAGAAGGTCTCGAGGTCATCTTCTTTTCAGACGCCTGGGAGGGTTGTCAGGAATAGTATGAGAAGCAAGCTGAGAGACTAGCGGATTCAAGGGTGTATGGAGCTTGTCATGGAAGGATAGGTATCTAGTTTGGGCCAAATCAGCAACATATAGGATATTAAGATCATGATGTATGAGGTTGTTTATGACATAATAAGGAGCATTCGGGATTTTACGAAGGATTTTGGATTGTAAGGATTGGATACGAGATGAATTGGATGGTTTAGTATTTTTTTTTATATCCTTTATTTGCCAGATCGGCTATTCCTAGCCTTACATGGTTTTGTTTTAATAATGAATTAATGGTTTAGTAGAGTCACAAAGCTCAACTCCTATGTCCAAATAGGTCTGATAACTGTCATGTAAGTGAGTCTTTTGTAATTAATTGGGAGCTTAGAGCGTTTGTCCAGTAAATGTAGAAGTAGGCGAAAGCGTCGAGCAGTTTCTTGTCTTTTTAGTCTTGTATAAGGATTCCAAGTGAGACGTTTGTCCAGATGGAGTCCTAGGTTACGTATCTGTTCGACAGGGATCAGTGGAATATTATTAAAGGATACGGCAGGACAGGAATTCGTAGGTTTACGACGAAGAGTGAAGGTAATTTGATGGTATTTGTTAGGATTTATTTTAATTCTCCAATTTTGACACCATTCTTGAAGGTTTGAGATATGGGATTGAAGAGATTTGGATGCAAGAAATGGATCCTTATTTAGTGATACCATACATGAGTCATCAGCGTACCTAGCGAGGACAGTGCTTGGATGGGTTGGGATATGAGCTGTATATATCGTGTATAGGATGGTACCTAGGATACTACGAATACCTTGAGGAACACCGGCGGACTGGGTTAAGAGGGAAGAGTAGGAAAAATTATGTTTTACTTTAAGGAAGTAAGTAGAAGGTAAGAATTTACGGAGTTTGTATTAATATTTAAATTTATATATCGATTATATCGATTTATAGGTAGTTCATAAAAATGGTACCTTTATGCTATCTCTACATGAGTGTGTTGTTTCTATAAATGGACTTATGTATATAAGCATCAAATATTTAATATAGATATTTTTCAAATACAAGTAGAGGCTAGATTGCATACCCTGTTTTTATTTTTAATATTTTTTTTATTTTCCCATTATAATTCAAATATCTTCATTATGGGTATTGATAAAACAATTATAAGGAAATGAATTATATCAAATCATCTAAAATAAAAGCATATGTATGTTTATGCTTCTAGCTCACACATCTGTCAAAATAGACCACAAGAATAATTTCAGTTAATGGATTTGTTGTGTCTAGCAGTGTCAGTTGTTCTCTTGTTTTGATTCGCCGAGTCCGTACATTTTCTGCAAAGCTTAAACAAATTATTCAAGGAATGAATTAGTAAATAATTTTAATACGAATCGCGGCGCACAGTGGAACGAGCGTTAGGGAGTACTGGACATTCATTAATATCTCCGCTTCTGGTTCTCCTAGAATAAGGCTATTGGCACGGTTTTAAAGCTTTTTGAATAGACTATTTCATTATATAATGAACAGGATTAGATAATTTAGGGGAAACATGTAAAAATTCTCGATTTGATATTTCGATGTTAAATAATTTATTATCTATCATTGTACCATTTATTTTACCTATATACTACGAGAATAGGTACAATACAGTTTTCTATGGAAAGACAGATATAGGTATTAAATAAAGTTATACAAAGGAAAAAGTAACAAACCAAAAAAATTAATATAATAATTGATAATTACTTTTGTTAGTCAATATACTAGGTATAATTGATACATCAAAATTATAATAAATGTAGGTGCATATATAAAACTGTTTTATTTAAATAACGATCACAATTAAACCAAAATTAACAACTTAATTTTAATTAGGATTTGTTTTTCTATATTCTAAGTAACAATAAGTGATTGTGCTTCTGGTAATAAATCACGTTAAATGTTTATTATTTTCGGTCTAAGAGTCGAAATTAAAGGATCCGAATTGTCCTCAGACTTGAATCTTTTTTTCACGACAAAAGCGGACATATCCTCTGAACATTTTCTAAAACTTTCCGTTTGTCTCCGTCTTTGTCAATCGGATAATTGTTTGAATGACTGAGAACGAGATGGTCTACTTGCGGCTGTTGATTATGACGATGAAGGTAGGTCCTGGCTAACATCTTCAGGAACAATGAAATCCAAATTCAACCAGTTTTCATGCTTCTCCAGAAAATAATTGATATTCCTGTGGGACGAAATCCAGCGAGAGTACAAGCTATCACTGAATTTTCTTAATTTTTCCCGTCAAGCAGAAATTTGCGGTATTTGAAATTTGTTCCAGTCCAAACGAATTAATCCATGCTTCCAATGCCAGGTCATAATATTTAAAACCCATATGATTAAATTGAAAAACTTGAAGATTTGTTGTAGGAACAAATTTCTACATTGCACCTATGTCGTTCAATTACCACAGACAAACTGAGTTTCATTGTTAATAGGTACTATTATGTTGGATAAGGATTATTCGGATAAATGAGTGTAAACAAACATTGGCAAACAAAAGAAAACTTATGTAAAGTAGAGGCCAATATCAACAGAAATTATTTTAAATTAATTCTCAAGTCCCAGAAAAGAAAAGAAAAAATCATTTTCTCGGAAAATAGCACCTAGTAGCAGAATCCGACTAATGAAAAAATAACTTAAAAAACATTTTAGTTATTTACTGTGAATGTAGTTTTTCGGGCGATTTTCGCAATTAATTTTTTTAGATTTATCCCCCAATTATCACCGAAAAATCCCAGACGTGTGAAATAATCCAAGTTTTATTAGCCTAAAATATCTTATTATGGGTGAGTTGTTTTCCAGTAGATGCACGATTAATTTAAGGAATCACCTCAAACAGTGGATTTCTTTAAAAATATGAGACTTTTTAAAAAATTTATATTTCAATTCAGATTTTTTCATTTGATTTGATTTCACAATTAATTTATCTATGGATTTTGTTGAGAAGAAGTATAAAGTATAATTTAAGATCAAAATAAAGGACAAATTTAGTTATTAGAGAATTGGCCCAATGTTCAACGAATGCGTTGATTCGTTCCACTGTGCGGCGGTTTTCTAAACTTTCCTTCGGATTTCTTATAATTCATATTTTTTTTTATAATCTTTAATATTGAAGCGATTTCAAAATTAATTTATTAAAAAACAATTGGTTACTTCTGCTGAACCCCATCTTAAAGACAAAATAATTTTAATAATTATTTTTAAAAAAATACTTTTTTTACTAACCAAGATAACATTTTTTTGTATCCCTTAATGAGCCTATTAAAATATGAGTACCCAGTTTTTATTGTTTTGATGTATTGAGTATATTGTATTGAATAGAGTATTGATTTTTTAAACTTTTAGATTAATTTAATAGATTTAAAAAACTTAGTTTTAAAGATAACAATCTTAATCTAATTGCAATGCATTATTTTTTTTTCTATTTTTTTAAAATGTCTTTATTGAAATTTACAACTTTATACAGAATTCATCAAGTAAATATAATGAAAGATAAATCATGTCCAGAGACAGAGGCAAGCAGAGAAACTACCCAGTGGTAGTACTCGAGCTTTGAAATTAAGAGGTTTGGGTGGGAATATAGTTTGTCATGAAAGGATTGATATTGGATTCTGGCCAAATCAGTAACAAATGGGCCATTTATATCATTATGGATGACTTTGTTCTAAAGCAAGGACCATTGACGATTCTGTATTATAAGTATTGGATACGACAGAAATTCGATGGCTTAGTGGTGCTCCAAAGATCTACTCCGTAAGTCCAGATGGTTCATATTACAGATCTATATTTTAATAAATAAATTAAAAACGAAAAAGGAAACTTGTTACGGACCCGACGAGAACGGACAAACTAAAATAACATCCGGCGCATTGTTTTGGTTCGACCTGGGGGCGTTCACTGGATTCGATCGTAGTAATTCAGAGCTTCTTTTCAACTCCCTGAAGGCCAACTAGTCTTAGCGGTGTAAACCTGCCAAACCACAGGGCCGTACTCCTAACGACTGGGCAGTTCATTGTCTACGGTAGCATTCCGAAGCTCGTCCTAGCACTTTCTTTTCATCCTCCAAAAACTACTTGAATTCGCTAATGAGGCTGAATCTGCGTTTACCAATTCCTGGTGGTCGAGTTTTTATGTAACCAATCAGTACATCTATCTAATTAGGTTATCCGACTTAATAATTTATAATAAGGCATTCATTTTATTTGTCTGTCACTTGCTTATTTTATTTTATTTTATATTAATTAAAAGCAGGAAATTCTTGTTGTTGTTTTTTTTGTATCGACATTACTATGACAATATCGTTTGTACGGTAATCTAAAAGTCAAATTATTTATATTATTCAATAATATCCTATAATGACATAAAATTTGTATAGTTATCACTATGATTTATTTGCACTAGTCCGGATTGGAAATTAACATATTATTATTATTATTCAATGTAATATATTAATTAATTATTTAAAATTAGTAATAATGGTTTTAGTAGCCGTTACGTTTAAGAAATTGTTAATATTTGTTGAATTTATCATGGTCTTATATAATCCAAGTATTTGCATCCATTTGATAATAACGTTTGATGGTAGGCAGTTTATGTTAATAATTACAGAAAATTATGAAATTTAGTAACTTCTATTTATTTGTAACCAATAAAATAATTCGGAAAACTGAATAAAAATTTTATTTTTGTAATTAAACAAAGCTGAACCGATTAAAAAAAAAAAACGAGCATTATTCATTTTAATTTTTTAATCATCATTTTCTTTTTAGGGACCGGTTAATAACCAATTTGAATTTTTGGTTTGAAAATATAGTAAAACATTTATTTTCATTAACAGAAATGATTTTATCCCCTATCATACTGTTGTGAAATGTAAATCTATATCTATATTAAAAATATTTAAATCTGTCTAGAAACGTTCAAGGATATAAAGAGAGGGAAGCTAAGAAAGAAACAATGCTTTTAGCCTTGAGTTGCGAAAATAAAAAAAAGAAGTAAAAACTGCGATATACAACCTGTTGCGAAGTTCTTTAGCGATAGCTATCATAAGCAGTTTTTGTATATATTATATGAGATTAAATAACATAATAAAAACAAAAATAAGATCGGAAACTCACATACACGGGTTGATATACACATATAAAAGGTTGAATCTGAACCTGAATTATAAAATATCATAAATGTGGATAAATTATGTTATATTTATTTTTTTTTATTTCACCAGAAAAACTAAATAATATTTTAGATACTCTTGTTACCTCGTCGGGCAAAATAAGTTCAATTATTTCAATTAAACACTTTTATTAAGTTTACAACTCTATTCCTTTTTAATTACACTAACAAATACAAAGGTAATACACAGAAGCGTTCCACACTAGTACACTATCAACAACCGTAGCTCACTAAAACCTTCCAACATATCGTTGATCGATATATCGATAATCGCGGTAATTTAATTTATTGATCAATCTTGATAGCATCGCTACACTCTTTTAGCTTTCCACAGCCACTATTATTACAAAAGACTTTGTTGATTTCTTCTGGTTTAGATCGTGTTGATGAATTCTCATCTCAGCCATGAAGAAGTCAGCAGCATGGTTGGCGAAAAATTCATCAACACGATCTAAACCAGAAGAAATCAACAAAGTCTTTTGTAACATTTTAGATTTTTTAGAAATCGAAAAAAAAATCCCAAACTTTTGTAAGGCCCATAGAACAGATTAGTGCTCTATAAAATAGACAAAACGGAACAAATTAGAGTTTCGTGAAAACATTAGGGATCAGGAATAGATTTGAAAAGTAAATTTTAAATTTAAACCATTGAAATAATTTACAACAATAAAATTATTGGTTTGGATTTAATAAGAGACATCCCGGTTTCAACAGTTGTAGTGAAGTTGATGGGCGAAGTCCTGATCAGATATTAATAATTAAGTGAACAGTAACTAGAGAAACACCCTTCAGAATCCTAAAATGTAAATATATATATATATATATATATATATATATATATATATATATAATAAAACCAAAGTAAAGGTAGATAGCATAATAAATGTGTAATGTTTTAATATTTTACTTAAAAAATATGTAATTATCTAATGATGCCGTGTATATATTATCTAATTTTTTGTGAAAAACACACCTTATATATGAATAAACAGATATTTTTTCTAATGAATATATAGATTAGTTTTGCTATTTTTAATAAAAAAAACATTATTTATGGGAATACTATTTATTGTAGGCAAACAAAAAAATTGTGGTTCTTTAAAAAATTCGGAATTTTGTAATATATGTAGATATATATATATATATATATATATATATATATATATATATATATATATATATATATATTGAAAATATTTAAATCTATCTAAAAAGGTTCAAGGATATAAAGGGAGGGAAGCTAAGAAAGAAAATATGATATTAGCCTAGAGTTGCGATAATAAAAAAAAAAAGTGAAAATTGCAATAAGAAGAAAAATTCGTATGATTATTATAATGTATATATATACATTTATATTTATATATTGCTTTTTCTAAAGTTTTTTTTCTTAATTTACAAGAAACGTCTTTAGATATTTGTAATTTTCTTGTATATGTATTTATTTTTTAATATATATATATTTCTTAAATATATTTTTAATTTATTTAATGCTATTTGGCAAAAGTTTTATCTTACTAAAATAAAATAGATTGGGATAAGACAGGGGTCGGCAACCTTTTGAGTCGCAATAGTCAAAAATTACAACTCACAAAATTTCGAAGTTTTTAAAGAGTCACAAAATTTTTTCTTGCCAACAATAAATAGTATTCGCATAAATGAAGTTTTTTGATTAAAAATAACAAAACTAATCTATTTATTCATTAGAAAAATATCTGTTTATTCATATATATAAGTAGTGTTTTTTACAACAAATTAGATAATATATACATGGATTCATTAGATAATTACATATTTTTTAAGTAAAAATTTAAAACATTAAACATTTATTATGCTATCAACCTTTACTTCGTTTTTTTTATTATGATTATATATGTATGTACATACATAACTTTGAGAAGGTTAATTTAACTTTGAGAAGGGCTTCTAACTCTTTTACTTGAAACAACAAAATATAGGCCAAATTGTCTTGCCTCGAAAGCGAATTAAAACCTACATAGACACATCCGACAACGGCTTCATTCGAGAGCTTCCAAAGGTCTGACGACAGTGACGATGCGTGTCACGGAGGAGGGGTGCGGTGAAAAGCGAGTACAAGTGGCTGAGAGATAGAATCGGTGCCTAATCCTCATTAATCGATTCAGAACGATTTTTAAATGTTTTTTTTTTTAATATAAAATAAATAATATTTGCCTATGGAACCTAAAGAGAAGCAGCTTCACATCCAAAGAGCCGCAAGTTGCCGACCCCTGGTATAGGATTTTAATTGGACATCTATACCGAGTAAAGACATAAAAAATAATAAAAAAATATTTGGATAATTATATTATTTTCTTGGCTCCAAGATTTACTTATAAGTAAACTAATTGACGGCATCTTGATTAATCTATTTTTTTTTGTTAAATTTCAAAACTAGTTTGAAAATAATACAGATCTATAAAATAATATTCAAAAATCAAATTTTACCACTACAACCTTTGTAAGATCGTGGGTTCAGTACATGGTAGAATCTGTACTGTTTCTAGGACAACTGTTCGGCAGGGAGGTTATTTGGACGAGATCACACTCAATCGCCAGGTATTTTCCTCAATTAAGGTTAAACACTTTGTTGAAGCTGAGGGAACTCCAGAAATGTCTGCAGATCCATAGGGTTCATCCACGGTCATGATGAACAAATAAAATTGTAAACCTCCTAACATTTATATATTGTATTTTATTTTGATTACATTATATTATATACTAATTATAGTTTTAAAAACGTATAACCGCCGTTTCTAATACTCCATTTGGGCAACTTCAACCCCTATCCGAGTCATAATAGACTTGACGAAGACTCAACATCCTTTATCTTCCTTTCCCACAACACTTTTATCTTCCGAAGTTGCCGGTTGATAAGGAAGCCTTTTAGAGTGGGACAGAAGGATGGCTTTATGGTCTTACAAATTAAGGAGCACTCCAATAGTGAGCAGATGTGTCGTAAAACATGGGAAGTTTTCCAATACGGCTGTAGGATTCACTACCTCTGCCTGCTATCCGGTGTCTGGTGTCATATAAAACATTTAAAAGAACTATGTATTTACAATATATATGTGAATAAAAAAAGTTAAAGTATATAAAAAACTAGGTTGCTTTTTGTTTATTTATGTGGATCGAAACGCCGGCTTTCAAATAAATAGTTAATAACTATATTTTAAAAACAGATTAGAAGAAGAGAAAGACAAAAATAAAATTAGTTAACAATAATTATATAAGAGAAACAATTTATTGTTACATATATATGTTACGGTAAAAGTAGATATTGCGCGTATATTTTCCGGTAAATGTGCATATTTGCCTCCTGGTTTGGGTAATGTGCATTCAACTAACAACAATTTCAAAGAAGGGAAATGTACATTGAATTCACAATGACCCTGTCGTTTTGGTAAATGTGAGCATACAAAATTATTTTTATTATTATTATTATTTGTTTGATTCCCATTGTATTGGTCCTGAAAAACTAGGACGAAAATTGTATTTATGAATATTAGGATCATAAACTACGACATATTATATAATATGCAAAGAAAAGTATGTTTTTATAATTTATTTTATTTTTATATTATATAATTTTTTAAATATTTTATTTGAAAAGAAAAGATATGGCCAGGAACGGGACTCGAATCCGGGACCTTCACTTCTCCGTGGTGACGCCTTAACCATCTTTTCTTAAAACGATGAAGGTGAGAGTATACATTTACCAAAAAGTGAAGGCAAGAACACACATTTGCCGGGAAATGTACATATACATTATATTCAGTTCACATATACCTAACTTTTTGGGAAATTAATTTTACGGTAAAAGTGTACATTTCCCAAGAGTGTACATTTGCCGTAACATAAATAAAATTTATGTCAAGAAAAAATAAAAAAATAATGAAGAAAAATTAAAAAATATTATCAGTGATTTACATTGAACCCCTAGATGTATTTTTTTTTAAATATCTACCTAGATGATATTAATATATATGTAAGTGGTTTAAATTCCGCACACTCATATATATATATATATATATATTTATATATATATATATATATATATATATATATATATATATATATACAAACATAATCACACACACAAAAGTGTACATTAAAAACATTACTCCATTCATTGAATGAAGAGAATTTTAGCTCAAAACTGATCCCCTACTATTTCCGATAAATACAAGCACTTAACTGTCTCTTACATTTCACCTTGTAAGATTGTAATTTAATTATGTATTTATAATTAACGTATACATAATACACCTTAAGTGACCATAATGGTTTATGGAGTCGAAGACCTGATCTCCATAACCAGACCCCTGGTTCCTTTGAAGTCAGCTCTCGTAGGAGCAATACATCTTCTTAATACTCCTCGCAGTTCATGTATTATACACACATATACACTTATAAAACTGATTCCTCATTCACATCTCAACAAGATGATTTAAATACTCTTTATCTCACCTACCCTTTGTATAAATCGATTCCCAACAAGAAGTTCAAACGTGGGAAGCATATCACAATTGATGTAGCTTAATCTATATGCAAACTAAAACTGAGCCGAAAGAAAAATATATATAATAATAAAGGTAAAATAATAAAAAGCCTTAACGAACCCAAAGGCTCGATGCCGATACCACCAATCTCTACTTACAAACTTCCGTCTCCGGACCACTGTCCTAACACGAATCGCGATCTGTGGTCTAGTGGTTAGCGTAACAAACTCTAAGCCCAACATCGCGGGTTCGTAGCCCGGCAGGTGGTCCCAGGATTTTTACCCAGGAATTACCCAGGAAAAACTGTGTAGAGAAATGCTTATTTTTGCTTGCCGTCACCACGTCTACGAATTGGTATTAAAAAGTATGTTTGAAGCCAAAATCAGCGAACTACAAGCCTAGACATTCCGTTGTTCAAAAAGTTTCGATAAAATTGGAAAAATGTCGATGCCGAGAAAATACAAATCTACAGGGAGAGGTTATCTTGTTTGAATGTTTATGAAATTGATAAACCGCTAGAATTCTACCGATGCGAATTGACTAAAGAAATAGCGAAGAGATGACTATCGCGAATTAATTGAGCTGTCAATAATATTTTATGGTGGTGATATAGAGAAGAAATTTAAGATTCGGCCTCCAGGTGCTATGCCACCAAGCTCGGTGGATGGTGAGAGCCATTTATTCATTAAAAATATCATTACTAAGCTCCCAATTCAGAAATTCAAACAAGTATAAGGCAGCACTGCTGGATGTCTCTTTATCGTGACATCCTACGTCAAACCCTGGCTTCAATGCATTTTAGCACTAAAAACAACTTATCAGGATTTGTGCTTTTTAAAGTCCATAAAAGCTTACGAGACGATAGGCAAAAGCATTTCCAAAGCAGCTTTACAGAAGTTTTGCCATCATTTATGGTACTTGGCATATGGAGTGTCTGTTTTTTCTTCATTTGACGATGATGAAGTCGATCAAGAAACTAAAGTAAAAATGGTTGCTAACTTAGCTAAAGAAAACCCATCAGCCCATGATAAACGTTACATCGCATCCAAAGAAGAACTGTGTGGTCCACTTTTTTGTATGTATTACATTTGCTTTGATTATCTTTTACAGTTTACTATACGATTGTTAACCTATCCCTCTATTTTAGTTTCAAAGAAAAACATCGATGACTTCGTCTCTGTCAAAAGCTCTTATTTAATCGACCCAAAATTGATGACAGTTTTCTGAATAAGAGCCTTTCTTCATGGTCAAATGATGATTCGTCCCAACAAGCTAAAAGAAGCTTCTGACACTGAATGCAGTTAATGATACGGCAGAAGGAACGGTTAAATTAATGCAAGACGTTCATGGTTTAATCATTGTTGAAGAGGAGCAAAAGCAATCTATTTACGGTGCGAACAAGAACACATAAACGTATATCCCGACTGTAAAAAACTAAGTTTGAAAAGAAAATTTCATGAATAATTTGCCTTTTACTATAAATCAATATTAAATAGCATTATAATTATATTATGTGTTTTATTTACTGAATTTAAAAAATTGAGAGGGTATGCGTTACGAAATTCGAAAAAAAAATTGTCCACACTTGTAGCCTGGGACACCCTAATGTATATTAAATATAAACCAACGAATCAGAAATAATATAAGAATAATACATAAAAGGAAAACAATGCTCATGAGACAATTGTATAAATAAATATATATATATATATATATATATATATATATATATATATATATATATATATATATATAAATATTATTATTTATTGCGAATGGACATAAAAGCATCACGCAAAACATTCCGACATAGTTTTTCCCATACTTCCTTTATCTTTTTTCCTCCATGTATTCTTTTTCTTTCCTCTGTCCATTTTGTTCCTGTTTTTTTTCAACGCTTATCTGACATTGCTATCCACTTTGCTACATTGTTTATAACATTACTTTGTTCTATTTTCGCAATTTTGTAAATTTATTTTTACTAGACTAAACCATGGTTTGGTAGATTTGACTTAAATATATAAATATATATATATATATATATATATATATATATATATATATATATATATATATATATATATATACAAGTAAATTTTTGTTTTTATTAAAGTTATTATTTGCATCCATATAGCATATGTTTTAATTTTAGTTATTATAAACAAAATTAATTAAATATTTAAATAAATAAAAAGGTCTGCTACAAATGAAATTAAATAAATACTGAAACGGTAGATACTTCAAGTGCTTTGCAGCAGTTTCCGTCTTGTTAAATACATTGATATGTTAATTTTAGTACACCTGAGGTTGAATGTTAATTGACAGTAGCCTAGTAGGTAATACAAGATACTGAATTTTAATTTTTAATTAATGTTCTAAACAGATTATGTAACCCATTAATCAACAAAACGGACGGTTCTGACAGATATTATGTAAATCACAAAGGGGAAAGTTGTTTATAGCCTTACATTGCTCGAGGTAATAATTAAAACAACCCTTATTTATAATAAAGAGTTTTGATTTAATCCTCGATTTTTTTTATTGTTATATTGTTAACTAAGACGGAATTACAGTGTCGATGTCTTGTAGGTACAAATTAGATGTATGTAATCTATGTAAATTAACGGGCACTATACACTGTTTTATATTTTTTGATAGTTATCTTGTATAATCTTTTCATATATACGATTTAATGAATTAGCATTGCTTACAAGTATTCGTTTTTATAGCGTTTAACTACTTCATCATTCCATATAAAAATAATATAAATAATTAATAATACATTTTTATATAATATAAAAAAACTGTATCATTACAACCTATGGACGATCCTGGGTTCAGTACGTGGTAGAGACTGTACTGTTTCTTGTACAACGGTTGTGCACGGAGGTGATTTGTCCTAGATCACACTGAAACGTTAGATTTTTTTCTCTAATTTTGGCTACCTACTTATAGAGGCTGTGAGAGCCCCAGGAGGGTCGTAGATCCCATAGATTAAAACTAGAGTAACAATACATTTTATTCATTACTACTTATTTTTAAAATTCAATGTATAGAATGGACCATGTAAGATCTAAACACCCTCATGGGTTCTCCCAGCCGCTATAAAGTAGATACCATTAATTAGGGTGCATTAAAGAACTTTAAAAAAAAAATTTAATTAAAAAAGTTACATAACACTATTACCCAAATACGCAATGAAACCGTCCTTGTATATTCGCCCCTAGTCAAGGTATTTTCAGTATTTCTTCGAGTGTTTATATAAAAAAAAAATCATATATGAACATACTTATTTACAATGATAACGGTGGATAACGTCAGAGGGCTATGTACTAAGTAGTATATTAACACAGTATATTCCACGTGAAGTAGAGGCAGGTGTGTTGGACATGTTATTGCAGTGTAACTGTAGAAACGGCCTGGATCTAGCCAGCATTTCACACATTTAATATAAGGAATAACTCTGCATCTTCCAACATTGTATTTTAATATAATTAAATCTCGAATTTATTGCGGTAATAAAAATAATAAAGTCAGCATTGAAGCGTTTACGAGGCCCGAAATGATGTCCCTCGACGCGTGAAATCTAAATTATCTCAGCTGGTTTAAGGCGTGAAATTTTTGTTAAGTATTTCCTAATTAAAATTTCTATTTCTGGATTTACAGGGATAAAACAGGACTAAGACTAAAGTATAAAAAAGGATTTCGTCACAGTTTAATTTTAAATCTTGATTTTTTCCTGCTTAAAAAACCCGTGGACAATTAAAAAAAAATTCTTTATGGTAGGTATATTGATAAAATAAAAATATTTTGTTACATATATATATATATATATATATATATATATATATATATATATATATATACAGAAAAGAGGGACTAAAATACTACTTTTCAACATAATCACCATTCCAATTCAGGCAATTATCATAGCGGTGGACAAGCTTTGAAATTACTGTGTCATAGAATTCTGCCGCCTGTGATCTCGGCCACTTAGTGACGCGTACCTGGAGCTCCTCATCGTCGTGAAAACGCTGTGTTGCTAGCAAGGTCTTCATTTACTGGAACAACTGAAAATCACTTGGAGCAAGATCAGGACTGTAGGGGGGATTAGGAAAAACTTCTCAGTTGAACGAGTTCAGTAATTCTTGCGTATGGTTTTCCGTGTGAGGTCGGGCAAAATTTTGGATGACAATTTTCCTCCGCGCTTGTTTTGGACAACTCTCCTATGATTTTGCTATGTTTGGCAGTATCGCTCAGAGTTTATTGTTGCACCACGGTCGAGAAAATCAATAAGAAGAACACTTTGCCTGTCCCAGAACCCTGTTGCTATCATCTTCCTTGCTGACAAAGTTTGCAGAAATTTCTTTGGTTTTTTAGGGGAACTTGTGTGCCCCCACTCCATGGACTGTAATTTTGTCTCACAATTCACATGTTTCACCCAGGTTTCGTCTCCTGCTACGATTCGATCCATTAATGAACCACCATGACTGTTGTAGGCCTCCAAAAACGTCAAAGCTGCCCCCTTCGTTGTTCTTTATGGTGATCTGTAAGCATTTTTGGCACCCATCTTTTGTGTATTTGTACCAAAATTTGTTGTAGCCTAGCTTCTGTGAAACAATTTCAAACAATAAAGTCCGTGAAACTTGTGGGAAAAATATAGAAAGCTCAGTTATTGTGAAATGGCGGTTTTCACGAATCTTTTCGTTAAATTTGGCGACCAGATCGTCAGTCACAATGCTCGGACGTCCA
The DNA here is from genome assembly GCA_037127475.1 of Arma custos. Classification (NCBI taxonomy): domain Eukaryota; kingdom Metazoa; phylum Arthropoda; class Insecta; order Hemiptera; family Pentatomidae; genus Arma; species Arma custos. The sequence continues at coordinate 38,880,968 of CM073761.1, forward strand.
CTTTTAAACTATATGCACCACCTCCTGACAGAACTGTCAATCATTACGTTGTTCCCGTATACTTCACACAGTTCCCGATGAATTTGTATTGGTTTTAAGTTTTTTGCCAACAAAAAACGAATCACAGACCGCACCTCACAGCTATCGGGATTTTGAATTGCAGCACACATTTCAAATTTGAATATAAAAAAGGGGGTAGAGCGGAGATGTTCCCGTTGTCAGCTGGACGCTGAATGAGGTGCCGAGCACGAGCACACCAATTTATGCGCTATATATCAGGTGGAAACGTTTCTAAACCTTCCGAATAGCCCTCATAAAACGATTTTTTTTAAATTATATATTTGTTTTATAGATTAAAACAAGTTTTTAGTATAAAAGAAAAATGTCTTAATCTTATTTTACTGCAAACTTTTATTGAAATAATTGTCCTAAAATCGAAATTTTGGAATATGATGTAGTAGCTTGTTTTATTTTTTAAATCGACACATTCTATTTTTTTCTATTTTAATTTCAAAATCAGTGCTATACTTTGTGTAACGGCTTTTATATGCCATGAAAAAAAGAAATGCGATTAGCTAATTTATAACAAAATTATAATTTAACTGATTCGAGAACTGCAAAATACTATACACAATTTAGTAAAATAAAATATCACTATAAACTTTTTCATATAATAGAGAGAAGGATACATCAACGTTTGTATGCCAATTCCTTTATTATTGTGAGGCAATAATAATAATTTTCTTCCTCTGTTTTTGCTTTGTTATTTTGCATCACTAAAAACTTATTTACATAATAAATTTAATCACTAAAATAGAGCCAAAAACTCAATAAAACAGTTGTATGTTGAACGTCTTGGTGGTGGGGTGCTGTCTCATGTTTGGAGCCTGTTTGGGCTGTTGATCGTTGGGATGTATTGCACCTTTTTCTTCGAGATGTGATTCACATAACCACCTTTTTGTTTTTGGTGTCTTGATAATGCCTGAATAGGCGAAACGTCGACCGGTAAGTCGGTGTATTACCGGAGACATTTGAAACATAAGGCTTTGCATTGTGGTTTTTCCCAATTGCATTATAATATAATAAATTTACTTATAACAGTAATTTTTATTATATTTTTTTATAATTATTAATCAATTTTTTTATATTTAAATATTTTTTTTATTTTTAAAGAGAAAAGATAGGCCCTCGGCCGGGATTCGGGATCGGAAAAGAGAAAAGATTTGTCCTCTGCCGGCAGGCGTCCTTGGTGGCTCAAATGGTAGAGCGCTGTCACGGAAAGACAAAGGTTCCGGGTTCGAATCCCGGCCGTGGGCCTATCTTTTCTCTTTAAAAATAAAAAAAAGTAATTTTTATTACTTTCCTAAAGAATTTTTATTTTTATTCTTTCCGTATAAAATGTATTTTTCTTTCTTTGTATATATCCATATATATGGTTTTATTTTTATATGAATCGTTTATCGTTTACATAAATCTCAACTTATCCAATTTTCTGAAACGTATATTTCCTTTTTTTTTTTGTAAATTGAAGTAAATAGAAGTAGAAACTTGCCTTTAGATAAAATAGAATAGAAAAGTAACTTCATTCTGAGACAAAATCCCTTTAGAATAACATACACGAACAGAAAAATGAACGTAATATATGTCTAGCCAGAAAGCTACACAATACAAATCATTGAGTATTTGCCAAAAAATTAATTTGAACCAAGTTACAGTACTTCCTAAAAAAATGAGGCGGAGTGACTCAGTGGTAGTGGGCTGAGTTGCCGTGCCGAGGGGTCCCTGTTCAAACTCGGCTGCTAGATTTTATAAATTTTATTTAGGTTAACTTTTACTTTTTACACTGATTATGTGTGCAACAAAGCTAACAGAGCTCTGTGTACTATATACCCTTACTTTAATAGAAATTCTAAATTAAGCACAGATAATAAGTTATTATATAAAGCCTGCTTACGACCTATACTAACATAGGCATGCCCAATATTTAGTTACATGTCTAAAACTAATTACAAAAAATTACAAAGATTCCAAAACAAATGTCTTAGAATTGCTGGAAATTATGCATATGACACTAAAATTAAAATTATGCATAAAGAATCAAGTATACCTTACATTAATATATTTATCAACAAACTATGTAAACAATATTTTTAAGTGTAAAAATAATGAAAACCCGCTTATAAAAAATATGGGAACTAAACAAAAATTGTACAAAGCGGTATGTACATAAACGAACCAAACATTTATTATTGTAGGATACCAATTTCTTTCATTTCATTGATATTGTTATATATATGTACATAAGTTACTAAGAATGTATTGTTATAATTTTTGTTTATTTTATTATTACTAATTTTTTTTCTCTCTGTTGGAAGTTTTTTTATACATTTTTTCTTTCATTGTAAATTATGATTCATCAGAGATATATTTAAATTTGAACAATTATTTTTATTTGAGACTGGTCTATTGGTACAGCATTTTTATTTTGTGAAATGTAGCAAATTATACAAGAAATAAAAAAATAAAAAAAATTATTTATAAAGTAATTACAAAATAAATACAAATTACGAATAATGGCAAAATACTAAGCACAAATGAGTAGTAGTAACTATTTTAAGTAATTAATAATTAAGTAAAGGAAGACTAAACAATAAAAATTTCTTATAATATATAATATAAAAAAAATTATATGTATATATATCCTTAATATAAAGTTTCTTTATGTATACATGGTGGCAGGTTATGGGAATAAACAGTTGAGCCCCCATGGAGCTAAGAGAAACTTATTTTCTCCCAACAATGGTACAATCCCTACGTGAAGAGACTTCTTCATCCTAATCCTCCTTAACAAAGTGCCCTAGCAGAGCCCTTACAACTTTCCTTAGGGAATTGTCCAAGAAGTGACCGACATAGCTCTCAACAGTTTTCAATACCCGCTCAATATGATCCCTCGCAAGAGCTGGCATTAATTGAATATCGACTTGAATGCAGGCTGAGGATGATTACAGGTAGCATTAAGTACTTCCTAGACCCGTTCTCTATCGGCGATTATTGTTAATGATGGGCTAATGCGATGATCTAATCACTCGCAATAGAGATGCGATCATCATTAGCACTATCGGACTTGTCCAACTATTTTCATTAGACGGCCAAGTTGCTCGGCCAGGGGGAGGAGCGAGTAAAAGGCCTATCAGAGGGTGATGATATTTAGTCGGATGTGTTTATCGATCAGGGTATACAGACAGAATCTGTTATGTCACTGTGATACATTTCAATAACGGACGCTCATTGTTTTCATTCTTTGCCTTTTAATAATATCTATAAACATAAATAACCATGTTCATATAACATCTATTGGTAAATAAGGCGATATAACTCATACTCGATATTAAATCATTTTAATATTGATAAAATGGGGTGTGTCTTGGACACGGCCGTGTGTTGAAGCGAATAATTTTATTAACGGGTAATATTTTTATAAAAAAATATTATTGTTTATGCATTCAGGGAAAAATTAAGTAAACAAATAATTATTGTGTTATAATATAACTTTATTAATTATCTGCTAGCTCGGTCCTTCGTCGTTTCCAACCGTATACGATCTCTGTATTTGGATTTGCCTTTTCGAGGCGTATTGGCCGATATTATATACTTTTGATAATATATTTGTTTTTCTAACACCTTATTATATTCATAATATACACAATCGATAGATTTTGACCACATCTGACTATTGGAACCTAAACGAACGTCGTAGTTTCTCGAGTCAAAAGTTATACTGTATGAAAATTTCGATACCCAGCACAATGACCTCAAATGGGGTCCTTTAAATACTTTAACTATCCAGTGGTCTAATTGAAGTTTGGATGGTGATGATAGATATGTATGATAGATATATGCTAAACATAAGTTTGGGGTTATTTTGTTTGCTTTGTTTTTCGATCCACTACCTAGAGTGCCTCTAAAAAAAATCTTCCAAAATATTTTGTTTCGTGTAATGTATTACTAGGGAGCGGGATGGCGCAGTCTGTAGAGTTCTGAGTTGCTAGGCTTAAGGTTTGGGATTAAATTCGACTGTGGCAGATAAATTATTATGCTGTAACAGAAGTTATCCCATGGGGTCCCAATATTTCCCCCAGTTAAGAGAAAAAAACAACCTGGCGATAGAGCGTAATTTGGAACAAAGCACCTCCCGGCACAACAGTCCTAGTAAAAGTAGTGTCTCTACCACATGCAGAAGCCAAGAATCTTTATGGAAGGTAGTGTTACTGGTAAAAATGTATTAAACGTATAGATAGCTGTGTCGGTAGGTTGTTTATAAAAGTCCTATAGATAAATGTGCCTTTTCGAGAGATGTCATCAAGATGATTCACTTTATTACATTTTATGGATTATATTACATCTCACGGACCAATATTATAGAAGTAGATAGCAAATGTATTTCCGTAAGTGGTGCTCCTTGATCTCTGGAAGGTAGCCCTTAAGGGATGGGAAAAAATCCGGGGAGAAGGTTATCAAAGGATTCTAGAGAAATCTTGCGAGAAAGGGACGAAAGGGACGTTTTTGCAGTTGATATGATGGCTGAGGTCGCCCTAGCTATCATCTTCTTATATCATCCTTACAGTTGATTTCGGATGTTATTTCTGTCCAAGATGGCCTTATATGATAACATACAAGAGTGGTTTACCACACGATGGTACGTATTAATAGAGTTTATATGATTCTAAACTACCTTAAAAAAAAATTATCACGTCTATTCATTATAAAATAATTTCTTTAGTGATGTAATATGTTATTAGCGTTGCCTAGCAACGAATCGAGAAACTATTTTTTTGTTTAGTCCCTTGTCGTGCTCGATCAGTAAATTATAAATCTTTAAAAAAAAACAAATCACAGAGCCACTGTTCCTAACATTCGGAGGGGAGTCAACTCTTTTTGATGAGGTCTATTATGCGTCTGTAAGTCATAGAAATGTAATTTTTGTCACTTTTGAAGTTGACTGGGTTTGGTTCTAGGTTTATATAGATAGATTATGCAATGAATCTTTTGTCGTGATTGGGGAAAGTGACGAGAATAGAGGATTGTTCAGAATTAAAGCCCTGAATAAGGCCTGTGTTTTGGTTTTCCAATGAAACTGGTAGTCAACTCTCAACTGTGTTTTTACCCTCCTCCTGGACCATTTTCTTCTTCGTTCAATACGTTGGCCCGATTTCTGAACGATATTTATAAAACGGAAAGTCGTTTTGAACTTAAAGATTTTTATTTATATAAATGATAAAGATATCTATCTATATATGATAAGATCTTAAAGATTTTTATTTATATAAATCGGTTTAAATAAATAAGTAAATATATATAAAAGAGAGTGGCGTTAGTTACTGACCTAATAACTCAAGAACGCCTGGACCAATTTCGACGATTAGCACCAATTAGGACTGGTCTCCGGCCAAATAAAAAGAATACCCAAGAAAAATCGAAATCGGTCCAGGCGTTCTTAAGTTATACTCGTAGTAATTTTTTTTTAATTTGCCCTAAGGAGGGAAGGCTTCGTTACCAGGTAAATATGAGTCATCCATAGCCCACCGTATTCACTTCGTTGCCCTCTACTTCCTGGCCTTTCATCTTCCCTAATAAGGTGAAAAGGGTGACAAAAGTTTGTAATAAAAAAAACAACGTCATTTTTAGTGCGGGCACCATGAAATTTTAGATTTAGCTTCTAAATTAAAAATAAAGAAATGTGTGTTTTTTATTTTTGGAAATCTACCCCTAAAAGAGTAAAGGTTTTTGGAAAAAAACCCTAAAACATGTTAAGTTAATAAGTAAGCAGGTTTTAAATTTTAACATAATAATAACTCTAGTCATGATTTTACAAAATCAACCCTAAAATATTACACTTTTGGATGTCGATTGGAACGGTGGATTTCGATTATTTTATGGGGCTCACCAAGCCTCTATAAAATATTATAAAAATAGGACCCCCAAGATAAGGGGGAAAAATCTGGTGGGTGAGCGGGACCTCCTCTTTGCACAACCGTCACCTATTTGCAGAACCGTTGTCCATGAAACAGTACAGTCCCTACCACGTACCGAACCCCAGTTTTATATATATATATATATATATATATATATATATATATATATATATATATATAAATATATATATATATATATATATATATATATTGTAGACATGTATATTTAGAATAACATGTCGATCAGTTGTTGTATACCATTAGAGACTCCAATTTACATTAAAAAAAAAAAAGGTCCTACGACATAACAAAATTTTAATTTTAAAACAGTTCCGAAATATCAGTTCGGAATAATTTTGTGTGAATAATGACAAGCTGCAGCCGAAATTAGCATGTAATTGAACTAGGTTTCCTACCCGGCCCGGGTCGCTATTAAAGTAAATATTTGGAATTGGACGACATCGACAATATTGGGGCGAAGGTGGTAGAATATGTTGTTGGTTAATTATCTTCTGAAATTCAATGGAAACTGTAGGAGGGGGTTTCGTGGGGGGAGCTTGCATGCATAATGACTACTAAAATTGGTAGCATTGATAAATATTTGGTGAGATATGGCGGTTCGTTGAAAACCAAACAAAATTACCAACGCCCTGGCTAAATAAGATATAATTTAAAACCCGTCACGGGTCTCGGTTTGATATTATTTAAATTAATTTATTTTAAACTGAAGTAACAACTCTTTTTCCAATTGAAGCAATTTTAAAGTTGCTTCAATAATGGGATGCAATTCAAAAACACCAATGATAACAAAATCGGGGGATAGAGTTTGGTTTTGTAGCTACATATCTATCATCTCCACCCGAAATTCAATTATACCACTGGATAGCTATAGGATCAAAAAATTAATTACGATAAATGAGAACTGTAACGCATCGCGTACGGTGGAGGGGTAAGCACCATTATTTTGAGGTAATTTTGCTGCGTATTGCGATTCCATTCAGTATAGCTTTTGACTCGGAGAAGCTACAACGTTCGGTCCGGTTTCAATGTTCTCGTCAGCTGTCGTCAAAATCTATCGATTGTATATAAAGCATTATTGTAAACTTGTGACAGTGAATATAATAAGGTGTTATAATAAAAAAAAATTACCAAAAGTATATAATGTCGACCTGAACGCGTTGTAAAGCCAAATCCAAATACAGATATCGTATACAGTCAAGTTTGATCGAATAGTAACAATAACAATAGCACACCATATAACCCGAGTCAAGCAGTGCTGGAAACGTAAAAGAATAGATGGGCGTATGAAATTATACAGGTGGATGGTGAAATCGATTGTGTATCGATAACAGACTGTGTAGGCATCTACTGTATACGATTGTCGATTAAGAAGGCGTATTGGAAGGCAGCTTGTACACGTTTACTTCGAGGTTAATCAACAATTCATTGGAACATAAGTGTGATCATCTATGGCTTCTGCGCTCATAGAAGCCAACAAAAGAAAAACACTTACCGTTGCTTAATAGTAATTTCCCTGAAGAGCCAGTAGTGGACTTTATACTGTACAGTACATGTAAAAGATCACTGGACTCGGACAAAGTACTCGCGCTGTCACGTTGGAAAGGATTGGTGTATCCTCCTAAGCAACACGGTTTTCCCGCATTAGATCCGATCAATTCACGTCTAGTATCACCGCGACATCCATTCATGTAGATACGCAGGTTGCGCTATGACGGCAGCTAGGGTAACATCGGACAAGTCATTAATGTACCCGTGGATGTGGATACATTGGTGCGTCAGCTACCACGTCTATTGGACGATGATCAGGCGATATTTGTTATATGTATTGATTCAACGTTGACCAGAAATCTCGATGTATCTTGTGTGTCAACGGTTTCAACCCGCAATGCAGGTCTTCTTCAAGGCTTATAAAGGGGCAAGGGTTGACTCTTCACTACCAAACAGTAGACTTGGGGAAGTCAAGTTTCAACCGTTGGCTCCATTATAAGCCCTGAAGAAGACCTGCAATGTCGTTCGAAACGTTGACTTTAAAATAAGTAGTTCTCCTTACTGAAAAGAATTATTTTCTTACTTCCACCCGCACCGTTTTTATTCCTCTTAAAATAAATAATAATACTATTATTGCTCTTATAGCTTACAACAAGATTTTTTTTTTTAATTTAGCGCTTTATGTTAAAAAGCAGACACGTTGAGAGAGCTGTAGGTGGGCTTACTAAGTTAGAAGTTGAGAGAGAACTCCCAACAGATATTCGTCGTTAACAGTTACATTCATCGCCATACAAACCTCGACGAATCAGCTTTAAACCGTCAGTCGGTTCCGTAGCCCTTCCAACGTTTATGTACGCCATCTCATTATACATACCTAACGAGTTCAACCATTTCATATTCCTTATAACTTTACAAGTCTGAACCCGTATAGCTCTGAACCTTTCTGAAGTAAACGTGACTAAGAATATTTTATTACTATTTTTCGGTGATTAATGGATCGATGTTTCGGGGGGGGGGGTAATAAATTCTTTACTTATTCCGTGATTAAGTCTCTTCAGAACAATACTCAAGGAAAAATAATTTTGGCTTTAATGCCTTAGAGAAAACAAAAAAAAATTAACATGTACAAAGTATGAATACAAATAAATAACTTTTTATTATATATATCCTTTATTTGCCAGATGGATTGTTTTTATGCCTTACATGGTTATGTTTTAAATAATGAATTTTACATTTTAACAAAAAGTAAAAGTGTGGGTTTCGTAAAACGCCTTATGCTTTATAAACAAATCAGATAGAGTAAAATAACCTGACCCCATTACCTACCAATAGATCTTATAAAATAGATTTTCCATATCATAATTTTATAATATTTCATAAGTACATTAAAAGATTTAATAAAATATTTAAATAAAATTCAAAAAGAATTTTTATGGTGTTTTTATGGATGTTTTCCTTTTAGACATAATTTTATTTATTTTTTAAAAATAAATATTCATAAGTACTGATAAATGATCTAGTCCTTTCAGGGATCAAAGTTGGTTTTTAATGTAATGTTATTTTGACCATGGGGGATAAATGATCCCCCAGAATTTTAGGAAAAAAAATAAAATTTTTAAATATGACATTAATGTATCTATACTTAAATTATATATAGTTATTTTGGACAATTTATTTTAAATTATGTATTTTAGTGCAGTTATTATTATTTAATTTCACATAATTTTATACTTATAATTCATGTAAAGTTATATAAAAGAATTTTTTTGATAATGCAGAGAGAGGAGATTGAAGAGATTGAAAATGACACCATGATGTCGGAACGTTTCTAACGATGTAGAGATCAAGAATATACAACTGACTGGAAAATGCTTTTTCTCTTTCCCTATTATAGATAAAATCGTATTTGCTCCAAAATTGTCTTTATTTTATGAAAAACTGGTAAAGAAAGCTGTTTTAATAACTAATTAATTATTAACAATTAATAATAATAATAAGTAATTAACCCTTGATGTTCGGGCTAGAACGGCTGGCAGCTGAGTGATCTTCGCCGGCCTGCATTGCAGCTGCTTAACTCGTAATAAAGGAATTGTCACGTCCCTGTTTGAAAAGACATTTTCTTCCTATGATTATGATGATTTCCTTAATTATCTGATGACAAGTTGCGTGTTTGAATAATTTTCCAGATTTAGGTTATAATTAAAATATTGATTATCGGTTTTCAAGGTAGTTTTGAATAATCAAAATCATACCCAGGAGTGTTCAAGATCGGAAAACTTTTCTTAAGGGAATAACTCATTAATACATTTATTTGAAATACATAACTATTTAAACTATCCTCTTATAGATTTATATAAATATATAATCAATTTTTTTTCTTGTTTCTTTACTTTCATTTTTTCGTATGGTATTTTGTAATTTGTCTTTGTATTTTTTACTATTTTTTATTTTTTCCAGTTATGCTTTTTGATGGTAGATGAGTGTATGTTGAATTTTCATATTATGGAGTTTTTATCAGTTGTTTTTTATCTAACCTTATCAAGCCGGGATCGAGTAACCTTCCTAATGATTATTTATTAGTAGCATTTGAGCCTTGGAGGTGGTGGGTTGTTTCTTGGGTGCATTATTCATGTTTTGTTTTGCTGTTATTCTCTTTCAACCCTGAGGATGCCTGAATGGGCGAAATATTGGACAGATAATTTCAATTTCTGTTGTAGTTTAGAGACTTAAGGGCTTTTCGTTGGAATTTTTCCACGGTCTTGACATTATTTTTTAAATTAAAAAAAACATTTATTTATTTTATGTTTCAATACTAAGTTTTTAGTCATGTTACAATAGACTTGTTAGTGAGGGGTGGAGGGTACGGTTTTGCCAATATTTCGTTTGAATTTTCATGATTATAGGAGCGCCATTAAGTAACAAGTTAGCCATTTTAAAAACACTGCACAAACGTTAGATTTTGTAAACGATTGTATCCTCGCTGTGTGACTTCAACTTCGAACTGGCCTAAGTTATAAATGTTGAAATAAGTCCCGATTGTGATCTCGCGACACATGCTCGGAGTTTGTTTCGGTCGGCTATTGCCAACTTGTATATTTAATCTCTTTCTAAAACTTGCAACAGTTGTCTAACAGGTGTTAGTGGGGGTTATTTAGGGGGGGTTAACATACAAAGCGACATTGTGGGCCCCTTTTTGCCCATTTCTTACTCTCACAATTGAGGGGTTTGAAATGTGTTGAGTAATGTCTAACCTTTGTTTTTGCTCGGATTTCCGCCCCGGGCGAGGTGGCTATGGACATGTAACTTTATTATCTAAATACCTCATCTCATGACTAAATTGCTCTAATTAGTTCATAAGTGGGAGAACATTTAGTATTTATTTATAATAAACATTATAAAATAACTATACAGTGTGTTGTAGCATCACGTAGAGTAAGATGGGCCTGTTAAGTTAATGGGCCTAGTAACGAACGAATTCCATTCATTCATTTATGTAAATTTTTATGTAATGTTCTAGTATTTTACAGCTATTTTTTAGTTTTCCGATTCTAATAATTTCAAATAATAAATGTTGAGTTTTTCTAATATATATATTTGATGCACAAACATTCTAAGTGGGCCTCTTCTTTTTTAAAGAGCAGTTTAGTATTATATAAAATAAAATTAATTAAAAACTTCACAGTTTTTAATTAAGCATTCAATTAACTTAGCAGAAACATTATTTCATTATTCTCATTAACACTTGACGACTCCTTCCGTGAAACTGCATCTTAGTTTTTCATACACCTTGATTCCGTAGAATGAGAAGTGTTCTTAGCATTGAGACTGTAGATGTGAAAAGCCTAGTCTGGAAATTCTTTTGAACAGAATCTTACACCTCTTGGTGCAGCAGCGTCGGTCCAAAAGCTTGGAGAGGGTGTGTGAAGAACTTGTAAGGACTTACATCTCTATTCAGGACTTTTCAGCTTATCTATCAAAGCGGTGTTACTTAATTCCTTTTCATTTCTAAGTCACAGCTCTCGACCAAAAGTCCGTCCGTACTTTTGTAAAAACGGTGAAGTATAAAAACAGAAATTTTATCAATTGAAAAACGGAAGGTACAGTCTTAAAAACCTAAAAATGGTATAGATTATAACATTAAAAAATGCAATAGGACCATCATATTTCCAAAGAGACAAGACCTGTTGAACCTTCTGCCTCCTAATATATATATATATTGAGGGCGGAGCTCAGAGGGTAGAATTCTGTTATTGTAAAGGAAGAACAATAAAAATAAGGTATTGCGTAGAATATTTCGTACAAAAAAGGATGAGAACGGGAGAATTCAGGAGATTACATAACGAAGAATTATGAAGCATGCACCGGTTAATATTATTCAAGTGATAGCGTCACTAGGAGTAAGAAGGGCTTGTAAAGTACCTGGGCTTGATAAGGAACGAATTCCTAAAACGTTATTTAGCGATGTGCAGACTGGGAAGCGTCTAAGGTGTAGACCGAAGCGTATGTGGGAAGATTGCTTTAAGAGTGATTTGGCGGATTAGGGTTTGGATAGTTAGATAGGTTTGGATAGTAGTGTCCGTGTACAAAAGTTGATAAGCAAAGATTGAAAGTATTGGCATCGAGCCTTCGGGTTCACTAAGCCTTATAATTATTATTAGTGTTCCAATCACGGATGGAATCTTTAATCCTTGGATTCAACAAACCTCAAAAGTACTCCTTGAGAGTTATTTCGGACAAATAACCTCCCTCAACAACAGTTTTCTTGGAAACAGTACATTCCATATCGTGTACTGAACCTCAGACCCTTCAAGGGATTGTAGTGGCACTAATTATAACACACTAATCATTAAGTATTTAGCAATAGCACGTATTTTTTACTCTACATACAACTCAGTTTTACTGAGTTGCTACGAAGGTTCCGGGTTTAAATCCAGCTGTTGCAGAAAAGTTTTTTTAATTTTTTACAGCCACGGATGGACCTTGTCGGACATTCAGACTTCCATGTGGGTCAATCAGTCTCTATAATGTGGGTGAAGGGGGGAAACCTTGCGGTTCGGTGCAATCACAAAAAATAATCTCCCTGAACATCCGTTGTCTTAGAAATAGTACAGTCGCTATCATGTACTGAACACCGGACCCTTCTTTTATTGAAGTAGTATAGTGTTGATTTTTCTCATTTTCAGCCTAATTATATTTAGTTTGAGAATTTAATAGAGTTTAGGATAAATCGGACAACTTGTTCGTGATCGATGATGTTTCTCGGGTACCTAATTTATTTTATAAACTGCTGTTCGAAGTAGTTAACCAAAATTCGAAATGGATTTGAATTGAAGAAAAATATGAGTAATAAGTCTTTCAAGTGAGTTCTGCCCGACTCAAAGAGTTTCTAGCTCCTATTCAAGTGGACAAAGTGAGTGAGACAGTTAACGTTTTGGACCCCCCCCCCCCCTCCCCGAGCTCTTTACTACTCAGCGAATTTCCCTCAGCAATAAGTTTCGTATTATTTTCTTTAGATCTTTCTCGAGTAATTACTGTTTTATAAAGCTCTGAGGAGAAAATAGACCCTTTTCCTCTTTACCAAGGCCCTCTGCGGAAAAGTCGTTGAACCAACAAATTTTGTAACAATTATTAATTGATATTATACCGAAAAAGATAGAGAACTGGGGTGGTTTCCATATTTCGATATAATAATTATAATTTTTATTATAACAATTATTAATTAAGAAGAAACTCAGCAATAAGCATGCGCACAACAAGCGAAAATGTGCAGAATGAAAATTACGTTTAATAAAATATATATATTCAGTTTAAAGTACTGAGGGAGCAGAGAGGTAGAGCGCTGAGTAACTATACCGAAGGTCCTGGGTTCAAATCCTGATGTCCAACTTTTATTTTATCTGTTCTAGATTCTATGGGATGTAGGACCCTCCTGGGGCTCACCAAGGCTCTATATAATGGGTAACAAAAATAAAGGCGAAAAATCTGGCGGTTGAGCATGATATAGGACAAATCACCTTCCTGCAGAACCGCTGTCCTAGGAAGAGTACAGACTCTACTTGTACTGAGTCCCATACCCTTCATGGTTTATTTCAGGTTTGAAATTGGGTTAAAAAAATATTAAAAACCGTGTAATTAAAATTTAAAATTGAATTTGACTCAAGAATTACTCGTATTTGAAAAAGAATGAAAGATACACAATATAATAATTAAGCAACAATGGGAGTTCGAATAATTTGAACAAATATACAATTGGAATATATATCCTACATTAATAGAGCCTTCGGATACGCTAAGCCTTTTATTTTTTTTTTTTCCTGTACCGCTACAACCCATAAACTTGGGTTCCATGCATGGTAGAGACAGCACTGATTCTTGGACAACGGTTGTGCAGGAAGTGATAACTCAAACGACAGATTATCCCCATATTTTGGGTACCCACTTTAATGAGGCTGGGTGAGATTTTATTTATTATTTCTGATTTTAATATGAAGAAATAATAGTATGTAAGATGTTTTTTAATTTATTTTGTTTGGTTGTTTATTTAAAATCCTTTATACTGCAATGGCTAATCGGACGATCCTACATAGGGAGCTCTAAATTTTGCCTATCCAGATTTAAATAAGATAGGGATTTTTAACGAGTACCTAACAGGCTCGGGAACCCCGTTTAACGTCCCTTCAAAAAGGCGGCATAACTAAGGATTTTTTACTCTCTTTAAATCTTTAAATGAATCCTAGGACCACCCGCCGGGCTACGAACCGTGATCTTGAGCAGTTTGTTATCCTAACCAATGGACCACAGGTCGCCCAGTTGATTCATTTATATATTTTTTTACGGTTAGGGGTTAACAACCCCCGGATAAAGGAATCATCGGGTATCCTGGAGAACGGAAGAAGCCAGGAAAGGAATAAGTTGAATAATCTGTCAAGTGGCGAGTTGATTGATGCATATCCCTGGGCGATCCGGCAATCTAGCGATCCAGCGCACTGCAGGGGAACTAAGATTAAAGAGCGAAAAACGTAATTGGGTGCCGTGTCTGCGAAAATATTCCCCACCGTAGGAGGAAACAAAAATAACCTGAACGAGCTATATCTGAATCCCCTAGAAAAATTTGATAAAATCGCCTGCTGTCGTGGTAGTTAAAAAAAAAACGCCTAGTGCATTTCGACCAGACACAAAGGCCTATTGTATTACAACCCACTCTCGACATCGAAAAGCTTGCAAAATCCATTAAACTTTGATACCGGATTTTATCGACCAAAAAAAAAAAGTTTTGCTGTGACAATGGATGCTAAGCTCTTTAGCTAGTGGCCGACTGGACTTGATTGTTTTTCAAGCTGTCTCTACACACAGAACGATATGCCCATAATTGAGTATAGGACTGATCGGCTTAAAGTTTCGGGAATGGGCCCTTATATTCTACCTTCGTGGTGAGGGATGTTTTAAATTCAGAAACAATTACACGATACACCATGTAGTAAAGTTTCGTAAAATGAGTGAAGCTGACAGAGAGATTCTACTAGTCTGTATCGTTGGATCTTAGTGTTCGAAAGTGATTCGCAATATCGGTTATTAATTTAAAAAAATAATGGGAGCTTTAACTCCTTAACATAATAAACGAACAGGCACCTCAGAAGAAGTTAGCGGGGAAAATCTAATGTGTATAGTTTTTCTGCGGGCAGAATACCACGTAGAAAAGAATATGGTCACCAAATAGTCTTCACAGATCGGGCTGAGGATCTGGACGACTCGGCTGACTACTAGAGTCTTGTTTTCCACTGGCAGATAAACTTTGGCGCTCACCACGGAATCTTTGATTTGTCTTACATTTTTACTTTAGTACTCAATATAATGTATTTTTTAATATTTTTTTTCTTCTAAGCAATAACGATCCTAATGTTAAAGTTTTTTTTTTTCATTTTATTTCATTATTTTTTTCTCTTTTTTTTATATTTTAATAGTATTATCACTTTTTTAGTATTAATATTCTTATTCGTTTTTCTTTATATCTTGCGTTCCCTTAATTATTTGTACCATTATCTAGTTTTCACTTAATTTATCTAGCAAAATTAATTTTTCACAGCATCTTTCCTTCAAATACTGTGTCCTACTTCACAGTCATATACAGTGTCCTAACGTCCTGCCACGTCAACTCCTATCTTCTTGATCCAATGATCTGTTTGCTTAACCTGTTTGTCATCCATTGTTTATTAATGGCCTAGATTTTCGGAAATAATACTTGTTTTTAATACATCAAATTAATCTATCTAATGACTCAATACTATGCGTTCACCAGCGTTCAGGCATTCCGGTTTCATTACCATCTTCCAGTTTATTTTCAAGTTTTTCATCACTACTTCAAAATAACGTCACGACTCAAAAAACCCAATTTCCAATAGAAGTATTTGAAAGTCCCATGTCATTTAAAAAAAAGAAAGAAAAATATTGATAAAGCAAACTATTCCTATTGTAATGATGGAATTGAAATTATTTTATCAAAAATTAGAAAATTTTTAAAATCTTTAAACCTTTTTTTCATTTCAACTATGTCATAAGTTGAAGGTCATTATTGCTATAAAAATTCGAGGTCAAAAACATAATTCAATTTAAAATATGGCTATTTAAAAAAAAAAATTGAAATGGAATATCAGATATCGTCGTTACAGATACAGTCGTTTCTGAAATAAAAAGCTCGTGTGGAAAATAGATTGAATTTATTCGTGGAGACTTTCCCGTTTGTATTTTTCCTCATAGGTGTATTAAGTAAACATTAAGTTTATTTTCGCCTACAGCTTACAGCTTTTTTTTTGTGCGAGGAGATTAAATAGAAAATATCATACATAAATAAATAATCGACATTGCGTCATAATGATTTGTTATTTATATTCATTATTTATTTCGTTTTTGTTTTTATTTATTGCAAATCTAATACTTTAAAAAAAAAATCACAAAATATAAAAATCGTTTTAACAAATAAGCGGGCCAAGGACTTAATTTCAGATATTAAATGTATTTTAATTTTGGACTTATTCTATTGGTAGAGTTTTGATTAGGATATATCTTGAAAAACCTGTACGAATAGAAACCATGAAAGGTATTAGGCTACACGGTAGAGACTGTTCTAACTCCACTGTTATGCATGGAGCTGATTGAGCCGAAATCACGCTAGACTATTCGGGTATTTTAAGGCACTCACTTTATAGAGGCTGGAGGGGCCCCATAAGAGTTTCCGGAACCCACAGGGTACAGATATGGCGGTTAAATAATTAAATAATTCATCTGCCATAGCCGAATTCAAACCAAGGGCTTGACCAAAGGCTGCTCACAACTTTACAGAGCCCCCTCACCACTCCCTAGAATATAACATAGGTAATAATAATAATTACTATAACAATAATAAAAATGGCAGCGGATGTACATAATGCCTCAGTCGTAGAGCGCTGAGTTAACAACCAAAGTTACCGGGTTCAAATCCCGGTTTTATTTAATCTTTTGGCAGCTGGTGATGTATGATTTTGAAACTGGTACTCTCCTGAGGCTCATCCTGCCTCTTTGAAGTGGGTACCCAAAAGAGAGAGATAATCTGCCTTGAACCAGCGTCCAAGAAACAGTACTGTCTATACCATATACGGGACCCAAGATCCTTCATGGGTTGTACTGGTATACGTAAAAAAAAAATAATATCAAAGGCTTAGCGACCCCGTAAGTTCAATTCCGATAACTCCAATCTAGGGATTAAACGTATGTTAAAACAAACCTATAACAGACTCTGTGTGGTACAAACATACTGTACTGCCGTGGGAAAACGTCAATTCTAAATTCGGGCGACAAGAAGTCTCACACAAACATGAAACACCAATATTTGCTAACTGGAAAGTAGACCAATCAGTGCAAATTGTAAGGTAGCTATGATCGCTAAACACTCAAAGACTGATCGCAGCCAGTTGATAAATAACAGACTCCAAAAACATTTCATAACCTGACTATATGCAAATAGCAATAATATTACCAAAATGTTCAATTATTCAAAACAAAGGTATCTGTTCCGCAGGTTGTAGCTTCGAGTTGAGCTACAAGCTTTAACTGCTTATTCGTTTCATTTTTAATAATTTCCTAAAATACAAACTATCTTGACCTTTAGTTTGGAAAATAGAATGAAATTATGGGTAATGAGTAGAATTTCGGTAATCATTTCATCAGGAAATAAAAGCATCAACTGACATTTTGTACTGTAGATGATGTACGTTTGTTAAAACGTTCATGAATACCGAAGTATACACATTTCCCACAATGACATCTCCTTTTTCACACAAAAGCACATGTTAATTTGTATTTTTGGAAAATAAAAAGTTGAATGTTGTGACTCAACTCGAAGCGACAACTTGCGGAATTACTACCAAAACAAATAATTTTACCTTTTCCAAACTTATTTGTAAGTTTAAGATATTTTATTCTGAATTACTCTTTAAATTTTATATAGGTTTCGTTGGTTTATATTCATTTATTTTTTTTATTTTTCCTGCTTTTATCATTTATCTAATTAATTTTTAGCTTGAATAATATTAGTTGGCCTTATTTATATAAATGAAAGAAATAGAAGCCGATTTTAGAATTTTTCCTGACCTTCACCCGAACCATTTTCTTCCGCATATTTATTTTTTAGTTTAATATATTTTTCATTAATATCACTTTATCCTCAGAAAATATTGAATTTATATATTTTTTTATTTTCATGATCTATGTATAAAACGGTGACCAGGGACGCTCAGAGTGTAGAGCGCTGAGCTGTTGTGCCGAAAATCACGGACTCGAATACGGCTGGAGTACATAAATTGTTTAACCTTTAATAATAAATAATAAATTATTTCGTATCTGTTCCGCAGGTTGACGCTTCGAGTTGAGTTACAAGTTTTTAACAGTTTATTGCTTTCATTTTTAATATTTTCAAAAAAACAAAAGTCATCCTGAGCTTTATAGTATGGAAAAGAGAAAGTAATTAATGGTAATGAGTATATTTCAGTAATAATTTCATAAAAAATAATAGTTTCAACTAATATTTCTAATTATAGATAATCTATATTTGTTTAAACGTTCATTTCTATATGTAAATAATTACCGACGTCTACACATTTCCCATAATTGCATTCTTTTTTTCATACTAAAGCTCATGAAAACTTGTATGTTAATTTAATGAAAAATTAATTAATTTAATTAAAATTAAATTAAATTAATTAAATTTAATTAATTAAATAATTAATTATTTAAATCTCTTATCAGCCGTAAATGGATCCTATTAGATCTGTAAGACTTACCCAGCCTTTATTTAGATAGTACTCAAAGTGAGCTTGGTCAAATCAACACTCTGCACATCCGTTGTCTTAGAAATAGTACAGTCTATATAATGGATTGAGTACTAAAGATGGGTTGTAGAGTTACAAGATATAGGTTATTTTCTACTCAATAATTTGGTCTATAATTATAAACTAACCTGAGTACGGTATCTTATTTCTAGTTCGGCGTTTTATAGTTCACTACTCGTTCTACATAGCAGTCTTATAAATTTATTACACGTCAAGAACTTTCGTTTATATAGTAGAGAGATATGTTCAACTAATACGAACGCTATCTATGATTTTCATCTACATATCTCCCTCCCGGTACAATGAGGCGTTTATTACATATTATTTGGGGGAAGCTAAAGAAGAGATATTACAGGGGGAGATTTAGTGCTGTAAAATCGCAGTTATTATAAAAGGGCCGGTATATCGAGAGGGGTGATAACGCTGGGATCGATAATGGCCCATTAGAACACAGGCGAATGATTACCAGTAATGAGGATATATGGGTTATACTAATTATTCAAGGCTTGTGAAACTGTTGTGTAGGTCGGATACTCTATAGGATGTTACAACCGATCTGTTAACAAGGCAGACAGCATAAACAATGTGCGTCCAGCGTTCACCTTGTATACGTTAAAGCTCCACAACTGAACAATCTATAATGGAAAATTTTAATATGCTTTATTTTTTTATTTAAACTTTTCAATTTTTTTTTAAATATTCAGATTTCAATACACGCAGAACCAGTGGAGATTTTTTTTGTCATAAAATTAAACCATGATAAATTTATGTTTGAGTGAAAAATAGTTGAATAGATAATTCTAACGATGGATTGAATTGGTCAGGGGGTGCAGTCAAAGATAACACAAAATATGCAGAACTTATTTTTTAATTGTGCCAACGTTTCGGTCAACGATGTAGGCCATCTACAGGGCAAATAGAGGGTTCCTCGGCTGAGGTGACATGCCAAAATGACAAGCCCCTTTAGAATGAAAATAAAGGTATTAATATATAGCCTATCGTGTCTTAGAGTTTACTGTAATTAAATGCAATTAATTAATACAATTAAATTGAAAATTGAGAAAAAAATAATTGAAAACAAATAAAAACTTTAAATAGGAGAACAAAAAACCTATTTCCAGTAAAAAAAAAATAATTTATTCCTTCTTTTCGAGATACGTTTCGGCCTAGGCCATTCTCAATCTTCTATTCTAATTGTTTCATTTTTTTTACTTATTATATGGTTAACAATTTGACCATAAGTCATTCATCTGTAAAAACATGCATAAATTCTATAATTGTAACAATATAAATAATTTAATAAATAAAACTGTACATAATTTTTTTTTAATTGTCCAACAAATAACCAAAAATAAAGCATAGATACCTCAATTTAAGTTGTTTTATTCCATTTAATTTTTTTTTACAAATTCAGAGTGAACCATATCCTCTATAGTCATTTAATAATAAGTCAACCTTTGATCTTAGTATATTATGATCTTTCATATTATTTTTGAAATTATTTAAATAAAATAATATTTAATATTATACACAAACAACTAAACATACTAACAGATTGTATGATTGAGTCCAGTTGACATTTTTAAAAAAATGACAAATAAAACTTGATAGCACCCATTCAATCCATCGCGATAAATTTATTTTAAATATGCCGGCTTAAAATGGTCGTTCGAGTTGAGTCATAACAAGTATTAACTTTTGTATATTGTATTTTTTTCATTTTTTTTTTATTTTATTTTCTATAAGCCAAGTAAAATAAATTGTATACATGTGTAATTATTAATTGTTTCTCTTTATATATAATTATTGTTTTCTTATTTCTAATTCATTTTTATTTATCTTATTCTACTCTTTTATTCTTGAAATATTGTCATTGGAGGTAATTGGCATTTTTTTCATGAATTCTTTCTCATTTGATTGTATGAATTAATTCAATTTAATTATAGTATACTCTAAGACAAAATTGCTTATATATTAATACCTGTGTTGTTATTCTAAAGGGGTTGATTCCATGTTTAAAAAACCAAGCAGCCCAGAATATAGAAGTTTGGTTTTCGGTCGTTCTTCCATCTTAATTTTTTTTTTCCAGATATTTAATTTCCTCGCTAATGAAGATTACTGCACACTAATCCTTGGAAGCTAGATTAGAAGATAGTTGTATTCCCATACGAAGGCAATCCCATCGCCTAGCTGTTTCCACCTGCTCTCGGCTTATTGACGTTAACTGCCCCGCATCAACAACATTCCTTCCTAGCTTCCACCTGGGTCTGTTCTGGGGGTAACAGTTTTTTTCTACCCAGCTTGTAAACCTTTGTAGTGAAGTATTTTTTTAAAAATCTTGCTTAAATTAAATATAATGGTTTAAGTAAGAAAATAAGCAGTGAAATTATTGGAAATTTGGGTAATTATTCCACTGCTTGTCGCTATAGATGGCGGCCATCGACGCTCCACTGTAAAATATATATATTAATATTATTTACCTCACCGAATATTGAATCATACCTTTGTGCTCTTATATCTTGCTTTTTCTTATTGTTCGTTTATTTACATGTTTTACATTTAACCGCTCGACATTGTAACAGTCTCGTTATAGTGGGAATCGGAAGGAGTTAACACAAATCGACTTGTTATTCATTTGACATCCAGGTTTATCGGTAATTTGTCCAAAGTATAAGTCATAGCTTGACACAACCGGCATTTATACTTCTATTTTTTCTAAAGCCGTTAGATATAATGACCCAGATATCGCGAATTATGTTTCGACCTAGAGTCTTGTTATAGTCAACATTATTTCAGAGCGTTTCCTCTATTGTCAAACGTTTTATAATGTTTGGCATTGTCAAAACTTTTTCCGTTTCTAAAAACATAAATAATATTGACATTCATGGTGACTGCCGATTGAAAACTCGAGAATTTGGAATAACTGCGTTCTTTTTTAGTTAATTATTCTGCAGGTTCTCGCTTCTAGTCAAGTCATAACAAGTTTTAAATTTTCTCATTCGTTTCCCTTTTAATATTTTCCAAAAATACAAGTTATCATGAACATCGCTGTGGAAAAATAGAATGTAATTATGGGAAATGTGAATACTTCGGTAATGATTTCATCTACAAATGAACGTTTCAAGAACCTGCTATGTTTTATATTTTGATTATTCTGATTGATTTTGGGATGCCAGAGTATCATTTAGGATGATTACTCAAATTATTATTTCTATGCCTTAGTCTTAATTGGATTCTTTTCTCGAGGTCTGTTCTTTTGTTTACCAATTTACTCATCAATTATACCTTCAATATATTATTCATAAATAAATAGCGCAGCTGGGGTAAGTAAGCAGCAAAAGAATTATAACAGATATATTTTACTAATACGATTTAAAAAAAGATTAATTATTCAATATATACATTAAGGAAGTACACTTAATGATTCAAGTCTATATAGATATGTATATATATATATATATATATATATATATATATATATATATATATATATATATATATAGAGAGAGAGAGAGAGAGAGAGAGAGAGAGAGAGGATTGCCATAAAATACATACCAAAACTTAAATTAAGACTTATCTGTGAAACAGGGGAGGATTAGGTCTTCGCCTGTTCTTCTGCGTCCTGCATCCTCCGCCAGCTTTCCGTCTTCCTCGCTCCTTTCTCCTCGGGATCTGTTCAGAGAGTCTCTCCCAAAGTGGAGACCCCCTCTTTCCTTATCTCTTCACCCACCTTGACCATGAGGGTGTGACCCTTTTTACCTGATCGACCTATTTCTTTTCAACCCAAACATTGCTCTTTATAAGGAAAAAGAAGTTTATTTTTATAATGTCACCGGTACGATACATGGGAAACTATATGTTATCTATACTTCGAAATGTTAGTTGAAACGTTTATTTTTTCATCTAATGATTACCGAAGTATACACATCTCCAATAATTACATCATCTCTACTAAAGCTCACGATAACTTGCGTTTTTGGAAAATATTAAGATTGAAACAAGTAAATAGTTAAAACTTGTGACTCGGCAGAAGCGACAACCTACGGAATAGATACCCAGATAATTAACGTTCGGATAATCGGTGCTCTACTGTTTTTAAGTTTCTATTAACAATCATATTTTTATTAGTGTGAGAGAATATTTATTTAGTATTCTTTATAATAATTTGACAATGAGGTTGAAATTCATTGGCTTTATATATAAAAAGGGTGCGGTGTTGCTGAGTGGAAGAGCGCCAAGTTGCTATGAGGAAGGTTCTTGGTTCAAATCCGGCTGTGGCAGATAATTTATTTAATCTGTTAACAGATATGGATTGACCATTTCGAATCAGTAGATTGTCTTAGGGTCTCACCCAGCCTCTATAATGTGAGTAACCTAGATTGAGGTAAAACCTTGCAGTTCAGCGTGATCTAAGACAAATCACCTCTTTATACAACCGTTGTCCAAGAAACAGTACAGTCTCTACCATGTACTGAACCCCAGGCCCTCCATGGGTTGTAGTGGTCCCTTTTTTTCAATATAGTTAATTTCTAAATAATTCGACAATTTCATTTGATAGTTTTTTAAACTAAAAATTATTTTTAAGGACTCTTTAGTATCTGTAGTAACTGGAACCCCTCCTGGGGGCTCACCCAGCCTCTTTAAATTTGTACCCTAGATTGAGGGAAAACTTTGTTGAGTGTAATCTCGGTATAATCGCATTTCTGCATAACCATTGTCTAGAAAGGTATCACTCTCTACTGTGTACTGAATCAAAGACCCCCGTGGGTTGTCGTGGTATATTTTTTATTTTATTGCAGGTTTGTTTATGTAATATCGATTTTCTATATATAACTGAGAAATTGAGTTATGTCAAAGAAGGAAGGAACGCTAATAACAAAACAGGATGAGGGAAGAAATCTGTAGGACCGTGGACATTAATTAAAATTCAGAGGCCACACATGGAAAAGCTAAATGCTCGCATTCCGAGTTTGAAGTGCCTCTTCAGTAACGCCAGGCATTAAAAGCTTTTTTTAATTAAAGGAAAACAATATGAATGAATAAAATGGAGCAGGGAATCGTCGGAAATTTCCCTCAGCAGCCTTAATCATCCGAAACGATATAAAAATTTATTATTACGAATTATTTTTCTTTTGGTGATGTAAAATTACAAAGGCAAACATTATGTCGACTTTTGGGATGAATATAAATAAAACATATCACACGCTTTATTTTACTAATGTCGGCGGAGTGACTTTCGAGACCAGCTGTGGCAGAAACTATTCTATTAGCCGAAAATTTGCCATGTGGGATCTGGAGAATATTCTAGGGCCCATCCAGCCTCTATAAAATGTGCACCCTTAACTTAAGGTTAAAACTCTGGCAGTTGAGCTTGAACTCAATAATCTCATTCTTGCTCAACCGTTTGCTTACGAACAATGTAACCACTATCTGCAAAAATGTAACCACTATGACTGAACCCAATACCTCACACGGGTTGCCGTGTTACCTGGAATTTTATATTACAAAATGAAAACTATCATTTTCTGTTCATATTTCCTTTATTTAATCTCAAGGTACCTTCTATATGCTAAACAGGATTTTATGAAAGAAACATCAATTAAATCTGACCATTATCGGTAAAGACAGGTACATTGAACATTTTTTTTAACGGTAATATGTTGAGCGACATTAAGAAGTAAATAAGAAAAAATTTATTTTTTCTTTTCAAGAGATGCAATAACAATCTTGATTTCATTTATTTTCGATATGAACTATTTATTTTTAGCTTATATGTTTATAAACTATAGCCTAATTTTTATGATTATAACTTTTTATGTAATTCATCAAATGAACAATTTTATCTTAGTTTTGATTGAACACGTGACGTAATTATACTCCTTGAATTTTTTTAATAAATTTTATTTTGGTATTATCTAATTTCATCAGTGGAATCTGATTAATTAATCGATAGCGATTCAACCAATCAGCATTATCGTGTTGATTTTGATCAATTGATTTACTAATTGAAGTTGATAGAGTATTGCGCGTACTATGTATCTATTAATAATAGTATGTTTATAATCCCGATTCTGCCGGTCATATAATTTAATTATTGTCACAAATTATTCATATTAATAATTCATTAATACTACGTAAGTTCCAGGTTTTTCAAAGTGAATAATTTTTCTTCTGAAATTAATTCTCGTAATTATTCGTAAATTTGAAGGTATACTAGTTTAGTCTCTCTTCCCAATCTATTCCCGTCAATTCCTCTGAGGGTTTTAAAATTTATGGGAACATTAAATTTAGAACTTTCATTTTAGTTTCTACTGATAGTCCCTTCAAAAGCCAGTTTCATATCGTATCAACTTAACTCACGTGTAAAATGTATTTTTATACACTCAAAAATAAAAAAGCAGACATATTGATGCAGAGAGCGTACAGGTTTTTTTTTTTTTTTTTAATTTACAAACGAACAAATCCTTTTATAGTAAAACTTAGCTATTGCAGCACGTATTAAAAAAAAAATATTATGTACAGTATATATAGTATACGGGGGAGCGTAGTGGCTCAGTGGTAGAGCACTGAGTTGCCATGCCGGAATTACTGGTTCCAATCCCGCTGTAGGCCATGATTTTAATTCAGTGTTTGCAGCGGGAGATGGATCATATGGGATCTAGGACTCTCCTGGGGCCCACCCAGCCTCTATAAAATATTATAAAAATAGGGTACCCAAAATAAGGGGGAAAATCTGGCGGTTGAGCGTGACCTAGGACAAGTCACCTCCTTGCAGAACCGTTGTCCATGAAACAGTACAGTCTCTACCATGTACTGAACCCCAGACCCTTCATGGGTTGTAGTGGTGCAGGTTTTATATATATATATATGTATATATATATAGTATACAAATAATTAAACTATATTAGATATTAAAATATATAAAAGTATCTATCATCATTTTCTACATTGTTACTTATATACTGTTGAAAATTATCAAAATTAAGATTAAATTATTTATATAATGATTATATGATTTACATTGTATTAAAAATTGTAAATTAGATGTCAACCTTCCTCGTATTTTTCTTCTTTTTTTTTTATTGGTAAATAAACGAAATGTTTATCAATAAAATAGCAACATCGATAAATATTAGTTCATCACTAAAAAAAAAAACTATTATGGTAAAATAATTAACAGTTAAGCCGAATTTTTCGGGGTTATGTAATGATTATCGTGGGCGATATTTGTTCCGCAAACTCATGTTAAAAATGTTTTAAAAAACAATCCACAAAAAACTCGGCAGACGCTTGGATTTTTTGTTCTTGGTATTTTAAATATCTTGTAATATAAAACCTCATATTATTTTGGTCGATTATAAACGAACCTTTATTAAAAATAATGAACCGAAAAAGAAAAAAAAAATGGATTTAGTTTTTTTTTAATTTTTTTAAAAATAATGAACCGAAAAAGAAAAAAAAAATATGGATTTAGTTTTTTTTTAATTTTTTAAAAATAATTACAATTATATCCGTAAAATTCTTAAATAACAATGAAAATTAATAAACCTCACACAACATGAGCAGTACATAGAACTATGATGATGATGATGAAAATTAATTATCAATGAATATTATTAAAAAAGCGTTTAAAGAAATATTGATGGT
Organism: Arma custos; assembly: GCA_037127475.1. Classification (NCBI taxonomy): domain Eukaryota; kingdom Metazoa; phylum Arthropoda; class Insecta; order Hemiptera; family Pentatomidae; genus Arma; species Arma custos. Next base: position 38,907,456 of record CM073761.1, read on the forward strand.
AATTTAAAAAAATATCACTAGGGAACAATTATTGAGGAATTAAAATTATTAAAATATAACGAACACGGAACATGTTATATTAACTGTTGTTGGATTTTCACACGAAAATACTATTCACGAATGCAATATCAGAAAACTATAATTTAATATCTTTTTAATCCCTCCATCCTATTCTGACGTTGCAGTCTACTCCAAGATGATGAACATTCTAAATGACTGACGAATTGACCTAAAATCCTCATACTGTATGATTTAAATCTGTTGGAAGTTTTTTTTATACATTTTTTTCTTTCATTGAAAATTACGATTCTGCACATTATGATACATTTAAATTTGTACAATTGTTTTTAATTTGAGACTGGTCTATTTGGTACAAAGTGTAATTTTGTGGATTGTAGCAAATTATACAAGAAAAAAAAATAAATAAAAAAAGTATGACTTAAAAAAAAATACTGGTCCCACTACTATGAAGGGTCTTGGGTTCAAGAACTTTACGGGTTTAGTAACTAACGAATTATTAAAAAGTTAATAAGTGCTCTAGCGGATTTGGATTTGGATTGTAAGCTGAGGTTGTATGATTAAAGTACCGGTATAATATTCATTAGTCCGGAAGGGAGCTGGGTAGCCAGTTGGTAGAGGATCTAGGACCCTCAAGGCTACCTCTAAATATGGGAAAATCTGAAGATTAGGCGTGATCTTGGACAAATCGCCTCCTTGTACAACCGTTGTCTAGTATAGTTTCTACCCCGTACTGAACACCAGGCCCTGTAACACTGTACAGAATAATGTTACAGGTATTTTTTATAAGTCTGTTATTATAGTATTTAATTATTATTATGCTAGGTGATTTTAATGGTGATCGGGCTATCTCGGTGGGTAGATCATTGTGATGAATGCCCCGTATTTACATCCGGCTGTGGTAAATTATTTTGCTTTTAAAAGCTATAAATGGACCTTGTAGGATCCTCTGACCTTCCTGGGGCTTACCCAGTCTTATTGGTAACCTTAATTGTGGGGGAAAACCTGGCGGTTGAGCGTGGTATTGGAAGATCGACCTTTCTGCACAAATGTAGGCTTATAAACAGTACAGTCTCTACAAATTACGGAACCCAAAACTATGCATGGGTCGTAGTGGTCCAGGCCCTTTCTTAGTAGATTTCCAACGGTATGTAATACCTTTATTAGCGTTGTACACTGGCCAGGAACACGATGTACAGGGTTACAGGAGATAGCTATACTATGCATGGACTTGAAGGCTAGAGCGGAAATCAATAAACGGTGAAGAGGTATTGAGCTTCACTAAGGGCCAGTCGTTTCTGGCAGCGGAGGCCGCAAACTTTTTCAAATTAGTGCCAAAAAAGTAAATTTCGCATTTGGAAGGTTTCCAAACCCTGCCAACAATAAGCCTTTAAAACAGCCAGATCTTCTCCCGCCCAATCTTTTATCAAGTTCAACTCCTCAATAACTCGGACAATGGGGCTTAGTAAGGCCGATGTCTTATCCTGCCCCCAAAGTCGATGGATCACCGCAATATACATGTTTATGGCAGGAGTTGTGGCATATATTGAAAATATAACAACAAAACCTGTACCACAACAACTCGTGAAGATTTTAATTTCATTACATTGCAGGGACTTTACTATTCCTAAAACAACAGTTGTGCAGGGAGTTGATCTGTACGAGATCACGCTCAACCGCCGGGTGTTCCCCCTATGTTAGGAACTGAGTTTATAGAGACTGGTTGAGCCCCAGGAAGGTAAGCATTCCAGACTGTTATCAGAATAAATAGAATCTGTGATAATCGGATTTGAACCCGGGACTTTCGGCGCGGTAACTAAACGCTATAACCCTTTGCTTTCTTCATGAATACTGTATTTTATCGAAAAGAATGTTAGTGTAAAATTTCTTAAAATGTATTGTTTCATTCGCCTTCACAAAAATTAATAACTTTAAAAATTAATTTTATTTTTCTATTAATTTTTTTCTTTATAGTTTTGATCGATAAACGGATTTTTTTTAAATATTCCATTTGCTTTCTAACAATTACATAACATACTTATTCTGAATGTGTTTAGTCTGTTTGAATTCTTATTTGATTTAACTTTTAACTGCGAAATGAAAATTACAAATCAGTTGACATAATATTTAATTTATGTCATTTTTGCTGTATTATCATACAAACAATATAATAGATTCTACAATATAATATTTTATTTTTATGAACACTAATATTTTAGTGAATGGAATGTTAGTTAGCGATTTGGGGTATATAGTCTCATTCCTCTTCATACATAATAATAATAACAATTGTATATTTATTTCTAGATAAATACTTGCAACAATAAATAATAAACATAATTAAAGGCAATACGAAGTATTATAAAGTTCTTGGAACAACTTACCAAGATGCCGTTCCCCCATGATGTTGCACGATCTTGCAATATTATGGGTCATCACTAATGTGCATGTAATTAGATAGCACGTAGCATAACATTGACTCGGAGGAAACGTAATATTGTTTTCCTTACATTAAGGCAGGTCATTTATGTGTACAGCTTAAACTGTAAGTGAGATCGCAATTTTTGTTCGAATAAGCTGCGGATTTTTGAAAATTTAATATTTTTTGTCATAGATTGGTTGAATTATTTTTTAAATTCCGAAAAAATGTTAAACCAATATCTCAAATGAATATAGCATTGTTAATAGCATTTATGATTGTATATTATATATTTATTCCAAGAACTAAACAGGTTCTTGCAACTAAAATAATTCAGGATTATACCATAGGTACGAACTAGATATGCGGTTAAGAATTATGATTTACAATTTATTTATATTTAGTTTTATATAAACATTATTACTGTATTTTTTTATATCCTTTATTTTCCAGATCGGCTATTCCTAGCCTTACATGTTTTTTTTAAATAATGAATTTCAAACTTTAACAAAAGGTAAAAGTGTGGATTTAGTCTCATGCAAGAAACCCTCTTAACTGTACATTATCAGCTTATTTGCAAAAGAAGTTATAAATATATAAAAGTTTTTTTTAAATATAAAATAATTATAATGTAATAACAAACAGAACTATAGTACTATAAAACGGAAAACTAAAAGGAAACAGGAATATATTAGAATTTGTTAAAACGATTGGTGAGAAAGGTAATAGAGTTCACATCAGAATATCTCTCAAGAGTCTCGGTTTTAGTCTTGGGGATGAAATAGATTCGCCTGTGTTGAATGCTACAGCTCCTTTGACTGCTGGTAATCCGGTCTTAAATTATTATAAGTATAAATATGGTGTATATATTCCATATAAATTTTAACCATAGATTTAAAGTACATATATCGAAGTAGTAGATAGGGTATAGTAAAGAAGAAACGAAATTTTATTAATTTTATTTTTGAAAGCAAAATTATAAAAAAGTAATTAACATATCATTCAATATATAATAGGCAGACGAAATGTAAAAACATGAAAAGTTGAATAGGCTGTATCATTAATTATGTTTCGCGTTGGCTCAAATAAGATATGAGTATACATATTTAAATTTACCATTTATTTATATACAATGTATTTTATATAATATAAATATAAATTATAGCGAAGTACTTGTTGGATATATTTTTAAAAAATTTGTTTATATTTATTTTTTTATTTTCAGATATGATTTGGTATTACTATTAAAATTTGGTATTATTGGTATTATTTATTATTTGGTATTATATTTTTTGAGTTTTATTACTTTTTAAAATGTGGGTTGGTCCGCTTTAGGTATAATAAATAGGTATAAAAATATTAAAATTTGCCGATATGGACAAATGACATGAAAACCAAAAACACTTGTGGAGAATCTACCCATCGGTAGTACTCCAATACAGTTCTATAGTAGAAGGTCTCGAAGCCATCTTCTTTTCAGACGCCTCGGTGGATTATCAGGAATAGTATGGGAAGCAAGTTGAGAGACTAGCGGATTCAGGAGCTTTTCATGGAAGGATAGGTATCTAGTTTGGGCCAAATCAGCAACATATTAAGATCATCATGGATGAGTTTGTTTGTGACATAATAAGGAGCATTGAGGATTTTACGAAGGATTTTGGATTGTAAGGATTGGATACGAGATGAATTGGATGGCTTAGTAGAGCCCCTAAGCTCAACTCCGAATGTCCAAATAGGTCTGATAACTGACATGTAAATGAGTCTTTTGTAATTAATTGGGAGCTTAGAACTTCTGTCCAGTAAATCTTGAAGTAGGCGAAAACGTCGAGCAGTTTCTTGTGTTTTCAGTCTTGTATGAGGAAAAATAATAAAAATTTTTATGTTGGTGTAAATATTATCTATTTGGGTGTATTTTTTAAAGTCCAAAATCCTCAATGCTCCTTACTTTGTTACGAATTAAACCATCCATAATGACCTTAATGTCCCATTCGTTGCCGAATTGGCCCGAAGCCGATATCAATCCTTTCATGACAAACTTTATTCCCACTCAAACCCACTATTTTCAAACTTAGCTTCCTCTTCAATTCCCGATAATTCTCAGAGGCATCTGAAAAGAAGATGGCCTCGAGGCCTTCTAAGTTGCATTTGTAATTTGAGTACTAACAGTGAGTAGTTTCTCTACTTGTCTTTATATCATGTCATTATGTATCATTCTATTTATTTGTCGTATTAGTATAGTATAGTTGTAAAATTCAATAATTTTTTTTTAATAATCAACATTATATAGATATAATAAATCTAATTAAAAACTATCGCATTACTTACTGCTTAACATTTCAATTCCAATGACTACAGTGCTATTTAATTCATTGAGGGCATAAAGTACTGTATGGTAATATAAACGGTCCCTACTTGAGAATACGGCCCTAGGTTTTATAAAACAGATGAAGAAAAAGTAAATAAGTACTTTGGCCCAATGAATAATTAATAGATACATCTCAAACAGCTATAAATAAATAAGACGCAGTCAGAACTTCATTCAACATTAATAGGCACACATATAATTAATTGATTGACCCTATGTAATTAGGGACGCCCATATAAATCTCTCCCATATACTACAACCCAAACCTTAATGAAGGCATATATAGGTATAAGGTTACTTCGAAAGTTGTAAGTATCGGTAATGTAAATAAATTATTATTTTAAAAACATTAAATTAAAAAAAATATTCTAAACCCTCCTCCGAAGCTTTACTAATTTTATAGCTTTTTGAGGATGGAAAATAATAATAAATAAATTTTAAAAAATCACTAAAAAGACATGAAAATAAATTTACACTTCAATAAGATTAAATTGATGACATTAGTTTAAAGTTGTATCTAATTTTTAAAAAAATATATTTATTGAAATTCATAACTGTATTATAACAATACATGTAAATATAGTGAATGATAGATAATGACATGGATATTAAGGTATGTAGAGAAACTACCCACTGTATTACTCTAATAACAAATTCAACTTAAAAGGTCAGGAGGCCATCTTCTTTTCAGACGCCTCGGAGGATAATCTGGAATTGAAGAAGTAGCTAGGTTTGAAACTAGTGGGTTGGTGTGGGAATAAAATTTGTCATGAAAGGATTAGTATTGGATTCGGAACAAATCAACAACAAATAGAGCATTGAGGTTATTAACGCTAAATTTTATTGATAAAACCGTCTTGGTATTTTTCTTTAATTGCTTTGCAATTTCGTTCACTGTCTCATTCGAAGGTTCTAAGATATAAAATTAAGTGTTCGACATGGTAGAGAGGCCCAATGAATCTTTAATTATGACTTGGTTTGATGTTATTTTATAACTAGAGAAAGAGGATGAATGTCTAGTCGCCTGTTTTTTTAATAAGTTCTTAAGAATAGGCATTGTATCATAGCATCAACTATTTAAAGATTTTGCTTCTTGTTTTCGTATTTTCTTATATTTTTATTCTCCGAGTATTATTGACTTTTACACCTTCCACTTTCCGTCTTTCTACCATCCTTTTCGATTCTCCCGCATTCAGACCCCACTTCAGATATTCATTCTTACCCTATTTCTTCTACCATTTCCTGTCGCCTAGTTTCTACCTTCTCACACTCCATTACCTTCATTGGTCACTTTATTTTTTATCTGGTCGTTTTTCCTTGCTATACCATTTTTTTCAGCATCTCGTTTGAAGGTTCAATGATATCAAACCAAATCTAACTTACTTTATTCTTTTATACTGAGAATTAGGCTTTTTATCTTATATCTCACGTTTTTTAAATAAGTTGGTTTTTGCTGCCATACAATTTTAGTTCTTTTTTTTCTTTTAATAGGGAGCGGAGTGGCTCAGTGGTAGAGCACTGAGTTGCCATGCCGGAAATCTTGATTCAAATCCCGCATCGGGCTTGACTTTTATTTAATCTGTTTGCAGCCGGAGATGGATCATATGGGATCTAGGGCCATCCTGGGGCTCACCCATTCTCTATAAAATATTATAAAAATAGGGTACCCAATATAAGGGGAGTAAATCTGGCGGTTGAGCGTGATCTAGGACAAGTCACCTCCTTGCAGAACCGTTGTCCATGAAACAGTACAGTCTCTACCATGTACTGAACCCCATACCCGCTCACGGGTCGTAGTGGTACTGGTTAGTTAGGTTTTTCTTTTAGTGTTTAGTCTGTTTCAAAATCATCTGTTTTCATATTTTCTCGGTTTTCTTTCGGAATTTTCGTCTTCCCCACCTTGTTCTTGACATCACATCTTTCTATACTTCAATGCAGTAGTCCCACATTCCAATCCTCGAACTCCACTTCCGATATTCATTCGTAATTCCTGTTTCCAACACTTTTTTTTTATTTCTCTTTCTACCCACTAGTTTTTTACCTTTTCGTACGCATATTTTTTAAACCTTCTGTATTCTTTTTGCCCTATTTGTCTCTCTTTTTGGCTTAAGACCTCTTTGACGGCTCAAGAACATAGAGAGAGGTATAATTAATTTTTAAGGCTGACTTGGTTTGGTGTTGTTTTAAAACTAGAGAAAGAGGATGGGTAATTAGTCACCTGTTTTTCAAGAAGTGGTTTATTGGAGAATACTGCAGTAATTTTAATCTTTTCCACGGTCTTAACATTTATGTAAGGTCTCTTTTCATTTTTCAATATTTAATTTTTTTTTTTTATTTTAGTCTTCAGTAGGTCTTAAAGCTATATATTTTTGAATCCCCCACCTTCAGCTAACCATTCTCATCCCGTCTGCCTTTCCGATATACCTGCATCCAGATCTTCTAACACCATTTCCGATTCGTACACCATTTATTCGTACTTGTTTCTAACACTTAATTTTTCTTACACTTTCAGCCCCTATTTTTGTTTTACCATTTCACACTTCTTACTCCTTTGTATTAGTCAAAGTTAATTCCTTCTGATAGTCATTCATTCCATTAAATACTTGTTTAGCGTCTTTTTTGACGGTTCAAGAATATCAAACCAAGACTTGGTAGAGAGGTACAATTCCTTTTAAAACTAGAGAAAGAGGATGAATATCCAGTCACCTGTTTTTTTTTAAAGTTGTTTCTTGGGGGATATTGCAGTTAGATTTCTTTTGTTCTTTAGTAGGCCATCAAGTTAAGTCATGTCTTTTTGCTTTTCGTATTTTTCGGACTCCAAGACTTCCATAGCTTCCTTTGATCTTGGCCTCGTTTTCAATACTCCCGCATTCCGATTTTAATCCCCCCCCCCCCACTTCCCTATCATTCATTCTTTTCCTGGTTTCCTATACGTATTTGCATTCACCATACTAATTATTTTGTTATTCCTTATGTTATATTTTCCTGTTCTTCTTCTTTTTTTCTACATTTTTGTTCAGCGACTTTTTTGACGTTTTTCAGATATCAAATCAAGTTAGACGCAGTAAAGAGGTATAATTATTAAATATGACTTGGTTTGGAATGCTTTTAAATCCTGGGAAAAGGGCTCTTTATCTAGTCGGATGTTAGTTTTTTTTTTTTAAGCAGTTGGTTTTCAAAGAATAATGCAACCATTATATTTTCTGTAATTGTTTTTGACACTTTAGTACTCCACCCTGTACCCCTCTTCTGAGATTCATTTATTAATTCTTTTTTATCTTACACATTCAATCCTTTTTTTTTTATCATGTCACATTTATTACCTTTGTATTTAGTCACCTTGTTTTTTCTTAGTTGTCTTTCAATTCGTTTAGTAATTTGAGATGCCAAACTCTTGACCATTCAAAAATCTTCAGCCAAGTTAGTCAGCCAAGTATTTTGTGCAATTAATATTCTTTACACTTATATAATATAAACTCTCTTTTTACCTATCAATATTAATACTGTATTTTTTAAAATATTTTTTACTTTTTATTTTTATTTTATTTTATATAATTTGGTTTCTAGATTTTTTATAATTTTACAATTTTTATTTCTTACTTTTTATATTACTTACAATTTTATTTCTTAATTCTTATTATTTACCCATTTCATTTTTACATTCCTATTTTATATTCAGTTTTTATTTTTTATCTTTATTACCTTATTTTTTTACTATTCAACACTTTCTGTTTTATTATTACTTTATTCTGTAGTTTACTACCTTTTGGCACTTCGTTGTTTATAGTATACACTCATACATTTTAACCTTCATATTTACATTGCAGTGCATCTTTATCATTTTTATTGCCTGTATTCACCTTACTTTTGTTTATTTATAGTTACTATATTTTAATATATTTGTACCAATTTTATTCCTTATTGTCTGTATTTTGCATACAGCCCTGAAGAAGACATACAAAGTAGGTCGAAACGTTCATTTGTTCGACGGTTTTTTGAAGAGGTTGGCTTGGTCGTTTTAGTAATTTTTTTTTCTTTCAATCTTTTTTAGGTCGCAAAATCATCTCTTTCGATATTTTCTCTTTTTTATTTAGGGATTTTTGACTTCACCTCCATGTATTTGACATCTCGTATTTCAACCTCCCTTTTCAATACTCCCGCATTTCGATCTTCATACCCCACTCCCGTGCCAATCATTCTTATCCCGGTTTTCTTCTCTTGGTTTTTCAAACACTTCCTACCCCCTAATTTTTTAGCTTCTCTTACTAATTGTTTTTGATGGTATTGTTGTAATGTCCTGTATTTTTTTCTTAGCAAGTCATTTTGGTACAGTGTCTACTTGAGGGTATTAGGGTATCCAATCAAGTTGGACATAATTGAATTACTATTACTTTTTAAGGCCGACTTGGTTAGGTGCTCTTTTAATTCAGGAGAATGATGCTCTGTATTTAGCGTAATTTTGATAGTTGTATTCTAGGAGGATAATACAGTCATTTTAGTTTATTTTCATTCTTTTTTTTTCACTTTAATATTTCTTAATTTTAATTAAGTTCTATTATTTTAAAAAGTTACTTGCTTTAAAGTTCTTATTAAACTAGAGAATAAGGCTGTACCTGGTCACTTATTTTTAAATAATTAGGTTTCTTGAATGATAATTCAGTAATTTTAGGTGTTTTTTTTAAACAATACTCCTTTGTCATTTTATGCATTATTTTACCCCATGATAGTTCGTAAAGTCGTCTTTTTAATGTTTTCTGATTTTCTTAGAGTTTTCTACCTTAGGTTCAAAACCTTTCCCTCCATTTCAATACCTCCTCATTACGATCCTTGTACCTCATTTCCGACATTCATTCGTACTTTTTGTTTCCAACTGTTATTTTTTCTTACACTTTCTGCCCCTTCTTTTTTACCATCTTGCAATTGCTAGTCCTTTGTATTAGTCTCGTTGATATCTTCTATTAATCATTCATTCTTTTGAATATTTGTTCAGTCACTGTTTAAAATAGTTGAGAGGTACCATTAATTTTTAAGGTGACTTGGTTTGGTATTCTTTTAAATCCTGTGTATCTAGTCACCCACTATCTTAAGCTGTTTCTTGCAGGTCTTTGTAGGATAATTTAGGATAATTTAAAAATAAAATAAATTTTAACTATTTTTTTCATTTAATTTAAAAAAAAATGACGGTTCAAGAATATCAGACCAAGTTAGATCTAGTAGACAGAGAAAATTCTTAAGGCTGAGTCTATTATATTTTTAAAAGCTAGTTTCTTGGAGAATATTGCAGTAATGATAGGATTTATTTCTTGTAATTATCAGTTGGTAGTAATATTTTTAATTTTCTTTTTTATGAATTTTCTTTTTCTCTACCATCCACATTCTAATCCCATCTTTTTATTACCTCTTTTTTTATTAATATGTGAAAGAATCAAATCTACATAATCGGGAACATATCTACATCCGGCGTATTCACTAAAACTCTTGTTACTATTTTTCACTTTTTGTAATTAACAAACGTATGAACCGGTTTTGATAGATAACAATACATAATACAATATTTACGTCGCTATAAGTATTGTTGCTATAAATACATCCCAAGGGATAATACATTTAGTATAATTTAAAACAAACCAACAATAATATTAATTTTTACGATATTTTTTTTACGACTCCCACCCACATGATGTTAATAATTTTTAGAATATATTAGCTTCGACATACACATACGCATTGTTATTTTGTGAAATTTCATTTTATTATGCATTAAATGTGAATAATTGCCTATCACACTAAACGCTTCGGCAGGTCAGCGAATTCTTTTTTAATCGCGTAACCCTCAATCGAATTTTATTCACAGATCAATTTATTTTGGTTTTCAGCACTTCCCCATCCATGATCATATAATATAGCCATTTATAGCATTTACATAAATTCTTCATGCTCCCAGAGCGTTTGGCCTTGTAAGAACACTTAAGTGGAAACGACTGTATAATCATTGTATGAATGCATAATGTTTTAAGGTCGTGAAGCATTTTAGGTGATAATAATTTTAAATAACAATAGGTTACTTAAAATAAATTTATCTAAAATTAACTGTTTAAAATAATATTGTGACGGTCACCTGTGGTCTAGTGGTTAGCGTAACAAACTACTAAACCAATGATCGCGGGTTCGTAGCCCGGCAGGTGGCACTAGGATTTTTCAAAGGGAGTAAAAAATCCTTAGTTACGCCGTCCTTCGGAAGGGACGTTAAACGGGGGTACCGAGCCTGTACGATGTCAGGTACTCGTTAAAAATCCCTATCCTAATTAAACCTGGGTAGACAAAATTTAGAGCTTCCACTGTAGCATCGTCCGATTAGCCTTAGCAGCAAAAAGTGACGTTAAATGAACAAACAATAATATTGTGAACATAATTCAATAACATTATGATGAAATAATTAAAAAAAATAATTAACTATTTCCTAGCAAATGTCTCATAGTGTGGACGTAGCTTAAGACTTACTAACCTACCTTGTATTCCTAGAATCTCGTACAAAAGAGAAAATCTATTACAATAGCTTCGTAAAATAGGGGAAATAAAGGTTTCATAGCTAAAGAAGTTGTTGCGGTTAGATCAAAATGAATAATATAATGTTTATAAACGTAACACTTTTCAACTTTTATATTTAAGTCGGTTTCTTAAAGAGATTAATTATGCATAATCCGACCAGAGTATAATGGGAATTTGATTGGTCACAATGATTTTTTTTTTACTTTTTGGAGCGGGTGTTCGTTTTTACATTAGTAATTGTCCGAAAAATTGCCTATATCGAACAGAGAAAAAGAAATGTTCTTCAGAAACATTCTAATCTTGTTTAGTTTTTTCGGAATCTAAATTTTCTTTCTAATATGCCTAGAAAAACGACATAAATTGTGTATCTTTATAACATACTTGTTACATCATTATCATCAATATCTAACATTGTAAATTACTTTGAGTATAAATCATTTCCTTGCAAAACAGTTGTCTGAGAAATTGTACAGTTATTACCATGTACTGTGCCTGTATTGCTTATAGCGGAACATGTTTAATATCACAGATTTCGAAAAAGGTCTTTAAGGATAATTTGTTCTGAAATCGATTATTAGTGCACTAACAGTGTGTTGCTCATTACAACAAGCAAATACTATGAAATTATTTATCATAATACAGTTTTAAATTTCCATATTTAAATTTAAAAAAAAAATAATTTGGAGCTGATTTGCTCAGTTACTGAGTTATAAAGAACTAGACGGGCTGTAGCGAATAAATTATTCTTTTAAGACCCTTGAATCTAGTCTGTAGTATCTGGAAGCCCTTCAGGGGCTCACCCAGCCTATATAAAAGGGGAAAATCTGGCGCTTGAGTTATTAAATAAAATTTAGAATTAATAGGTTCACATATTATGGGGTTACATCCGGTGAAGTAGTTAGCATAACCTTTTATGTCAAGGATGTGGTTTGATGCCCCGCAGGAGGCCCTAAGATTTTTAAAAGGGGAATCAAAATTTTTTGTTAGTCCGTCCTTCGAAAGGGACGTAACATGTAGAACATTACTGACAGAACTTATTATTATTCCTATCATGTTCGCCCTGTGGCATAGTAGAATATCCGGAACTAGGTTCAATAATTGATGTATAATATGAACTATAAAGCGGATGAATCGATGGTTGGAGGATTGAATCTAAACACACACTGCGGTGGAACATCATCAGAGGAATGGATCAGTTAACTAAATTACGGTTAAGCCAATTATTAACTATATACCCTGATATTATGCAGTGATGTGGAGCCAGATCACTCGTGTGTTTGAAAATTCCTATGCGGTAAAAATATTTTATATTCTTATGAAGGTACATCGGTTTTTAAATTTAAACCATTTTTATTTATTTATAAATATAATGATTAATAACATGCTCGATGCTAATCTCTGCAGACAAACCTCCGTCCCCGGACCAGTACCCAAACCCAAATCTGTTAGATCGCTTTTAATGCAACCTCCTACCAACGCCTCGCTCTACCCTTCAGAAGTCTACCAGTCGGCGAAGCACTTGTTAACTTATTAGAAATTTACATCTTAATCTTCGCGACGCTATCACTTCAGTAATGGTAACCGTGCTCATTTTCGCATCGCAAAAAAGGGATACATATTTTTACCCTAAATGTAAAAAAAAAATTGTAATCTTAAAGAAAATACCCAAAAAAAGTGTGGTAGTATTTTCTTGTGGAATTCATTCCAAGCAAACATAATAAAACATAAATATAACAATACAACAGCGGACAAAAAAAAAAGTCTTACATTATATTTTGCCTTATAAGAGGCCACTGAGTTTCCATACTGGAGGTCAAGGGTTCAAACCCCTCTGGTGGCAGACTTTTATTTAATCTGTTATCAGCGAGCTATGGATCCTATGGGATCTAGGACCCAACTGGGGCTCACCCAGCCTATTTAAAGTGGGAACCCAAATAAAAATGATTACTCAAATATTAAAAAAACTATAATTAATGTTATAAATATTTTAACAAAATCGTAGAACAAATAGTTTGCGATTTGAAACCATTGTAAATTGAAGTGGAGTCGCTCATCAACATGGTAGATGAATTATTTAATCCATTATCAGCCACTGATGGAGACTCGGGGATCGACAGGTTATGGTACTCACCCAGCCTCTATGAAGTGGGTGTCCTTAGTTAAGGGAAAATCTGACATTTGAGCGTGATCTATGACAAATCAACTCCCGTAGTCGAAGAAACAGTACACTCTCTACTGTGACCCTTCATGGGTTGTAGCGCTACAGGGTTTTTTTATTTTGCTAGGGGTGCATTAGTATTTCCAGGGTGGAAACTTTAAAAAATATTGTATGCGTCAGTTTTTAACAAATTAATCTTTATTAATGATGTTAAAACGGTCCATTTAAGTTATTCCCAACACTTCCGTAGTATTTGACTCCGAGACCCTACCATTTTTTTCTTCTGTTCTTGTTTAGTTTACTGCAGCCGTGGCGGGCACACATCTCCCCGACCGACGTAGGCTCCTGTGTCGGATACTCAACAAAAAAAAACCAGTTTATACTGTCGGCTCATTCAGAGCGTCGGCTGCCTAACAGGGAAGACTTCCTTAACAGCCCTCTAAATCAATTACAACGAGTCCGGAGTTATGGTCTGAGAAATCGTTTGGTTTTTTTTTCTTGTTTGATATCGAGTTGGTTGAGGGTGAGGACCAATTAAGTCACTTGTCGAAACGATTTGTTAGAAACAGTCTCGCGTATTACGAACAGATCTGTATGCGTCGTTCAATCCAAAGCCAGAAGATGAAGGTGTGAGATTTCTAGTGAAGAAGACATGAATAACATTACCCTTCACATTCTTACAACTTAATAAAATATATATAATATTTTATATACTGTTTATTTTTAAGTCCGTCGTTTCGACCCTCAAAAATAAACCATTCTTGAGATTTAGTATCTTAGTTAAACTCTCTTTTCGAGACGTATCGAGACTCTTATAATTATATCTTAACAGTAAAAAAATAGGCTTTTTGAAAGATATTAAACAACGAATGAATGAATAAAGCCTTTTATTACAAAAAATTAACAGGAATTATTAAAATAATAAAAAATTAAAATAATTTTACTACAGATACTATATACAATATTTATAAGTTTATATAATATTATGAACTATTATTTTTTTTCTTGTTAATTTATGTAGGCCTTCCCATTAGGGAGTGATGGTCTAACTTCCCTGGAGACCAATTCCTACTGGGAAGTTGATATTACATAATAAGCTAGTCTGAATATAAAATTGACGTACGATGTTAACACATAACTGGTATTTACAATTTGATAAAGAAATATTACTACCAGAAAGCTGTTAAATATTATGTCGTGTTCTGTAAATATTGCGGAAATAATAGGGTGTATAAAAATAATATGACCGTTTTATCAAATTCCAGAGTCCAAAGTCTGTAAATATTTTAATGCTACTTATTATTTACCAACACTTAATAATCCCTTTAGAGCATTCACTAAGCTTGTTTACTAACACTGGACTTCTTAAAAAAAAACCTCATTTTAGTTATTTATTTGAAAGAAGAAACATGACAGTGTCCTACGACATTCTCGTAATTTTAAGAGATTACTGGAAAAACAATTTCACAGCCGCTGAAGCAACTCGTAAAATTATTAAATATGAAAGGTAATGTGTCCTTGACCAGCGCAATGCTCGGCGTTGGTATGAAAAATTTAGTAGTGGAGATACGACGTTGGAAAGGAAGAAGGGCTTCGGGCGACCATTAATGGATATTGATGAGGTTCTGAAGGAAGCTGTTGAGTCAAATCTGTCCACAAGTATTCGCGAACTTGCCAGGGAGTGTGGTGTCTCGAAAGATACCGTTAGTCGCCATCTCCAAGGGGAAGGTGAAAAAGGCCAGTAGGTCATTTTTTTTTAAACACCCCATTATGTTAGTCGGATTTATTCTATTTAGGAAGGTATTAATAAGGATCACTATTTTTTATTTGTTCGTTTAGTCTTTATTAGTTTTTATTATTATTATTTTTATTTTTTTATTATGAATTCATTAAAATCTAATACCACGAATTTAGACCTAGTAAATTTGTTTTATTACACGATTTTAATAGTTTTCTACAGAAATCGATTCTTTTTATTGCGTTATAAACATAAACAAAGAAAAAGTTAAGTTAAGTCCACCAGGGATTAGACAAGTAACAATAAATTTTAAAAAAGCGATAATAAAATCAAGAGATGTTATACATTAGAAGGGAGCATTGAAGAAACCAGGTACAAAATGAACAGAGGAGAAAAAGATAAAGGAAGTATGAAAGAAGCGATGTCAAAAAGATTTTTGTGATCTTCCTCGGTTTATTTGTAATAAATTAATTGATTTATAATTAAAATAAATATTCAGATAAATAAATTAACGACTACCTTGATTATATATGCATACTTGTACCATTACAACTAATGAAGGGTCTTGGGTTCATTACAAGGTGGTCTGTACTAACTGTGTCTAGGACAACGGTTGTGCAGAGAGGTGAATTGTCCGATATCACGTTCTAGCGTCTGGCAGTGAAAATATTAAATAATTTATCTGTTAGAGACGGGTTTGAACCCGGAGTCTCCAGCGTAGCAACTCAGCGTTCTATACACTGAATTACCCCGCCCCTCTTAATCTCACAAAATTTTACCTTATATTTATGCCTTTTTCGTCGGCCTGTAGCTTCCAACCGGGTTGTATTCATTTCTACTAGTTAGAGTAGCAAAGAGATTTTGTTTTTTAAATCAATAAAATTAATTTATGTGATTAACACCGAAATTGTTTTAAAATGCTCAATGCTGATAATTATTAACAATTCTCTATATGATAGTTAATTACCGACTAATTTTCATTATTTAGACGTCAACCAAATAGGCCCTCAATTGAATCGGCCGATGGGAGAGATATGGCATGATTAATGATATTGACTGTCATTAAATGAAGCCGTTAATTTATAAACTGGCTCGTTGAAAAGAATGAATAAATCAAAATATGAATACGAGAAGGAAGGAATAATTTTGATAAATTTAAATAAATAGGTCGTAACATTTTTTCTTTTTTGTATTCAGTTAACTTTTTTTTCCGAATCACCAACATTGTGGTACGTGAAATAAATTCTTTTTTACGTGGATGTATTTTTTACAATATTCCTGTATTCTCTCTTCTCTTCCGAGATCACTATTTGTCTGAGTTTACTCAGCTTCGGTGTATTCTTTATAAAATGTATTTGTTATTAAGGTTATAAAATATAATAAAAACGTATAAGTTGCTGAGTTGCAGGCCTCAGGCTCGAATTCGGCTGAGGCAAATGAATTATTTATTCTTTTAACAAGCCAAAAACCTAGAGAGATATGCAGACGCTTTTGAGCGTCACTCAGCCTCGATAAATTGTTCTCTTAATTAGAGGAACCTGGCAGCTGATCATCATCCAATCATCTTCAGATTTACTGACTTATAAACAGTACAGTCTCTACCCTATTGAACCCAAGACGGTTTGTGGACGATGGTGTTATATAATTTTTTTTTTTTTTAAATAGAAATATTTTGATTTTTATATTTTGGGACAGATACGTTACCTAGGACTCCATCTGGACAAACGTCTCACTTGTAATCCTCATACAAGACTGAAAATACAAGAAACTGCTCGTCGTTTTCGACAACTTCAACATTTACTGAACAAAAGCTCTAAGCTCCCAATTAATTACAAAAGACTCATTTACATTACAGTTATCAGACCTATTTGGACATACGGAATTGAGCTTTGGGCTCTACTAAACCATCCAATTCATCTCGTATCCAATCCTTAAAATCCAAAATCCTTCGTAAAATCCTCAATGCTCCTTATTATGTCACAAACTCATCCATCATGATCATAATATCCCATATGTTGCTGATTTTGGCCAAACTAGATACCTATCCTTCCATGACAAGCTCCATATACACTTGAATACGCTAGTCTCTCAATTTGCTTCTCATAATATTCCTGATAACCCTCCGAGGCGTCTCAAAAGAAGATGGCCTCGAGACCATCTACTATAGAACTTTTGTGGAGTGCTACCGATGGGTAGTTTCTCCACAAGTGTTTCTTATGTCATATTGTACATATTAGCAGATTTACTTATTGTAATATTATTATAGTTGTAAATATCAATAAATTAAATTTTTTTAAATATATATTTTGGGAAAAAAACAAACATTATCCAGTCATCTAATCTTCTTAATTTGTATAATTCTTTAATACGTTTTGACAACTATATGTCATTATCAATCATTTATATGCATTCATGAGGTATCTGTACTTGATTTTCACTAATTATTGAGACAATTTTATTGAAATTATGTATTTTTCTTAATATAATTGTTATTTTTTACAGATGTATTGACATATAACTTCTTTAAAGTTATGAATAATTATTGTAACGATGCAGACAAATTGTTTTAAATGATTGATAATGACATATAGTTGTCGAAACGACTGGATAATGTTTGTTTTTTTCCCAAAATATAAAAATCAAAAGTTTTTAAGACCAGTTTACATCAATTTAATAAATTGGCTTTTCTCTTCAAAATAAAACTAATTTAATTTAAAAATTTTAACAATTAAAAAAAAATAAAATAAAATAAATAATAAAATGAATCTGTTTCAATGAAAACGTTTAGTTTAAGGAACCAATATTATGAGATAAATATTATTAATCATTAATTTAAATCATAACAATTTACCTTCCCATAAATGCTGTCCCGATAAAGGCGCGTGATAAGGACGGATTATTAGATAATACAATTTTATATATTACATAATAAATTTACCGGTTATCTCATTAAAAAAATTATACCAAAACATCCACTGGCCACTTATCGTAAATAGGATTATTGTGCCGTCGTAAGCATATAAGTTTTATAGCACCCTAAGTTTTATCAAACTATAAAAATAGTTGTAAAATTTATCCCTTTCAATTGGGAGGTTAACAGCAGAGAGTTATAGATAACATTGTAACAAAGGAAATTCCGAAAGTTTTTCATAGACTCTCATAGAATGTTCAAATGACTTTTTTATTAACAACAGGAACTCGAAGCTGCTTAGTGACCAACCACGCAATTCTTGTATTATTTTATTACTTTATTATATAATAAATAAATAAATAAATATATATATATATAATATAAATATATATAATAAATATAAATATTTATTCTGTTAACAGCCATGGTTTTACCCAGTGGGATCTATTGAACCTCCTTGGGCTCACCCAGCCTATATAAAGTGGACGCCTGGTGGTTGAACGTGATCTCTCACCCCCATTCAAAACCGTTATACTAGTACAGTACAGTCTCTACCATGAACTAAACTCAACTATTTGTAGGCCTCCTGTCCGTTATTGGGCTGAAAGGGATAAGGTTGACTAGTATAAGCGATTCAAACAACTTTGCGATACATAAATTACTCAAAGTGACTCTAAGGAATATTTTATAAATATTATAAGAATCAAGAAAAAATATTTTCTCATTCGAAATCGGTAATATACATTTTATTTCTGAACTTATACTAACACAAACTTTAAATAAACGCACCTTAATTGACTTAATATGACGAATATTATGATTTATTATTTATAATGAACCGAAAAAACCGATCTACGTAATTTATTTAATTTTCTAACATCGATAGTTACCATAAACATATTAATATAAATACATACAAACATAAACATTTACGATGTTTACTTAAAAGAAATTATAGGGATTTCGTCGTACGGCTGTGGCAGATAATTTATTTAACTGCTTACAGCTAGGGATAGATCTAGTGAGTTATGGAGACCCTCCTTGGTCCCACTCAGCCTCCATAAAGTAGATACCCATTATAGTTGAAAAACATGGCGGTTGACTATGATCTCTTTCAAATTACCTCCCTGCACAACAGTTGTCCTGTAAACAGTACAATTTCTATCACGTACTGAACCCAAGACACTTCATGGATCATAGTGTGTTGTGGAGAGAAAAAATAAATCTTGCTTTTCACACAAGATTTTATTATTTTAAAAAATCAGGTAAACTTCATTTGGAATATTCGTTTCATTATATTCACGAATGTAATATGAGTCTTTTGATTGGCGGATAAATTTTATATGACCAATTAAATACTGGAGTATTCAGGGAATCGACTATGCTATAAAAGAGGTAAGCCATTAAAAAATCTCTCTACCGTCCTAAATAAAAAGAGAAAAAAATTAAATTAAATTATTTATATTTAGTGTCTGTATATCTATGAATACTTTATACTAATAACAGTACTTTTGGTTCCTCTACAAAAAGCTATTGTGTTCTTTCTGAACCTTTTCATGCACCAGGTACAAGGCTTAATCTTGTTTCATCTTGATGGCCTGGGCCACTTAGATCAGATTCTTATCATTGAGTTGAGTGATTAATTTTATCAAGTCATTTCTTTTTGGTCCTTTTGGGTCCTCCATGTCTTCAAGGAATTGCGGCGGTACGGAGTCTTGTAACATGCCTCGAAATATTCATTAATTCAAGGTGGTGCCCTAATCTTAAAATATATATTTTATTACAAAAGACTTTGTTGATTTCTTCTGGTTTAGATCGTGATTTCTTCATCTCATTCTCATCTCAGCCCTGAAGAAGTCAGCAGCATGGCTGGCGAAACGTTGGCGAGAAAATTATCAACACGATCTAAACCAGAAGAAATCAACAAAGTCTTTTTTAATAATCGTGGCCGTGAAAACCTAAAAGAGTATATATTTTATTTTATTTAATATACATATGTAACATATTTATAATATACTAGCTTATGGCCGCGGCTTCGCTCGCATGGAATTTGGACTGCCACATAAAGTTTCGTGAAAGATCATTTAAATAAATAATTTAATTATTTTTTTGAAATAGAAGTTACTCGTACATCCAAAACTTCAGATGTCTAACTTCAAAACTGACGGATTCTATACAACCTTTGAACCCCTATTATATTAAAGGACAAACCCTTGGGGTGGAATTATCCAAATTTCTTTCTTAAACTATACAATGAACCTAACTACAAATTTCAAGATGCTAAGTTCCTGATTTGCCTTTAATTATGTGCCCTCACATAAATCTGCCCTTGCTGTAGCCTATGATGTATAAAATTTTTTACTCAATACGTTTCATACAAATCCGTTCAGTAGTTTTTGCGTGAAAGAGAGACAAACATACAGACTTTCACATATAATATTAGTAAGATTTTATATACAAACAATAAAAAACCTTAATCATCCTCTAATCCTGAATGAATATTCACAAAAAAATATATGTATTTATAAAAACTAGTACCACTAATTCGGACAACGGTTGTTCCAGGGGATGATTTGTCCGAAATCACGCTCAACCGCCATGTTTTCCCCTTCCATTAAGTGTACCCAGTTTATTGAGGCTTGATGATCTCTAGGATGGTATGGATATACCAGGATCCTTCCGTGGATGTTAACAGATTAAATAATTTACTTGTCACTGCCGGATTTGGACCCGGGACCTGAGACGCAACAACTCAACACTCAACAAGCTTAGCTGCACCGCTTCCCATACATATATGTATATACACAATAACCAATAAAAAATTTTTTACAATGTTAAAAAAATTCAATTACCAAATATGAAAGGACCATAAATTTATAGTAAAAATAAACGAAATAAATAAATTAATAAAATAAAAATAAAAAATATTTTACTCTGTACGAAAGATAAATGTTTTGAGGAGATTATAATACGAAATTTGTGAAAATTAAAATATATATGCACACATACATACACTAACACATACATACATAAGGAACGGATTGGCTCAGTTGTAGAGCGCTGAGTTGCCAAGATCCTGGGTTCAAATCCCGATTTTTGGCAGACTTTTATTTAATCTGTTAGCAGCCGGAGGTGGATCATCCAGGACCGTCCTGGGGCTCACCCGGCCTCTATAATCTGGATACCATAAATAGGCGGGATTTAGTGGATGAGCGTGATTTAGGACAAATCAACTCCCTGCATAAACGTTGCCAGTACAGTCTCTACCCTGTACTGAACCCCAGATCATTCACTGGTTGTAGTGGTACAAGTTTTCAGTTTCATATTATTCTCACATTCTTATGTGCTGTATTTAACGAGCAATGTTGCCAAGTATAAAAAAAAAACGATTAAGTAACGTAAAAATATACCGGAACACTTTGCCCCCAATATAACCCTTAAAGAAAATGAATAAAAATAATATCGTCGAAGAATGTTTTTCTTTCATATCCAAGTAACTGACGTTTCATATTTACCGAGTCAATTTAGACAGACATTTGTTTACATATCATAGGGTATCACTTTCGGTTAGTCACTATATATAATATTGTGAGGAACATATATGACATTAAACCATCAGTAAATGAAAGAATAATTACATTTTAAGCATTAAAAAAGAAAGCCTTAATTTATTTATTAACAAAAATATTCAATAAATAACAAAACAATTAAAAATTAGATATATTTGATTTTCCCAATACCCAAGAATCAGAAATTGCTCACCTCTTAAAAAAATTAAAAATTAAAATTATCTTTTACTTTAAAACTTGATCGTATATAGATATTTTAATACCCCAAATAATAAATAATAAAATTATAATAAGTCAGAAATATTATTAAAATATTATAATTAAATGAATAGCTAACTTCATCGTTTCTACAAAAGCCCGACTGATTTTTATAGTATACTCTTTGTTCGAAAATTTTGTTTGTATATATTTTAAATAAATTCGATATAAAAAATTGTATTTAGTTTTATTTAAGCAATATATTAAACTTATAAAATGGTAGCTCGTTAGTGATAAGATATTGTTAATAGTTTAATTTCTGGGAATCAGTTCCGCAGGTTGTCGCTTCGAGTTAAGTCCCGAAGACGACAAGTCTTGACATTTCATTCTTCCCTATTAAATATTTTTGAAAATAAAAATAATCGTGAGTATTATTATGAAAAAAAAAATTAATTATGGGCCTTCTACCTCGAGACCTTCTGCTACAGAACTTTATTGGAGTGCTACCGATAGATAGTTTCTCCACAAGTGTTTTTTTTTTCATGTCATTTGTTCATATTAGCAAATTTACTTGTAATATTATTACAGTTGTAAATATCAATAAATTAATCTATTAAAAAAAAATTATGGGAAATTTGTTTATTCCGGTTCATTTCGGTTAGTTCCATTCAAGAAATGAACATTTAAACAAACTTTAGATAATGATATGACCTGAAAAGTGCGTTTAAGTCGGTTATTTAATTTATTTACAGTCAGTTATGAAATTACTTTTATTATATATATATATATATATATATATATATATATATATATATATTTAAAATTATTTATTTAAATTTACAACTGTGCAACGATAATACATCGAGTAAACATAATGAAAGATATATTATGGCATAAAATAAAAGCAATTACAGTCTTCCTAGTGGTAGTACTCAAATAACAAATTCAACCTAGGTCACGAGGCCATGTTATTAAAAATGAAACGAATGAAAAGTTAAAACTTGTGACAACTCGACACGCCAATCTGCGGAAGAGATACCAGGTTCTGCTTAGTAATGCATATTTATAACCCATAACCTTTAGCTGTTGAGATGAAGGTTGAAATTATATTGACGGATTACTGGGCTACCTACGAGGACATCTTACCAACATACCTTCATTCCTCGCATCGCATATTCCGGAGAAAACGGAAATCGTTCCAAGAAAGAGTCAAGTAGAAGGGAAAAGACGTGAATGGGTTTTGTGTGTCCTAAGGAATAATTAAAGAACGAAGCAGTGCCGGGATAGAAGCTACTAATGCAGATGATCCCCTGAAATACACCCATTCGGAGTCAACCCTAAATGCAACACATAAATCCTATCAGTTGACAGTAGCCCGTGGTGTATTGTTTATAATTTACAACCCTTATGAATACGTCATGCCACCGGCTGCATTTTAGCCTAATGGGGTTGTGTATATCCCAATCCAACAGAATCATGTCTATTAATCACCAATGATTGGATACAACACTATCTTATTTTTCATTGATTTCTATATTATAATTTTTTATCTCAATCAATCAATTTCTTATGTATAATATAATTTTTATTATTGTTTGTGATATAAATAAACATGTAATTTGAAAAAGAAAGAAACAGGACCACTAATACTCCTATGGGGTTCATTACATGCTATGGACTATACTGCTTCGAAGCCAACAGTTATGCATGGTATTGATTCGGTCGCGATCACTCTGAACTTATTTTCCTCTTTTAAGTTCCATCTCCGTTATGGTGGTCGGCAATCATAAGGGGTATGATCTTTGGCAGAACTGAAAAGATGTTTGAGTATTGGAACCATTCAATTCATATTTTATAGCATTCATTTAGAATTTTCAGTTATAAATGTCTTCTTCCCTGCATTATCAGCTGTAAGAAGTCATATTCAACTCTACTAATTATTTGTCTCAAGTATTGCAGTTTGCGTATATAGTTATCACCCTCTTCCTCACCTCCCAATTTATAGAGGCTGGGCATGTCTCAAAAGGGTCTGCATGTCCTACATGTCCCTCGAACTCGAAAATGTCTACAGTAAGTTAGAACCTTACTTACTGAGCCATCCTTTAGCCTGATCATGTTCGGATTCCATTTGCTCTTAATAATAAGGTATAATGTAGGAGATTCATAAAATTCATTTTTGCTGTTTAAGTGAGTTAAATCCTTCTTCGCAATGGAATGATGAAGGTCAATACAAACTTGTAAATTGGGCTTAGTAACAACCGGATTTCTAAAAAGTTGATAGTCTCTGAGAGGCACGGCTTCAAGTGGTTTGACGTGTCGGTAGGAGGATTGCAGTAAAGCTAATCTTACGGATCTGGATTTGTGCTGTAATCGGAGCACAAATACTTCTAAACAGAGATTGGTAGTATAGACATAAAGTCTTCTAATTCTCTTTTTTTTTTCTTCCATATTGGCCTAAGTACTAGGTCATTTCAAGTACTACTGTGTCTTTTTCGTATTTTAGTACGTCGCCAGTGCTGTTCCTTTCTTCAGTTTCATCCTCCCACAAGGGCGGATCCAGGGAGGGGGGCTCGGGGGCAAGTCCCCCCAGACAGTTTTTTGTGTACTGTGGAGAATCCATTATAGTACATAATTATAGGCAACTCACATGATCATAGTCGTTAAAATAACAGAAATAACATGAGTGAAACTATTGTTTTGATATTTTAATAAGCCTTTGAAATCTTTCTATAGATACTACATGTTTATTTCTGAGTTGTTGATTCTTTCCCGTCTGGCCGTTGTGCCCCTCCTCAGAAAAAATCCTGGATCTGCCCTTGTCCTCGTAGGTACACTCCATCTCTTGTGAATCTTTTTCTACCAGGCAGGTCTTCTTTTCTTTAAGATACGCAAAAATCCAGTTCGTCAGCCTAATGGTTTTCATTCTTAACAAGTGGCTATAAAATGCAAGTCTCCTTTTTCTCATAGCATCCGATATTCTTGGTACATATAAATGTACAGCTCATTTTTATGCCATTGTATGTATGTATTAGGTCTTTAAATGGGCCAAGAATTTTCCTCAAGATCTTTCTTTCTTTGATATCCAATTTTTCTATCAGACCTTTCTTATTCAAAGTTAGGCATTCATATATAGGATCTTCTGGTTATACATCTTCCGGTCGTATAACATGTAATAATGCTTGAACTTTACATTCTGGTTCTCTTTTATATTGTTATATATACCATATATTTATGTATATATTTATTAATATATTTAATTATATATTTAGGAAGTGTGGTAATTAAGGGGTAGAGCGCTGAGCTGCTCTGCTGAGGTTGTGGTAAATAAATTATTTGATCTGTAACAGATACTGATGGACACTGTGGGATCTAAAGACCCTTCTGGGGCTAACCCAGGCCCTATAGAGGGGCTACCCTAACTTGGAGGGAAATACCTGGCGGTTGGGTGTTACTCGCACAAGTCACCTCCTGCAAAACAGTTGACTTAGAAACAGTACAGTCTCTGTTGTGTACTGATCCCAAGATCCTTCATGGGTTGTAGTGGTACATTTGTTTTTTGTAAACACCAATGTTTATAAAATATAATACATGTGGGAAATGCTTCAACAAACTTGCTTTGGAATGAGTGTGACTTAGGTAAGTGAAGGATAAACTTTATTATTAAGGGACTGAGGAAAGGGCCGGATGACTTGAAGCAACTTAGGGCTGCGGTCTGCGGCATTGGTTTCCAACCAGATCGCTGACTTGTCTGCCCAGGCAACAGAAAGAACCCCGGTTGACCGCACAGCCCTTCGGTTCTTCGGGATCCCTAGGGAAGGGCAAAGGGAAAAACATTTAAATTAAAAAAATCCTGATTAATAAAACCAGATTCAGTTAAAATGTTTGATCTGCAGTAATAACAAAAACTTTAAATTTCAGTCTACTTCATAGCTTACTAGACAAACGCTTAAAGCTCCCTATTGAGTACAAAATACTCGTGATTATTTTAAGGCCTATTTGGCATTACGTACGGAGTATAGGCCAGCGGCCAGGTGTTTGAGGGTCGCATAAAATTGAAGAGAGCTGCATTTTTGATATGTTGTAAGGGCATGTCTGTGTAGTGAAAATCCAAGTTTGCAACCGAAAAAACGGATGGGAAAACTTTTGGTAGCCAAAAAACCTCAAAATTTCCGGAGGTATTTCAGTTTTTGCTATAGAACCGTTGTTCATAATTGTTCATAAACATTGTCCATGAAACAGTATAGTCTCTACCATGTACTGAACACAAGACCCGTTCACGGTTTGTAGTAGTACAGGTTAGGCGATGAATGCAATATTAACCGGCATCTTTTTTTTATTACGGTTTCCTAAAGTCATAAAAACATTTATGTAAAACTTTTCCCTTCTATTGGGTTATGAGTTTTAAACAGTATAAATTTAATTTTCTTTCTCATGAGTTTAAATAGTTCCAACTTGTTAAAAAGTGTAAATATCTCTTGATAAAATGAGTACCTTAAAAGATAAATATTTAATGTTAGAAAAATTCAAATTTTATTACATTATAATAGGTTTCATTAAATTCTGGTATAATTATTTTTTAATTTTATAAATTAAGTAATCATTTATAAATGATAAGTATCTTTGAAACAATTTTTTTTTTATTATTTATTAATTGATATTTACAACTGTATTACAGTAATACAACAAGTAGGCTAAGTGATACATAATGACATGAGATAATGACAAGTAGAGAAACTACCCACTGGTAGTACTCAAATCACAAGTTCAACTCAAAAGGTCACGTGGCCATCTTCTTTTCAGACGCCTCGGAGGATTATCGGGAATTGAAGAGGAATCTAGGTTAGAAACAAGAGGGTTTGTGTGGAAATGAAGTTTGTTATGAAAGGATAGATACCGGGTTCGGGCCAAATCAGCAACAAATGGGACATTAAGGTCATTCTGGATGACTTTATTCTTAACAAAATAAGGAGCATTGAGGATTTTACGAAGGATTTTGGACTGTAGGGGTTGGATACGAGAGGTATTCGATGACTAAGCTCTACTCCTTAAGTCCAAATAGGTCGTATGATGGTCATGTAGATGAGTCTTTTGTAGTTAATTGGTAGCTTAGAGCGTTTGTTGAAGTGTTGAAGTAGCCTGAAACGTCGAGCGGAGGTCTTTTCAGTCGTCTTAGGATCCCAGGTTAATAGTTTGTCGAGATGCAACCCTAAGTATCGGATCTGTTCTACAGACACCAGTGGGGTATTATTAAAGGATACTGAAGGGCAGGAAATCATTGGTTTACGACGTAAGGTGAAAGTGATTTGATGCGATTTTTGAGAATTTATTTTAATTCTCCAGTTTTGACACCATTCTTCAAGATCAGTGATATGGGATTGGAGGCTTTGGGATGCAATAACTGGATTGGTGTTGACTGATAATACACATGTATCATCAGCATATGTGGTAAGGATAGTAAAATTTAGTGAATAGAATTAGATTGGTTTAGAATATATATGTGTGTGTGTGTGTGTATGTATGCTATAGTAGATAATCGGGATGGATTATAAATTATATGTTTTTAAATATAATTGAATAACAATGTATAAAAAAAAATTATAAATGATATTTGGATAAAGGAACGTGTATTCCCAAGAATTAAAATTCTCACACAAATTATTGGTGATATCATTTAGTACTTAACACTTGAAAGCAAATAGAGTGTCTCTCTTGTATTGGATTTTATACATCTGTTAAATCTTTTTACACCCTGGGTTAGAAAGTGATAGAGAACATATAAAACTGAATTCCTTTTCAAAATCTTCACTATTGGTACTTTTTTTTTTTGAGAGGGAGGACATATTTACTAAAATAATTTAATATATTAAATTGTATTATACAAAATACAATGTATATGATGTAATTTAAGATATAATTTTTTCTGTTTTTATAATTTTTGGTAATAAATTCTTTATAATTTATTAAATAACCATAATGTTATCAATAAATAGCAGCTGTTCTATGGACTTTTTGGAGGGGGGGTTCATAATAACTTATACTTCCGGAAAATATTAAAAGGGAAACGAATTAAAAGTTAAAAGTTGTGACTCAAGTCGAAGAGACTACTAGCGGAATAATTCCTTTTTTTATATTTACATTAGGTATTATTTCCTGAACTGGCGAAACGTTAAGTGGTCATTTTTTCCCCAGTATTTTAGAGACTTGAGCCTTAGCTTTTTGGTAATGTTTCCTATCACATTTTATATTGTTATTTATGTCTTTTTTGCTAATTTTTATTGATAAAATATCTTTATGTATAAATTGTTTCGTCAATCCCTTCGTTCACTGCCTTGAGGTACGTTATGCTATCCAATTTTTACATACAGTTTAAAATATCCATAACCCATCCTCTGTGCTCGGATGAAACTCTAGTAAGCCAACCTTGTTAAAAGCTTTTTAACTAGTCCGTCCTTCTCATGAATTAAATAACGATAAAGATAGGGGTAGCATTCCTCTTAGATCTCCCATTTTAGGTTTTATTCTATACTAAGGGCAATCTTTCTAAAGTAAAGTGCTTCTAGCGAATTTTTATAATAATAAAACGGACCAGTCATTCCCTTTTAATAATGTCATAAAAAGATGAAATAATACTTATTCATAGCTCACGAGTAGAGGAAAATGTTAAATAATAATGTTAAATGTTGTACTGTGAAAATGCTAAATAATCCCGTAGGTCGATCTGGAGTCCCTCCTGGGCTCATCCAGCCTCTATAATGCGGGAGACAGGTATGATAAATCACCTACATGAAAAATCGTAGTTCTAGATGCAGCATAGTCTATGTACTGAACCAAAGGCCCTTTATGAATTGTAGTTGTACAGTTTTTTTTTTATTACTAAAAAATAAATAAAATAATAATTTACGTTTTACCACTTCTTAACCTTGTAAAACTTTTAATGTTAGTTATAAATATTTCTATTATATTGATCTTTCGATCAATAGAATGTAATTTGATAATTTGTTTCTTAAACAGCCATAACCTGTTTTATCGCAAAGTATGGATAAATAATATGAGCATATAATAAGAATATCATACTTCTTTAAACTTAATAGCTTCTATTAGAAGTTTTGTAAAGTTAGTTAATTCCAGTATCATCATCACGAATCTAATGAACGCTTTTAAAATTATATTATAGGTCCCTGGTTCGAAATCGGAAGTGGCAAATAATTAACAGACGTGGATCGACCCTATGAGATCTGCTGATCCTCCCGGGGCTAACTCAGCCTGAAATGCTAAAGATAAAATTGGTTGACGCAGCGTTGCAGGGAGGATTTCGTTAAGAGTGATCTGCCGGATTAGGGTTTGGGCCGTGGTACGTGGACGGAAGTTTGTAAGCAGAGATTGGCGGCATCGGCATTGAGCCTTCGGGTTCGTTAAGCCTCATTATTATTAATACAGAAATATTTATTTAATAGAAGACCCTTCGTGGTTTGTAATGGTTCAGGTCTCAAATATTAGTAAGAATAAATAAGAAACTAATCACTATAAGGGCAAAGGACCTCCTGGAAAAACGCAACGTACAAACGATAATATAACTCACACACGTGATAAGACCACTTATTAATGAGTTTTCAAATGGGATTCGTGAGGAAAATTATTTTTTTCAGTTTGGCAGGCTACGTTATAAATTCTAAAGAAAACAATATTACAATAGCCATTTACTAATTGTCCTTTGTAGCTTGAAACAAAAAAAAAAATAAAATAAAAAGGTCTGCCTATTGATGTTTGCACAAGGACGGAATGTGTTTTCACGTGTAAAACATTAGGTCAGTATTCTTCTCTGACCTTTTTGTGTGAATGTCAGCCGGTTTGGACAAAGGGAGATTTCGTATTGGCATCCAGGCCTAAGTTTTAATGTTAACATTCATTTCACTCTTACAAAATCGTCGCTTAAGGCTGCTGATATGAAATGAAAAGAAGATGGCCTCGCGACTGCGAGTTGAATTTGTTATTGGAGTACTACCATTTGGTGGTTTTTCTACTTACCTTTAAACATGCCGTTATGTATCTTTCATTATATTTATTCTATGTATTGCTATTATACAGTTATAATTTCAATACATTTTTTTTTCTAATTCGAATCCTCTCTTCTAAAATGGACTGATTGAACAAAGTCATTGAAATAGATGGAACTAAAGAAGGTTGGATATTCAGTATAAAAAGAATAGAGGTTGCTCAGTGTTTAGAAATGGAGTTCTGAGTTGCTAAGCTATAATATTTCGGGTTTAAACCAACCCTGGTAGATAAATTATTTAATCGTTTCAGAGTGACCCTATGGGATGTGCAGAGCATCTTGAGGCTCACCCATCCTTTATAATGTTTTTACTGTATAATGAATTTAACCTTAATTGGTGGTAAAAATTTGCGTTTAAGAGTTATCTTGGAGATATGACCAACCTGCACAACAGTTGTCTAGAGATAATTTCAATATCTCTACCATGTACTGTACACAAGACTTTAAGTGTGTTAATAGTGCAGGTTTCTTATATTAATTTATAGTTCCGTATAACTAAATTTCTACATTTCAACTTGAGCGATGAATCCCCTTAAGCAGACCCAAACCGGGAAGACCTAAACGGTGGACTATTTGAATCTGAATATTAAAATATCAGTGCTTGAGTTTGCAGACAATTTGTTACTGTTAGCTCAAGATGTGGATTTGGGTTTGTAAGAAGAGATCGGTATCGTCATCGAGCCTTAGGGTCCGCTAAGCCTAATTATTATAGTAATATAAAATTCAAAATAAAATAATAACTTCCATATTTTGCCTTCGTTATCTTCTAAGTGTTTTATTTTGTTTCTGTCCTTTTACAGTAATCACCAGTTATTCGCAAATAAAATTTTATTTTATTTATCTTTTTAAGCTATCATGAATACATATTATGGCATAATTACATATTTATTTAAACTTTATTGGTTCTATTACTTTTTAAGTTCTGAGGTTTCCAACCTTGGGGCGTGAAGACAAATCAGAAGGGGCAAAAGACCAGTTGCTATCTTAAATTGAAAGTTTTAATATGATAGTAAAACTTTATGTTTTGTTTTCAATATAGTACCTACTTGATGTTTATTTTCATAAAAACAAATAAAAGGATTATCGAATCCGGAGAATGCCGATACCATCAATTTCTGCTTACAAACATCTGTCCACCGGCCACTACTCGAACCCTTCAGATCACTCTTAACGCAATCCTCCCACCTACGCCTCGGTCTACCCCTCAGACGTTTACCAGTCGGCACGGCGCTTATTACCTTTTTAGGAATTCGTTCGTCACTCTGCCCAACAACTTTACAAGCCCACCTTAATCTTCGGAACGCTATCACTTGAATAATATCAACCGGGTGCAGTTTTCTTTCATATGTCCATACAAATTTTGTGCAGGGGGCGCGTAGAAGGTTTTCTTTTAGAGGGGTACAAAAAGGTTGGGAACCACTGTCCGGTATGGTTAGGTTATATCAGCAACTATAGATCATATATATATATATATATATATATATATATATATATATGACGTAACAGAACATAAAACATTCTAGTGATTAAACACAAATAGAAGAAGAGAAGCAGGTGTAAGTATAAAATATTGGGAAGGTTTTACAAAGCCGAAAGAAGCAAAGATTATGAACCTCTAGCAACAATAGCATTAAATATAAATAATGTGTATCCATACAAGAGCTAAATGAGGGGGGTGGTTTGGGAATGTTAATTGCGAGACAAACGAAAGGATACTCCTGCTAAATTTATTACACAACGTTAATTGGAAGGATTTATGTAACAGAGTCCCCCCACCCCCCGACCACCTCCAACCACCTTGTTGCCCACCGTTATTAAAGCAGTCTTTTTGAATACTCCTTTATTCCTTTTTTTTCTTGTATGGGATTAGCGTTAAAGTATTCGGAAGGTATTATAGAGTTTGTGTCCATGTAGGGAGTATTAGCTTGCTAATTTATGCAGGAAAATCCTTGAGATGGAAGGAACGTGGACTAAATACGCATTGCCACATTAGATTGCGGTGGAGATGGAATCACATGTACGTTGGGTAGAATGCAAGATAGGAGAAGTGCAAGAATCTACAGTCTAAAGATGAAGTTTATACTCGATTATTTTTTTTTTTTAGCGACTACTTGTTATGAATAGGTAGCCAGGTAGCTCAGTGCGCAGAATACTTAGAATACGGAAGATTCAGGGTTCAAAGCCGGCTGTGGCAGATACTTTATTCAATCTGTTATCAGCTGAGGATGTACTGAGTATCTGGGGACCCACCTGGAACTCACCCAGCCTCTTAAAGTGGGTAACCTATATTTAGGGAAAAATCTTTGCGGCTAAGCGTGATCTAGGAAAATGCAACTCCCTCCGCAACATTTGTTCTTGAAACAGTACAGTCTTTACGTAGGGTACCCAACACAGTTCATGGGTTGTAGAAGTACAGGTTAATAAAAGAAAGGATATTTTATTTCATGTAAAAGGATCTTCATTTACTAAACAATTCCCAGTCGATCAAGCACTTCCACCTTTGTGAAAGAGAAGGATATGATTTTTAATGAATAATTATGTAGTATTACTGTACCTCAGCTGTAAAGATCTCTGGGTGGCATCTTGTATTATTTAAAAATTATTCAGATCAAAGGATCTTAACTTTCCCTGAGATAATTGTTTGGGCAGTAAAAGAATCCGTAGGAATACAAAAAAAAAACTTTAAATTTGAATTTGACTGAAGAACAAAGTTTATAAAAAAATGTTCGATGTGACAAATACATAAAAATGGGAGTTCGAATGATTTAAACAAATATACAACCAGAAATGTAGGGGCTGCTCTCTCTGCCGCTAGTTACCAAATGATACTAGGCACCCCCACTACTCATAATTTATTAAAGTAATTAATAATAATATGAGGAAGAAAATGGACCGGATGGAGGTAAAAAAAAAACTCTCTTAAATAGGGAGATTTTTTTATTGGAAAGCCAATGTTTTGATCCCCACTTCAGGTCTTCTTCAGAGCTAAATATACAAGATACTCTTAAAAATATTATGAATCCAACTGGAATCCCTCATCCCGCAGACAATGATTCCATCACTTCTACAAAGGATCGACTGTAGAGAGAGCGACTTATTTGAGAAAGTGAAATAAACTTGGGAAAGTGGAAGTGTGTAAATAGTCTGCAAGAGCCTGCGTTTTCTGTAAACAGATTTCGATCACGTTGGAGTAGGCCTATGTTTCAATTAGGCGGGGGCCTTTGGATGAGTTCGACTAACTTGCTCCAAGCGCCTTTCTCTATTCTGAATTCTTAAACAACTTCTCTAGTTCTTTGAATTAGTTCCTCTTCGTTAAATTTCGAGTTTAAGTTGCTATTTGACGGCTGGGAGGGTATAATTCTACAACGGGTGTATCGGTATTTTAAGTACTCAGCATACGCACATTAATAAATATCAGTTACTAGGAAAGTTTAGAACTTGTGCCGGCCTGTATGAAACGACGAACCAACCTTAATTGTACTAATTATTTGCTGAATTCGTCTGTTGAACTAAATTTTAGTGCTTATTAATATTCTGCCTTAAAACTAGAATAAAGTATTCACAGTGATCACTAAACTTTTTTTTATATAATATAGAGACATTTCAAATTATATGAAGCATGTTCATTTTACAAAAAGCCGCGCCTGATGCTGAGAAATGAGCAGTGTACTACTTGTTTTTGTCCGGAGATAGATGACTTATTCGCTCATTGGGTGCAGCACAATCTTGTCTCTGCGAAATAAAACTGATTTGGATTCGTTTTTTTTTAACAACTTTATTTAGTATTGATTATATCTAATCCACGGACAGGTGGGAGACCCGGGTTCATGTCCTGGTCATATCTTTTCTTTTCAAGTAAAATATTAAAAACATTATATCATATAACAATAAAATTTACAACAAACACTTTATAATCGTAAAATAATTGTTATTGAACCACTAAAACTATATATATATATATATATATATATATATATATATATATATATATATATATATATATATGTATGTATGTATGTAGTATATTTAAATGTTTTAGTGGTTCAATAACACATTATTTTACGATTATAAAGTGTTTGTTGTAAATTTTATTGTTATATGATATAATTTTTTAAATATTTTTCTTGAAAAGAAAAGATATGACCAGGACATGAACCCGGGTCTCCCACCTGTCCGTGGATTAGATATATATATATATATATATATATATACATATATATATATATATATATATATATATATATATATATATATATACTAGCTTATGACCACGGCTTTGCTCGCTTGGAATTTGGTCTGCACATAAAGTTTCGTGACAGATCATTTTAAATAAATAATTTAATTATTTTTTTAAATATAAGTCACTCGTACATTCAAAATTTCAGATGTCTAACTTCAAAACTGACGGATCCTATACAACCTTTGAACCCCTATTATATTAAAGAGGAAATCCTTGGGGTGGAATTATCCAAATATCTTTCTTAAACTATACAATGAACCTATCTACAAATTTAAAGATGCCTGATTTGCTTTTAATTATGTACTATAAAGGGGGGCACATGCTCCCACATAAATCTGCCCTTGCTGTAGCCTATGATATTTAACCTATTTTACTCAATAAGTTTCATCCAAATCCGTTCAGTAGGTTTTGCGTGAATGAGTAACAAACATTCGCATTTATAATATTAGTAGGATATCAAAACAATAGTTTCACCCATGTTCTTTCTGTAATTTTAACTATGATCATGTGATTTGCCTTTAATTATGTACTATAATTGATTCTCCATAGTACCTAAAAAACTGTCGGGGGGCACGTGTACCCGTGCGCCACCCCCATAAATCCGCGCTTGCTATAGCCTATGTGTTATTCTGATGTATAACCTATATTACTGTAAAGTTTCATCCAAATCCGTCCTTTCACATTTATAATATTAGTAAGATGTATATATATATATATATATATATATATATATATAGAGAGAGAGAGAGAGAGAGAGAGAGATAAGAGAGTGAGTGGAAAACTAGTATCAATAAAATTTTCACAACGGATAGTAAATTTTATAAGCATCTAAAAAATATTTATTATTTTTTTTGGTTATGAATATTAAAAATCTTATATATATATATATATATATATATATATATATATATATATATATATATATATATATATATATATATATATTTATCTGTTAATGCAAAATCCATTTTAATTTAATCCCGATTATTATGTGATATAAATCCAATTGATCCATTGTATTTCACAAACAGAACAGACTATTCTTTGTTCACATTCAACAGGTATAATTTTTTCCCCATATATATTTACAACGATAGCAATTAAATACACTTTTTTCTTTCAATTCCCCTCATGACAATTTTGTTATAACATATTTTGAAACGATGCTCCACTTTTCGAATCTTAAGAATTTGCGTAGTTAATCGTCGAAGGAGGTAACTTATTCCAAGATCCATTAACTTCTGCCTTCATGATAGCCGTGCAGATAATCTCAAGAATAAACTATTACCAGCCAACCAATCTTCAACCATCCATAACTTGATCCGATTAATTTCCGAAAGAAAAAAAAGATTTCCAAACCATGGGGTTGGGGGTAGGTAGGTTCCCACGCTTTTGTTTATTTTAAAAATGTTTCTTTAGAATTTTATGTATCTGTTTCGCAGGTTGTCGCTTCGACTTGAGTTACAACAAGTTATCGTGAGTTTTTTGGATGAACAACAGAATAAATCTATGGGCAATGAGAATATTTCGGTATCCATTTCATCAAGAGATAACGGTTTCATCTGAAATTCCGAAGTAAAGGTGAAATATGTTTGTTGAAAAGTTAATTTCTAGATGAAATAATTACCGAAGTATTCACATTTCCCATAATTACATTCTTATTTCGATACTAAAGCTCACGATAACTTGTATTTTTGGAAAATATTAAAAGGGAAACGAATGAAAAGTTAAAACTTGTTGTGACTCAACTCGAAGCGACAACGTGCGGAATAATTACCGATTTTTTTTTATATGCCTACAAGCTTATTACTGTACGCTTGTAAAAATATTGTATTCGAATTCGACATAAGTATTCCTCATTTCACTACATAATATTTGTTTGTTTAGAAAAAAAATCCCTACCACTGCGACTCATGAATAGTCTTAGGTTCAGTACGTGATAGAGCCTGTTGGCAACTGTTGGACAGGGAGATGATTTTCAGATCACGCTCAACCGCTATTTTCGGTACCCACTTTACAGATGCTGGATGAGCCCGAGTAAGGTCTCCAGATCCCAAAGGATCCATTCTCTGCGTTTGACCTGTTAATAAATTAATTGGTTAATTGACACAGAAAAATTCGAACCTGGCGCCTTTGGCACGGTAACCCAGCGCTTTAGCACTGAGCTATTCCGCACACCTATATATTTACGTAAACAACAGTTAAATATTTCCTGTATCAACCGTCCGGAATAACATAATAAAAGGATTAATTATTTTATTCTGCTTACGCTTCGTCCAAAGATGTAGGCCATCTTCAGGGCCTTCACAGGTGAAGAGTCAAACTTCAACTGACAACTGAACTGTTTATATAGTTTTTCTTTCCTGTCCTGATGATGGCCTACAAATCAGGCCAAAACGTATGCACAAATAAAATAAGTTATACTTACTTTTTGAAATATTTATTGACTGCACCCCCTGACATTTCACACTCTTCTAATCCATTCACGTAAATTTAAATTTCATAAATTATTGGAGTATTTTTCACAGAAGGCCTACTGCATGTGGATATATATATATATATATATATATATATATATATATATATATATATATATATACTTTGATAAAGGCAGATTCTGGTTAGTGCTTTTGAAAGCGTTTTCGATTGTCCCTTCATTCTCGTTACCCATTTCGTTTTAAATATAATTATTCAAGTCCTGTTGAAACTGCGGCTTGCTCAAAACCGGTCATAAAACACTTTTATTACCGCCAGGAAGAGGGGGCCTTCAGTAATGAAGATATGTTAGCTAACCCCCTCCTACCCAAATTACCGTATTGTATCCCACCACCATTTTTTTTTTTTAATACGTATAAAGTATAATTACTCCGTATTTCTGATAATTTATGCAAGCAATTTGCACCGGATGGTCCCAGAATCAAAAGTATATCTGCGACTAAACAAAAAACGATTGTACAATGCATAAAGCCGGTCTAATGTTCTTGGGGAGGGGGTGCAATTAAGGTTCCTTTCTGGAAAAACGCCCATAGAATACACCTATTAAATTCCATTTTAATTTTTTTTTTTTTTTTTTAGTGCTCGGTACGTTATAAAAATATATTTTATAAAACTGTACAACTGCAAGCCATGAAGGTTCTTAGGTTCAGTACTTAGTAGGGACCGTTCTGTTTCTGGGACAACGGTTGTGCAGGTATATATACTTTATAGAAGCTGAGTACGCTCCAGGAGGTATCCATTATTAAATATTTTATCTCGTGATGAAAATCATTTTTAATAGAATTATTACGAAGATAGATGTAGATTTGATGTAACCCAACAAATTGGTTACATTGCATGAAAATAAAACAAAATTATTATAAGAAAATCAATATTCCATGAATTATTAATGTGT
This sequence comes from Arma custos, assembly GCA_037127475.1. NCBI lineage: Eukaryota > Metazoa > Arthropoda > Insecta > Hemiptera > Pentatomidae > Arma > Arma custos. The sequence continues at coordinate 38,945,065 of CM073761.1, forward strand.
GTGAAACAAAGAGAAACAATTATTAAAACTAAATGAATACAGAATATTACCATAGAGTTTTTTATATGGAAAAATATCCCTGTATTCATAGGACTGTTTTTTTTAAATACAGACAATGGAGTGAAATGATATTGACATTTTACTTATAAAAAAAAATAATAAAAAAATAAATAACCTGTACCACTACAACCCATGAAGGGTCTGGGGTTCAGTACATGGTAGAGACTGTACTGTTTCATGGACATTTTTCTTATAAACTATGATTAATGTTTATATCAATGATACAAAACGTAAAATACAAGAAATAAAATTTGCCTATTTTATTTAATGCCAAGTACTCAATATCTCTAAACAATGATATGCGTTTAATCATATTTTAATAGTGTTTTAATAGGCTTAACAGGGTGTTTCAAGAAAGTAAGACCGAACTACAATTTCTAGATTAATATCGGGGGATACCTCAACTTAAACGTTATGTACATACCAGTGGTACCGTGGTACAATACAATTGATTGTTAAATAATTTGTAAAAAGGGAGTTAGCCCGCCGTAATTATTCATTATAGTAATTTCTAATATCTCATTGTTTTTTTGTTTTTTTAATCTAAATTGAAATTACATCTTATAAAATATAAAAGTAAATTGTTTTTTATTTAATATTCAATATAAGTTAACCCATTCCGACCACATAAAAAATTGGATATCTGTTCCGCAGGTTGGCGCTTCGAGTGAATTACAATAAGTTTTAACAGTTTATTATTTAATTTTATATATTTTACAAAAATACAAGTTATTGCGAGATTTATTATAGAAAAGAGAAAGTAATTATGGGTAATGAGTATATTTCGGTAAACATTTCATCAAGAAATAAAAGTTTCAACTATTATTTTGAAGTTGAATGATAATAATTGACTTTGATAATATAGGTAGAAGAAAGTGGTCCGGGTAGAGATCAATGAATTTCTCTTAGAATTGGAGAAATGTTTATTATTTGTCCAATTCTAAGAGAAAATCATTAAAACTTGTTGAGACTCAAGTCGAATGGCAGCCTGCGAAATAATTACCAAAAATTCTTATAGATACGTATTGTTGCCGATAATGGTCTGAATTTAATGTTTTTATTTTTTTTTTATAAAATATTTCTTTGGTTGACAGATAGTACATATGACTGAATAACTGAATTAAGAATACAAGAAATGTAGGAGGTATTTGGTTTCAAAACCGGTTACATTCATTTTCAAAGATTTGTCAGTACTGATCAAAAAAGTTTCATTTTTAAAAAATAATCAATTTAACATTTGGTCGTTTTGCTAACTATTCACTTCAAACAATAATTAATGACATTTTTTTATGATCTTCTCTTTTTGTAAATCTTATTTAATATTTAAAATGCGTTGGATATATTTTGATCAGAAAATATCGATGTCTGGTTAGTTTATGGTTTATAAAAAAGATTTTTTTTTTAAATTTATTTATTGATATTTACAACTGTACTACAATAATACAACAAGTAAATAGGATAAGTGATACATAGTGACATGAGAATGACAAGTAGAGAAACTACCCACTGGTAGTGCTCAAATCATAAGTTCAACCAAGAAGGTCACGTGGTCATCTTCTTATAAAAAAGATAAATAATTAAAATAGACATTTTAAAAAACAAATCAGTTTAATCAATATAATTAAACAGTATATGTACACAGTTTTGATTCTTCATACATCAAACATTTTCATTTAATGTAATCGATGTTACCACTTTTGATAGGATATGGAATTTGTTGGTATTTATTTTTGAAGTATCTATACGGTTTTGAAACAAACACATTCAATACATCATTTATGGCTTTAAAAACATTTTTGGAGAAAAAATCGATGTACCTGATTTTGAAACCAAACGCCTCATATAAGTTTATTCAACGAAATACATTATTTAAACCTTAAGTTATGATGAAAAATATATTAGAAAGGTGGCACCTCCATATTTAAAAAAAAAAAACTGAATTAATCACATTGTTGTTTCCATCTTAAAACACCCACAAAACAAACTTTATAGGGTGAATTTCCCACTTTAGTGTTGAGAGGATGAAAACGTAAGGGGTTAAGATTATGATGCCCCCCTTCACATTGAGATGTTATCAAATATCTTTAATGTTGAAGACGATAAAGCGCTGGTCTACCCCCTTATCTTTCTCACGACCTAGAGGACTCTATAACCTCAGCGAATCTCTAAACAAAAGCGTGTTTTCTTTACTTTGTTTCTTCTTTTCATTTTTTTTTCTCGTTTTTTTTTTAAGCATCCTTCGAGATGGGTTTTCGTTGTAATTCCTCGCTCGAGACCGAAAACTTAATTATAAATTCAGAAAGTGATCCATGTATTTGTACGTGGAGTGAATACTTTGTTATAGGACCATAAATCATTCTTATCCCTTTTGCGATTTTTCTCTTTTTTTTCCTTGGTGCTCAATAGTTCTACAGCGCCATTATTTTCATACGAAATAGACTATCGCATTAAAATTTTGAACTTAAACGATTTAAAATAATATATATTTACCGTATAGATAATTTTGGAATATATCGAAATAATATTTCCCGCCTCAATATATTTTTTTTTTATCAGACCAACAAGTTTCAACTTTAAATTCGTTTCTTTTTTAATATTCTCGAAAATAAAATTACTTGTATCGTACGGAAAACTTAAGAGTAAAATTACGGGAAATTTGTATATTCCGGTAATCATTTCATCACGCAACAGATGTTTCCAACAAATATATATTATCCTTGACTCATTCATTCAAGTAAGTAAAAAAACCTTTTTCCAGTCAAACATTTTTTCATTTATTTACATCTCTTATAAGTCCCTTTTTTTTATTTAATTTAAATATATTTTTTAAATACTTATAAATTTGCACATTTTTAACCTTTTAGTAGATTGTCAAATAATTCAAAATTTTTCTTATAATACTAAGAGTTTACAATGTACTCCATGGTCATTATTAACATTTATTTATTTATTCATAAATGTTAATAATGACCATGGAGTACATTGTAAACTCTAAGTATTATAAGAAAAATTTTGAATTATTTGACAATCTACTAAAAGGTTAAAAATGTGCAAATGTATAAGTATTTAAAAAATATATTTAAATTAAATAAAAAAAGGGACTTATAAGAGATGTAAATTGAAAATGACTGAAGAATGTTGAAACGTATTTTTAAATAAAAGAAAAATGTTTGACTGGAAAAAGGTTTTTTTACTTACTTGAATGAATGACTCAAATTATGTACCCAAACAGGCTCCAAACATGAAACGTGTTGAACGTCTTGGTGGTGGGGTGCTGTCTCATGTTTGGAGCCTGTTTGGGCTGTTGATTGTTGGGATATATTGCACCTTTTTCTTCGAGATGTGATTCACATAACCTCTTTTTTTGTTTTTCTGTCTTGATAATGCCTGAATAGGCGAAATGTCGACCGGTAAGTGGGTGTATTCCTGGAGAAATTTGAAACATAAGGCTTTGAATTGTGTTTTTTCCCAATTGCATTATAATAAATAATAGTGTTTCTTTTTGAGTTTTTAGCTCTATTTTATTGATATAAACATTCATTTTAATTAAACTCGTTTACCTTATTTTTTCATAATTAAACTCACGTTTATTTTTAACGTGACTTTAGTTCGAAGCGAAAACTTTCGGAAATGATATTTTTTTAATACCCTCCCTAATAGGTGTCGGGAAAATAACAATAATTGAAGTAAATTCATACATTTTTTTAATCAATATTTTTTATAATCAACAATAAAAAATATGTCAGCAAGGTCCATAAGAAACTTTAAATATCCATAAGAAACAATATGCAACAACGTTTTAGAAAAAGAGAAGATAAAATAAAAAATCATAATGTTGGAAAAACTAAGCTTCGCAAAAGGAGATATTTACAATAAGACGAACCTATCCTCAAATGCAAAACTAAGGTACTAACACGGTGATAAAAATTACTGAAAATAGAGATAATTATCCGGAAGAGAATCTGATGGTCCAAGAAAATGCAGGATGGTTACAAATTAAGACACAACCCGGAAATCTACAGGAAGAAAATGAAATAACAATCAGAAGACTAAGATTCTACGGGCACATAGTTGAACCGAGGGAGACTAAACAAAAAAGCCTTTAACAAAATCCGTGAATACAAGGAGGGTATTGATACAAGTAAGAAATAGAGAAAAATGTACGAATTCTTTAGAAATAAAATAACTAAACCAAATCGATTTAAGGAAGAAGAAAGGGACATAAGAAAACTCAGGGTTACGTAAGATAGTCTTAGAAATGGAACTGCCACAAGACCAAAAGATGAGGTTTGACGGGAGAACGAAGCGGACAGACAAAATCTCCGTTGAGAAAAAAGGAGTAAGAGATCGGAGAGGATTAAGACACGCAGAAAGGAGAAGAAAATACTGGGAGAAAAAAAGGGCGAATATGAGAAAAGAAAATTAATGATGTTCGCGTGGGCGTAACATAAAAGGTTGTTTCGTGATAAAAAAAAGAACATTTCATATGAAACGATACAATATCTGGATCCAGATAAATACAGTAGGTTTTTACATTTATAAATTTGTTTGGTTGTATCGTTTTGAATCTTCTTCACCAGCTGCAAGAGGAATGGACTACTCGCTAACGTTTCGGACTATGACTGTGTAGATTTAATGGTCCCTAAAAGGATACGGATCGGAACTGGACGGTGTTGGGCCCTCTCTGTTTGAATACGAGGAGAAGTCGATCCGTGGCGAAGGGAGGAACAAAAGGGCGTAGGACTGGCCCCGGGGGTGTTGTCTTTGAGCGCCAACCAACAGCCCTTCCTGAAATAGTGGCCTAAGTAGGAAGGGATATTGAATGGTGGCCACCTCGCCTCTAGGGCGACCTAATCAGTGGGTCCGTCGTTAGCCTGGGCCCTATAGGGTCCTTCTCGAGGCATCTCATGACCCCTCTCCCATCCCCCCACGAGTCATCGCAGTATTCTTCCAACCGGCTGTGGAAATGATTGCACCCATCCGAGGGAGATATATAAGAAAACGAAACAACTAACGTAATAGGTAAGTGGTCAGAACGAGATTAAATGGAATAGGATAAAACAAAACACATTAAATAAAATATTGTTTACAAATTGAAAATTGAGCGGAGTAGATAAATAAAGAGACAGTTGAGGTTGGGGCAAACTAATATTGCAAACTTTTTTTGTGTCAATTATAATTCCTTTTAGAGTGTAGGAACGTGGTAGCTCAGAATGTAGAAACCCCGAGTTCGAATACGGCTGTGATAGAGAAATTTTGTAATCTTTTAAGAGTCATAGATGGAACAGGAGGGATCTTCAGATCCTCCTCGAGCTCATCCAACCTTTGTAATGTGGGTAACCTTATTTGGGAGAAAAACCTGGCGGTTGAGCGTGGCCTTGGTCAAATCACGAGAAAAAGAGAGTAAGAAAAGTAATACGGTTTAACTTAACACATGATTTATAATGAGATTTTGTATTAAGTACGTGGTAGAGACTGTATTGTTTCTAGGAAAACAGTTTTTAAGGGTAACAACTTTATAAACTGGGAGAGCCACAACACGGCTTTTAACAGATTAATTAAATTATCTACTACAGCAGGATTTGAACCCCATGAATATAATCAACAAGAAATCTATCACTGAATTACTGTTTACACACCTAACTTATTATTTACGTTAGTATAAATTTTTATTAGGATTTCCTTCTATATATTTATTTATTTTTTTATATCCTTAATTTGCAGATTGGCTATTCCTAGCCTTACGTGTTGTTTTTTTTATTATGCATTTTAAACTTTAATATAAGGTAAAAGTGTGGGTTTCGTCTCATGCACCCCTAACTGTACATCAGCAGATTATTTATATAAGAATTATAATGTAATAATATACATATAAACTATAGTACTATAAAACGGAAAACTAAAAGGAAACAGGATTATATTACAGTTTGTTAAAACGATTGGTGAGAAAGGTAATAGAGTTCACATCAGAATATCTTTCAAGAGTCTCGGTTTTAGTCTTGGAGATGAAATAGGTTCGCCTACTTATATTGAATGCTCCTTTGACTGGTTCGTACAAACCAAGGCGCGTTTACTGCGATCCGTAGGATTTTATTTTGGAAAGTTTGCAATTTTTTTCTCTTTGTTGTTGACACTGCACCCCACACTTCACAAAAGTTCACAACCGTACATTAGTAGAAGTCTAAGTATGGTTTTATAAATTGATGAGGCTGTTTCTGTTTTAATCTAGATTTTCTATTAATTATCGGATAAAGTAGAGCTAATCGTGCGTAAGCCTGTGTTAATTTAGTGTTGATATGCTGGTTCCAGGTAAGACGACGATCTAAATAAACTCGTAGATATTTTACAGCTTGTTTATTCCACGGGATGTAATATATATTTATTGAAAATATTTGTTTAATTTTATTCGATTCCTCTTTATATTGATATTTTATCAGCGCAGGAGTTGGGAACGAAATCATTTTTAAACGTCTGTGTAACTCAATCAGAGTAGAAAAGGTGTCAGAACCAAACAGGCGTTGAAACTGGCGGAAAAGTAAATTTTCCGAGTTATCACGAAAAGTTTCCGATTTCGTGTGAAGGCAGCCAATCCTAAAGACCACTTAAAGAACATCAACCAAATCAAGCCATCATTCGAAGCCATCTCACGTTTTGATTTAATAATATTTCTCTAGTATTATCATTTTACTTAATACACACACACACATTAAGTTAAATATATACATATTATATTAATAATTTTTATTATACTTTTATTGGCTTCGCCTGTATGTAAGTAACGGAATCTTTGAACTCTATTATCGGTTAAAAAACATCGAAATAAATTGAAACTTAGCACAATTCTTAAGAACCGATAACAATAAAATAATATTTTCCAACAGACAAAAAAATAATAATTTATAAAAACTAAAAAAAAAAGATGCTTATATAGCAAACCGAACTAAAATGTAGTATGTTATTTTAAAAAACTTAATAACACGCGTTTACAGTCAGCCGTACTTAAAGTATAAAGTAAAAAATAGTTTAAAAACAAGCTTTATTCCAAAACAAAACTAAAAAGTAGAAAATAATTATCAATTATTTAAAAACAAGAGTGGAGTGATAGCCAAAACTAATTTATTTTAAAAAAGCGTGGGGTGCTTTTAAGATATTTTCACAATGACTGTAATTTTAAAAAATATCAGTCAATAAAATATTAACAATTAATATAATGCAATTGGGAAAAACCACAATGCAAAGCCTTATGTTTCAAAAAATACACCTACTTACCAGTCGACGTTTCGCCTATTCAGGCATTATCAAGACACCAAAATCAAAAAGGGGTTATGTGAATCATATATAATATCATAATAATATTAACAATTAACATCAAGCACCCTACGATTTTTACACTAAAATTTTTTTTTCATCTCTAAATTCATATTTTTGACTTATTGAAAATTATTTTCTGCTTTCTGATTTGCTACATAATAAAGCGTGTTTTATTAAATTATTATTTTAAAACATTACATATTAATAAAATTTTATTAGCAACAAAAGTAATGTCGATAACACCCAAAAAGTTGTGAAACTCGTTAGAATTGAATGGTGATTAATTTAGTATGATATATATTTTTAGATAGAATACACTGTTTAGATATTATATACAATTAGAAGTGAATGCAATTTCTAAAACTAGATTTTTTTTTTTTATGTCTCCATTTTGATATTTTCAGACAACTGCGTCTTTTAGAATATGGGATGTTTGCATTACAAAGTATTGAAACAAATATATACATATATGGTGAGCATGAAATTATAAACTATAATAAATAGCTTAGAATACTATGATATAACAAGAAATTGTTTATACTAAAATAAACGTAGTTTCAGATTTTATCTTTTTTCATTTAACATCCACCCTTTAAATTATATATCAAAAGTTCTGATATGCTAGAGTTAAAATTTCAGAGATTTGTTGTAATGAGGCTTAACTAACTAGAATGTTAAATGCCGTTTCTGTGTCTTTCTCTGATGTTATGCTGTTTCTTCCCATCTACGTCTAGTAGTTTTTTAGTGTTCTGGAGTCAGTAGTTGTAATATAAGAAGCTCCATTATTATTAACCCATTAATAATTATAATTTACTAACGAAACAGCATACCGATCGTATTATTAATTAGAATAATTCTAGCTATTATTATTAAATTCGTATAACGTTTTATAAATTGTTTCTGTAAATTATTACGACTTGCTAATCTGCTCTTTCCCGAACTAGAACGTCCAGAGGCCATATTATCCAATTAAACTCGTTATATGCCTAATTGTTTAAACAATTAAAGTATTTAGCTTGTCCAGTGCAATCAGGCCTACTTGGTGCAGATGTTCCCATGACTATTGACGTACGCCCGACTGGTATCACGAATAAAAAAAAAAAATATATAAAACAAATAATAACGGGGAATTAGAAACGTTGAGGTATTGGATATTTTTTTAACGTTTTAACAAACAACTTTATGGAATCATAATATTTATATTCATAATAATTACCATCCTTTTCTATATATTTTTCCCAAAGTATCATTAAATTTTCATTTCCAGAACCGAAAAAAGATCAAGGTTTAGCGATAAATGAGCTCTTAAAATGCGTTTTTGAATTGAGAATCATTTTCAATTATTTCACCCTTAAGGGAGTTGTCCTGTAGGTCATATCAATTGTAGTGATAATAAATATTTTAAAAAAATTATGATTAACAACAAATTGCAATCTGTTAACAACAGAAGTCCACTAATTCCACTTTAGTGAACTTTTACTTAGAATTTTATAAATAATAAATAAGGCATCTCATCGAACGATCCAATACTTAAGAATATTTTTGTCAACTAATATTCTCAATACTTCTTTTCCAGATGTAAATAAACAAATATTCTTCCTTTATGTTTTTTTTTTTTTTTTTTACGAAAATGCATAGATATGAAAAATGCATTACTAATATATTTTTATTTTGAAGAGAAAAGATTTGTCTAGCCTAATTACGAGACCGCGCTAGAGTTGCGGAAGACCCGGGTTCGAATACCGACCAGAACAAATATTTTATCTTCAGAATGAAAATATTTAAATAATCACAATAAAATAAAAATAAAAAATCATTAATAATATAGACTCGACGTTTCGGTCAACCGTCACCCATTTTGGGTATATCATCCATCACCCCTATTTCTGCGACTCCAAGTGTTAGGATTTGTAATAACGTGTTAAAATTAACAAATATTACTAATAATTATTTATTTTTTGGTATTGACCCTTTAAATACTCTCCATTTTATGGGAAAAAATAAAGGCTGAATATTAAGACGCCTCCAGAATTAATAAGGCACGCTTGTTAGAATATGTTGTACCAGTCTGTTCGAGGCAATGTCTTAAGATTGACAGCGAGTTTTTTTTTTTTGTTTTATACTGTATTATAAGTACTTTTTTATCCTTTCTGATTTACTTTAGTGGTAACAAAAACAATTGTTATAACTATAAAAATTTATTAGAACTATAATATTATAAACATTTTAAAATGCTTCTGGTTACTTTTGAATTGCATAGATTCCTGGAGCTACATCTAATTTTATCCTGTTTCTATTGGTCGTAATATATGTATTTTATTTTATTGAAAGGATTTCTTAAATTAAATATACTTTCTTTTATGACTTTTACTTATTTCCCGTAATTGTGCTAACTAATTATAAAAAATAATTAAAAATCCGAAATTAAAGTTTTTTAAGCAATACTTCTTTATTACCTATATTACGATTACATCATACATTCAATAAATACTTCTAAATTTACATTTAAAATAATAATTCTACGAATTTATTTATATAATAGATTCAATCTAATCTTAACGATGTGATATTTATAAATGGATAAATATGAATACATAAAGTCTAAATAAATTAAAACAAAATATAAGTAAATAATTAACATTGTTGGTTATAAAAAAATAATACATTTAAAAAAATAATAAAATCGACAATAATCACTTTTACTTATTTCCTAAAATTGTGGCAAATAATAATAATGAAAAAATACAATTTAATTAATAGCCCGAAATACTTCTATATTAATATTTCAAATGATATATAAATCTGTTAATTAAACATTTTCAATCCAATATTATTGATGTGATAAATATAAACAAATAAATTATTATAAAAAAATGAAACATAAATAAATAACTAACTTTATTGGTTATAAAAAAAAAATATATCTTTCCTTTCATCAATCATATTCACTGAGAATACGTTATCTTAAAATTATATTATATATCTTCTTTCTGATATACTGCATTTATTCTTTGATATTTTTATATCATATTATATATTTATTAAAAGTTTGTTATCCAATATTATCGATGTTGATGAGTATAAACCAGTATAATAAAAAAATATTTTAAAAAATTGCAAAACTCATAATTAATAAATTAAAAAAATGAACTAAGTATGATTAAAATTTGTACAGATATTAAACTTCCTGGTAATAAATAAAAGTATAAAAACTCAACTTTTCTTACTACAATAAACTTTATTTGAACTAATACATTTTAAAATTCTATATAATATATCTCCTTAGTTATGAATTACATGAAATACTAGAACTACATTTAAGTTTATAATATTTCTATTAGTTATGTTATGTATTTTATAGTATTAAAATGACTTCTTAAATTAATTTTACTTTTTTTTAATATTTTTAAATTTTGAATGATATATCCTTACTTTTAAATTGCATGAAATTTATAACAACATTTAATTTGTGCAATTTATGTCAAGCATCGATTTGTATTTATGTAACCTATTTATATTTATATGAAAATATCTTTTTTTTATATTTTACACCAAGCTTTATTATAACGACAGTTAATTGAATTTTATTTTTTTAAATCAATTGAAATGGTTGTTCTTTTTTTTTGTTTGTCCGTTACATGTTTCATTTTATTTTAGGGAAAGACTTTCTGAACTCAAATTCAGGAAATAAAAAATATATTAAATAAAAATAAAATATAAATAAATAATTAATTTTATTTGTAATTTGTAAAAAAAATTGCCTTTTCTTTCAATGTTATATTTTATTACAACTATAATATTTTAAAATTTTATATTATATGATTTGTTTACTTCTGAATAGTTTGATAATTCTCTACATCATATTATACTTCTTTGATACTAGTTTTATTTTTAAAATAATAAATATTTTTACTAAATAAATAATGTCCAATCTTACCTACATGACGAGTACAGATAATTAAAATTCAGGAAATAAAAAATATATTAAACACTATTAAATAAAACAAAATAAAATAACTTTAATGATGATAAAATCTCGCCTTGACTTCAAACATTCAAATTAATTAGACCTATAATTTTTTAGAATTGTGTATAATGTATCTCCTTACACATATGAGTTGCATGAAATGCTACAACCATCTTTAAATGTACGCTGCTTCTAGTAAATATCAAAGTTTTAGTTATGTGAAATTATCTTAATAGGATTTTTTAATGATTTACACTTAGTATCAATTCATTTTTTTATAAATCAATCAAAACTGTTAAGTTCTTTTCTTTTTTTTTGTCCGTTACAAGTTTTTTATTTTATTTTTATTTTATTGAAAGGCCTTTTAAAATAAAAATAACGAAATATTTCCTCCTTGGTGTCTAAATGTCAAACAAAACTTTCGCATTGAGGGCCAGGTGAGGCACAGGCAGAGACTCCTCCCAACCTGACAATTGACAGATCTGCTGTTCCAATATTTAAGATAACCGAACACTTTACAGCCAGAATGCCTGTCCCAACACTTTTTTTTATTATTTATTTATTCTGAAATATATCTGTGCTACAACAGTTTTGTTTTTTTTTAATTTGGAATATATATTTGAAAGAATAACAACTCAATTTGTTTAAAATAAAACAAAACAAAAAGTTTTGTCCGTTGAAGTCTATACTCAATGGATTAAATCAGTACATTTTTTTTCCTTATTTACCTCATCTATAAATTTCCATGAGATATATTCATAAACAAAATAAATAAATAAATAAGGCTTTCCAATAAAAATAAGGTAAATCCAAATAAAAAATACATTTAATTGACAATTTTTAAAATAATTACTGTAAACGAAATTATTGGCTCCCTTTAAATACCTATAAGGATATTTTATCCCTAGGTATTTATTTAATTAGATAAAATAAAGAAAACAGTTATTTATAATAGAGTTATTCAAATTATACGATTTTTAACACCAATATATTTTCAGTCAATATATAAGATTTATTATTTCTTATTTTTTATTAAATTATCCATGAGATATAGTCTTTAAAATAAAAGTCTTTACAATAATAATTATTATCTCTCTGAATAAAAATATTTCTTTTCAATATATCATTATTATTAATGAAACGAATTAATTCCTATTTCTAAAGTGTATTTATAGGCCACGAAAATTAAAAAAAAATATGTATAATTATTCGTTTTCAATTTGGGAAAATAAAAAATAAATTTAGTTCAATTTTTTTAAATCATTAATACTAACGAAATATTTGACATTAAAAGATTAAATATTATACTTTATTTTCAGTTTGCGAAAATAAAAAAAATAAAACAGTTATTTATTCAGGAGTCATCAAATTATAAAATGTTTATTAACAAAATACATCCAGCCAATATATAATATTTATTTTATAATTTAACCTCATTTATAAATTTCCATTAAAGATATTTAAAAAAAAAGTCTAATTCCAGTAAAAAAAATTCAGTATCGTCATTATTGATGAAATATTTTAATCCTTACACATATCTGATATAAAGTATATAGGCCAAGAAAATTTGTAACAATTATACCTAATATTTAATTTTCAACTTAAAAAAAATAACAAAACAGTTTGATTTTTTTGAGGTTTTTGATTGATTTTTTCATTTCTTTCAATTCTCTTACATGTATTATCGCCTATTTACTTAAACATATTGATCAATAATAAAAATGGACTAATATTAATTCAAAGTTCGCTTAAAGCATATATAAATTACATATGCTCTAAAAATTTCTTAATTTAAAACTGTAGCGAATTTTCAAGGGGATTTAATGTTTCTGAGTGTTCAAAACTATTTGAATTATGAATAACTAGTTATCTAATTAAATATTAGTGTTACAATATTTCCATTTAATAACAAATATTACTTTATTCTTTAATAAATATTCAATAATATAATTTACTAAACACTTTTCAACCTTTTAAACTATATTATTCCTATCTAATCGTAACTAAAATTTTATAAATAATTAATTTAGTGTTTTAGTAGAAAACTGTCTATTTACTGCAGATTCTATGTTAGGCGTATTCAGTACATTTTTTTAATCTGTTTTTCAATTACCTGAAGAAATTCATTATGTATTTAAATGAGAATAAATAAAATTAAAAATCGCGTCCAAATTTTCTTTGTTGTGACGTAAAAGTAGTAAATAAAATAATATTTTATGATATTTTATAAAATCTTACATTTATTTTGTATTTTTGAAAATTAACTACGCTGTTTACATACACTACTTTTATATATATATATATATATATATATATATATATATATATATAGGTATATATATATATATTTATACGCACATATAGGGATATAGCGCTAAGATGTAAACTTCTACCTCTGTGGTGTTCTCAACAGATGGATTAACTGTTCTCTTCACTACGCAAACGGACACTTACCTGAAAAAAAAATTAAAAATAATTAAATACAAGTAAAAAAACAAAATGCAAATATTTTTTTATTAATAACCGAAAATAAATACACATTAATAGAATTTCAAAGGAATATTTGAGATGTTGATTACATGTTTATTTCATTTATTATTATCACTTAAATATACCGCCGTTAATTAATAAAACGATACAAGGCAAGCATAAAATTAATAAATTTCGGAGCGGTTGTTGAGAGAGCAAATATGTACTCGATACAGTGGACACGTTTTGGATCACCAAACACTGCATTGTATTAGTAATATATGCATCTCTGGGGCATACCTTGTGAAAATTATGTATTATGCACATTTCATGTATTATTTATAGTACAATAAATAATAAACAAAAATAAAAAGTTTTTAGTGATCTTATATTTTATCGGCGCACATAGGAGTATTCCAAGTTAAAACCTAGACAAAATTATTTATTGTATTATATTCTTTTCTTTTTTGTAATAAAAGACAATAATTTATCAAAATTAGATATATATTATAAAAAATAAAATATATTATTATCACATATAAAAAAGGTCTGCATATCTTCAAAATTAATTAATGTTGATACGGCACAATTTTTTTGATGTCGAATCAATCGGTATCACTACTTTTTTAGTCAGTGGCGTGATCTTCACTATCTTCGACGTCAGTGCACTCATAATTAGTGTTATTGGCGCTAAAATATTCATAGCTTCCTCCGAAAAGGGCCTTCTTAAAGGCGTTAAAAATATAGAACTGTTTTTAACTTAGGAAATATGGAATACTATACATCGATTTAAAAAATAAAACAAGCTACATCATATTCCAATATATCGATTTTAGGACTGTTATTTCCTAAAAATAATTAAATATTCTATATATTACTGTATAAAATGAAATTAGGTTTTAATTTTGGTTCATTTCATATCTAGTATTAATGCATACAAATCTTACAATATTCTTAATGTGTACGTTACAATTGGAAAACCCACGGTAATTTTTGAATCTCTTACATTACTTTTCAATTACTTAATTTTTCCGTGAAATGATGTTCTGTAACTAGATTGCAGTATTGTTATGCTGAAGGTACTATCCCTGTAAAGTTTGTCGAAGCGTTAGTTTTTAATTAATAGTTTATCACTGTTTAGGATTTTTTTAAACTCTCCGTATCATTGACATTTTTATACGATCGATTAATATAACGATAAAATTATTAAAAAAATCTATAATGTCGAGGTTTTGTAAAGAATTTTTTTCAGGAATCATTGTCCGACTAAGGATCTTAGGTTCAACATAGTAAATACTGCAATGTTTCCAGGATAACGGTTGAATAGGCAGGTGATTAACCATTTAGAGATTGGGTGAGCCCCAGGAGAGTCTGCAGTTCCCACAGGGTCGAAATATGGAAAATAAAATACTAAATAATTTATTTGTCATACCTGAAATCGAACCAGGGGTCTTATAAGGACTATAAGGACTGGGAAAAAAATGCTATACAAGTTTTCTTCAGATAACTACCATTTTTTTTTTTTATATTTCGCAGGAGTTCTACTATGTATGAACTTCCTAGGATGTTGCGGATGGGGTATGGATTTGGAGACATAAGTTGAGATAGTGCCATATCAAGACAGATGACCGTGTTTGTCGACAGTATTGAATAAATGATACAGTCCAGGAACCCCCCAATTATACCCCCCCCCAATTCCCGGCGACTTGTTACGCCGTATCGAGACGACAGGATTCACCCCAGCCATGCTGTGGAAGAGATCCCGGAGGAATCGGTTAAGCTCTGGCAAAGCAGGAGGTAATCTTGTAGGCCACTGGTTTAGAAACTTCTCTCAAGCGTTTTATGTGGCTTTCGCTTTCTGATGTAAACTCGCCTGTGCTCAACGGACCCTTCCGTGTTTACAATGTTTTACACCAGAGGGGCCTAATTTATAATCAATCTTCTCCACCCCCGTTCCTTCTAGTCCTTTATTTCGATTCAATTATACTAAGAACCTCCCCTTAACAAGCACTTATACGGTAAGAGTGGTGTAAGATAGTCAGGGGATGAAGTCAATGAATTATAAAAAATGAGACTTATTTCATTGTGCATACGTTTCGGACTAAGACTTAGGCCATCTTCAGGGTTAAGAATAAAAGAACAGAAAATATATATATATATATATATATATATATATATATATATATATATATATATATATAAATGTCAAGAATGAAATGAAATACAAAGAAAATGCAGAGAAATAATTAACGACTGCACCCCCTGACTACTTTACACCACTTTGTATAGAGCTACAGTTTTTATAAACAGAAGTGATGAGAAGGAATAGTAATACAAGATAAATAGTGATATAACTGATGAGAAATAAAAAGAATGGAAAGAAATCTAGATGATAATAAAACATACGTAATAAAGATAATATTAATAATGTTTTCTTCTAGATTTCTTTTCATTATTATTATTTATTATCAGTTATTTCATAATTTATCTTTTACTTAACGGCAAAAAACAATATAAAACATTGCAATACCAAGGAACCATAACGGTTTATATGTACAGAAATAATACGAATGTAAATAAAACTAGGAGATAATAAAAATACGTAATGAAGATAATAATATTTATTATTTATTTCTTATTCTTATTATAGCTCATCAGTTATTTCATAATTAATGTTTAACTCTTTGTATCTCATTTGTATTATTATCATTTCTGTTTATAAATACTGATATTCTTCCTAGATAATTGATAAAGTGTAGTGTGAAATAGTCAGGGGAGTGAAGTAAATGAATTACACAAAATAAGAAACACTCAATTTATTTATCGGCCTTAAATTTAAGACATCTCCTGAAATCCTAATATTATCTTCTGGATTTATTTTCATTCTTATTATTTTTGTTTATATAAACTGTCATGCTTCTTTTGTACTGCTTTGTTTTATATAGTTTCTTTTTTTCTCAGCCCTGAAGTTGGGCTAAATCTTTGGTCGAAACGATGGTACAATAAAACAAGTCTTATTTTGTGTAATTCATTTAATGGAACCCTTCATTATTTAAATCTATTAACTACCCTGATGGCATAATGAAGATTAAGATTGGCCTGTAAAGTTGCTGGGTTTAGTAAGGAACGAATTCCTAAGATGTTAATAAGCGCTGTGACGACAGGGAAGCGTCTGAGGGGTAGACCGAAGCGTAGGTGGGGAGATTGCGTTAATCTGACGGATTTGGTTTTGGATATTGGTCCATGGACAGAAGTTTGTAAGCAGAGGTTGGTGGTATCGGCATCGAGCCTTCGGGTTCGCTAAGCCTAATAGTTATTATTATTAACTACCCTTGGGATCTGCAGACCCTCCTAGGCTCACCCAAGTGGGTAGTTGCTGGGGGAAAACCTTGCTGTTGAGCGTGATCTCCGCCAAATAACCTCTTAGCTTAGATTTGTCTTGGAAACAGTACAGTCTCTATCATGTACTGAACCGTGGCAATTCATCAGAGCGACTGGAAGTTCAGATCCGAATATAATTGCACTTTTGATAAACGATGTTCTGACGGTAGAGCTCCCAATTTAGAATGCTTTTGCAACGGAATTGAACAGTGACAGACTCAAAAGCGAGTTGATGTCAGCAAAATATATCTGTAGGTAATGAACACTGTCAGCCCTAGCCCACTCTGTTCATTTCACAAATGACTTAGCTCCCTTCTTCTTCCCTTTGCCCACAATTTCATGCTGAAATTACCTCCCTCATTATATTTTCGTAATGGTTTTTGGAAATGGATCTGTTCGGTGGCAAAGGGAATGCAGTGTTCATGAAAAACTCAGTGGATAGGCGTCTCAACAATGCTTTGTATCGATGGTTCGTCATCTTCCCAATAAATAAATATATATATAAGTCATAGATCTCAGCGGTAAACCGAAGATTAATCTGGCGGGATTAAATTTGGTCTGCAGCCTGTGATCGGATGTTTATAAGCAAAGAATTGTATTGGCATCGAACCTTCGGGTTCGCTAAGTCTTATTATTGTTATTGTTATATAAAAAATATTACCACTACAACCCATGAATGGTCTTTGGATCAATGCATAGCAGTGGATGTTCATTTCCTAAGACAACAGTTATGAAATAAGATGTTTTTTCCGAGATCACGCTTAAACGCCTCTTTTTTTCTTTAATAAAGAGTATCCAGTTCATATAGGCTGGGTGAGCCCCAAAGAGGGCATGTAGATGCCATGCGATTCATTTGTGGCTGCTAACAGTTTAAGTAACAGTATTTAAGTTATCTGCTTCAGCCGAGTAAGAATTCGCAACCTTCGGCGTAACAACTCTAAATAACTTTATTGTACAGAATAAATTTAAATTTACTTATTGGAAAATAATATTTTCTACAACTCTGTATAATATTTCTAAAATTTGGCTTTCATTGTTAATATATTACGATTACAGTATTATTTTAATTATTATTATTAAGTACATAATGTTTCTAAAACAACGGTTAAGGTTAAGGTTTTTAAAAATCACCGTTTAAATACATAAATGTAAAACAAGGCAATAAATAAAACCTTATTTTTAGTAATGATTCAAACATATCAAACTAAATAAGAATGAATTAAATAATAATCTAGGAATTTCGTGACTATTTTATCGTAGAATGTTTAACGTCTTAAAGTGTTCGAAAGAATATTCGTTCTGAAAATTGATAGAACCTTAAATTTTTTGGATAAATAATTTAAACAAATATTTTTTAGAAATAAATTTCATAGAATACTGAATTTAACTGAATGTACTTAGATCTTTTTATATGATTTATTTTTAATTTTATTAGTTTTTTTTTGGTGAGAAGGAAATGTTCAAAAACTTAAATAATCATAAATTGTTGAATAATATAATGAAAAGTCAATTTTTTTGTGACTTTTAAAAATCAGGCTTGTCCGATACATTATTGTTTGTCTTTTAATATCTCTGCTTCATTTAAAGGAAATTCAATTCCGATTTTATATTTTCAGTTAAAAATAAAATTTGCTCGATGCGTTTTAGATGTATTATATTTTTGATTGTTGGGTTGGTAAATTTTCGGAATTTATTGAACGGTCGAATTAAATGTGTTTTACTCTTTTTGATAAAGATATTCGTTTAGATAGGTAGGACTTATGTTTTTAGTTTTAAATTCCTGCGATCGATCGACAATAAAATATCCCCGAGTAAAACTCTCTTCGGTGGCAGAAGTAAGACTTGTATTTTCCAGCTTATACAACAATGAAACAGCCATTTGTACAAACCGCAGATAGGATAGTAATGGAGTTATCGTAATGGAGAATTGAACAGTTCAACTCCGTGTTTTCAATACAAAATCAAAACAATATCACCCCCAGAAATATAAAGTTGTGACCGTACGTTATGCGTCAAAGTTTCTTTCATTTTTAGCACACTAACTTACAACAGGTTGCTATGCTCTCTACAACAAATTTTGTTAATATTTAGTAAATATTTGTTAATAAATTAAAATTGGTAATTTTGCTGCTAAATAAAATATTTCACACTTGCATATATTACTAAATATCTCAGTATTCGTGGGAAATACTCCTGTCCTGCCTTATTGTTTTTTTTAGCCTTTAGATTACCACTGCACGTTGACCACATCAGGAGCGTCGGCATTCATTTCTCGGGACCACATTGAAATATATTGATCCAGGTAGGAATCAAACCCACGAAAAAGTTCCGAACTTCATACTCTTACAAACTTTATAAGTTTGCTCTTTATATGTGATTTTCCCTTTACAGGAGGAGTAAGTTAGATATTCATTAGGTTTTAAGACATCTATAATAAGTACAGCGACTATTAAAGGAGCTAAAATATAATTTTGTTATAATTATATTATACCTAACCTGTAACACTACTATGAAGGGTCTTAGGTTAAGTACATGATAGAGACTATACTGTTTCTAGGACAACGGTTGTGCAGGGTGATAATTTGCCCAAGATAACACTCAACCGCCTGGTTTTTCCCTCAATTACGGTGCCAATTGAAAATAAATAATTCTGACGTCATTTTAGTTATTTTTCTTTTTTTTATTTACTTCTTCACCTTAAATTGAAACTTACAATGTCAAATTTTGTGAATGTGATATTTATAATACTAATTGTTTTTATACGCCCATAAAATTTATTGTCCAAATGGGAGGGGGCATATTAGGAATTTTATTTCAACAGGGGAATGTGGAAGGTTTTGATTTGAACAGAAGGGACGTGTTACAAAAAAGGTTGGGAACCACTGATATAGAGGCTAGGTGATCCACAGGAGGTTCTGTAGGTAGCAGATTAAATAATTTCTATTTTAAAATTATTTATACGCCACAAATACCCACATTTTTAAAAAAAATTATTTAAAAAAAAATCAATATACAAAACGCATTTTGAACATTTCTGACTCAAGATATTCGACGCTAATATGCAGTCGAATCAGCGTTTAACAAATTCCTATAAAAAATCAATTGAAAAAATCTAGCTATCTTGGTAAAACATGAAGATTTTGAATTTTTCTGACAATTTCCAAAAGCTACTTATGATATGTTTAATAGAATCGATTTATTTGTCGTTGATGAAATGACAACTGTAGTTCCCTAAGCGAAGCAGTACCAACTACAATTAAACTCAAATAGTTTTTAACTAAATTTTCAAATATTCTCCCTAGAGAAGAAAAAAACAAACACAAACACTAGGAAACTTTTTTGATTATAACTTTTTCTTAGAACTTTTCCAGACATGGCACTTCCCTCTAAAATTTAAGAATAAATGTCGTCATAAATGTTTAAAGAATATTTGTCGAAATGTACCTTCTTTTACCTTTTTTTTTTTAACGTAAAATTCAGGTGGTTTTCTTTGAAGGTTGTTTGCTAGGTATTACGTTTTTAACATCTAGGTCATTAGTGCACGATCTATATAACCGAAAGGATTTAATAATAAAATAAATATAAAATCTCTCTATTGTATAAAAACGTTTTTAATAATATTTATTTTATCGGCGTTGCCTAGCAACGGATCTAGGAAATACTTATCTAGATATCTGTCGTACTCAATCAGTTAAATTCTTAATATTTTTAAAAAAATTGTCAAATCGCAAAGCCACTGTTCCTGATATATTTAAGCACTGTAGCGATATATTTTACTATTATTTTTTTAATTTATATAATTCTTTAATTTTTAGAACTTTTTAATACTATTAATTAAAATTAAAAAACTGTACCATTACAACCTATGAAGGTCTTGGGTTCAGTAAGTATTAGAGACTTCTGACTTAAATACAACAGTTGTGCTGGTAGGTGATTACTTGTCCAAGATCACACTCAACCTCCAGGTTTTCCACCAATTTAGGGATTCATTTTATAAAGGCTTGGTGAGCCACAGGAGTGTCTGTAGATCCCACAGGGCACATCCGTGGCTGTTAAGAGTTTAAATGATTTATCTGTCAAGAGTAGACTTGACCCCGGAATCATTAGCACTGGAATTCTTTACACATTGTGCTTTTAATTATTCTAACTTATACTTCTAATTAATCTAACTTCATTAAGTAGCTCTAGACATTCACCTTCATACTTGCCTGATAACTGTCTTTTAGTGCCGTATTTTTGCAATCTATACTTTTTTTGTCGTACAAAATCCTTATACGTAATACACCATGCTTTTTTCATTTTGTTTATCCTTTCTTCTATAGCAGATCTAACTAACCATATCGGTTTATAAACGAATTTTTCCTAATATGTATCTTTTTCACCTTCCAAGGGAGTCTGGGTAGCTGAGTGGGTAAAGCGCTGAATTGTTATACTAGTTCCAGGCTAAAATCCGGCATTGGAAGATGAATGATTTAATCTGTTAACAGCCGTGGTTGGAACCTATGGGGTCTGAGGCCCTTCCTGGAGTCCATCCAGTCTCTTTAAAGTGGTTACCCTTTATTAAGCGTAAAACTGGCGGTTGAGCGTGATCTCGGAATAAGCATTTCCATGCAAAACTGTTGTAGTGGTACAGTTGTATTTTTTTTCTGACCCTTTGAATATTATCAATGTCTCTTTCTTATAGGATTCCTTTTTATATGTCTGTCATATATTTGAAATTTAATCAACAACCAAGAATAAGAATGAACACCATATCATGAATATTGTCAACTTTTATATTATGTCATAAATTGTTTCAGGGCAACTTCTACATGAGCTATGAAATAATTATAACGTAAAAAATAGCATTAATCAATTCATAATTAAACCCAACATCCACTTAACGATAAATTTTAATAATGGAAATCCGCTAAAAACAAAAGGGTGGAACACGGGAACATAAGGCGGTTCAGTGTCGTACTCGGCCCCCTCAAAAAATAAATTGTGGGAAAGTTAAAGTTAATTTATTAAGAGCCCTAGGCACAGGTAGGGTGAGGGATCTTCATTATTTGTTTCATATTTTATTATTTTTTATGGAGATTGTACATGCTTAATTTTGTTGAGGGTGCTAATCTTATTCACAGTTACCCTAACTTATGGCTCATACTACACAAACCGATTTTTATTAAGTAGCTCATAGGTCAGATGACAGATTTATTTTTAGCACTATTTTATTAACTTCGCCTGTATGTACGTAAAGGAATCTTTGAACTCGATTTTGGACTACCTACTTCAAAACATCGAATTAAATTGAAACTTTGACACTTTTCAAGGACCGATGATAATAATATTATTTAAAAAGTATGTCTCATTATGCTGATCAGGATGGTTACCGATTTGTTATATAAGAATACACGGTAGTGTATTGCGCCAAATACTAAGACATGCATGGCTTAATCTTTGAAACACGCATATGACTACTAGCAGGATCAGGATTCGAATATTTCGCAACAAAAGAAATAAAATACACGCTTTAACCATTGATCGATCTAAAAAAACGTAAAAAGAAACATACGAGTTTATTCTATTTTGAACTCATAGACTAAAAAAAGCAAAAATAAATATTTCAAAAAACACGCTTTAGTATAAAACCGAACTAAAAATTTTCAATAAATTAAAAATAAAAATAGAGTAATAAACAAAAAAAATTAATTTTATGGTAAAAAAAAGAATGGAATGCTTTTTATGATATTTTCTTGATTACTCTACATTTAGAAATATCAGCTAATTAAATATTTACAACAATTAACAACAAGCGATGCACTTTTTTTTTTTTTCAATAAAATATTATTTTTTCGTTATTCCATGTATTCTTATTTTTAAACTTTAAAAAGAAAATTATTTTCTTATTATAAGTTTTATTTTATGTTGAAGCATGTTTTATGGTCTTTAAACTATTCATATTTATTTTAGTCTTTAAACATATTAATCTACGCACTCGAGCCTACGGGTTCGCTATGATTATAATCATTATTTATTATTATATCATTAGTCTTCTATATATTACACCTAATTGCTTATTATAATATTAGTCTTCTATATATTTCACCTAATTTCTTATCGAAGTCTTCTTCGGAAAACGCGGATAGATCCCACTTGAGAACTCTTACACGATCCAAAATAAAATTTCAACAATTTTATTTCTCGCAAATAGTTCCTTGTTCCTATTGCTGTCAGCTACAGAAGCATTGGAGCTCAGAGTGAGGAGCTGGGGCAACGAAACTGAAATATTATTTTTACTTTCAGTTAGCCAGTTTGATGCCCGGAAAAGAATTCTATAAAAAAACATGACTTTATGTTTTTAAACCTTGAAATTAATATATATAAATTCCATTCGATCTAAATATAATTAAGTTTATATATGTAAAGAAAATAAGTACAATTAAGCTAGAATTTTTTATTTTTAACTGGTCTCGCGCCCCCCAGGTCTAACCAATAGAATCTAGAAGGGCTAGAACTACTGGTGTAAAACAGCAAATTCTCATTGAAAGATAACATAAAATACTAAATATTCTACGGACAACCCAATATGTCCGCATATAAATGCAACGTTGAACGTCTTATATACCCGACCTTAAGGGAGGACAAGGTTCGTCAAAACGTGATTAGCGCATAATTTTTTTTTATGTGTTTAAACGGCCAGAAATAGCAAAGAAGGTTGGGGGGAAATTATAAGTGAGTGCACTTTCCAACGGTGATTCCAGAGATATAAAGAGGGATATTTGAGCAGTCGAGACAAAGAAGACCTTGGTAGAAGTCCTGCCCATGAGGATGATATTCTCCGAACTATGGTGGAAAAATAACACAAAACAACTGTTCGAGAAAAATCAGTACTGGTAAGAGAGAAATAATTACAATTAAATTAGAATTTTTCATTTTTAACTGGTCTCGCGCCCCCCCCCCATCAGGTTGAAAACCACTCCTCTATAACAGATTCTTATTATTGAAAGACTACATAAAACCCTAAATATTTTCCGGACAACCCAATAACATGTCCGTATATAACAGCCATGTTGAACGTCCCGTATACCCAGAGGGGGATCGTCAAAACTCCAGTTTACCTTTTGCTTATTGATGGTTCCACGCTACGAGATCGTAAAAGCGGATATTAAGACCGCAGGAGGAACAGTTGAGTAAGCAAGAGCCGAGGAATAAAATAACAGGCATGATTTATTGGAGCAATAGGGAAGAAGCCAGATGTCTTTCAGATTGTGCCGGCTTTATGAGCGATAAGGGGGGTGAGATTTTAAAATATATACCAGAAGGAAGAGGGCTGATACAGCGTATTATCGATGCGAGCTGTGAATCAGTGAGGACTCTATATCTCAACCCTCCCTTCATGTCCTGCGTCGAATAAGAATGATATCCCCCGTCTACGTCGTGGGTTTAATATCTAGTTATGCGGCCTGTGCTTGATTTAAAATGAACCTACTGATTTCCTACTCGATAAACCCGACTAGGGGTTGCTGGGGGAAAAAAATGCAATAATAGAGCTGGATATCGGGCGATATTCAGGAACGTTAATAAAAAAAACGGAACAGAAGCGAATGCTCCATGTCGTTATGGGGAGAGAGTTTGGACATATCTGCCGGGGATGGGGGGGTCATTATCTACTCATAATGTTTTACCTCCCTCCCACTTCAATCCAACACTACATTATCCATCCCAAATAACATATTTGGGCATGTATTTGTTTTGCACTTCACAACGAGGCTAAAAACAAACATGTAACCTAGATGTATGGCCACCATAAATAATGATTATTCTAACTATTAAACTGCTCAATAATTTACATTGGAAATTTTCTAATATAAATTGGTTTTGTTTTTTAAAGATACCACCAGTTTTACACTTTATAACCAAGCAATCATAATAATTATAATAACATATAAATAATTATTAAAATTGTTAACAATTTTCATAGTAATTTCTTTAAATTATTTAGCTATGACATAATTTTCATTTTTCTATACAAACCCTTAAACTTATTTTTTCTTTGTTTGTATTTAATTTCGTGAATAGCTTTTTATTTATTTATGATGACAACGATAGCGATCACTAACTTATTTTTAATCTTATAACCAAAAGT
This sequence comes from Arma custos, assembly GCA_037127475.1. Taxonomy (NCBI): domain Eukaryota; kingdom Metazoa; phylum Arthropoda; class Insecta; order Hemiptera; family Pentatomidae; genus Arma; species Arma custos. The sequence continues at coordinate 38,970,381 of CM073761.1, forward strand.
AATTATAGTAATTACACTAATATATATATATATATATATATATATATATATATATATATATATATATATATATATATATATATATATATATACAGGGTGTCCCGAATTTAAATGGCAAAACTTCAGGAACTTATAGGGGACCGAAAAACTAAGACAAAAAGTCCTTTAGAGATTTGCTCGTTTTTGCTTAGTTTTAAAGAAAATTGAAAAAAAAGAAACAAAACAAGTTTTCATTTTTATACTTATTTATTTACCTTTATATTTATGTTATGTTCATTTTAATGTAAATATTGCTCAAAATGTTGTCCTCTTACACCAATCCAAGCATTACATCTAGCACTCACTTGATAAATTGCAGCTAAACATTGTTCTGATGATATTTGGTGCACTGCATCTATGATTCGGTCTCTTAATTGCTCTCTTGAGTTGATCGACACCGAATAAACTTTCTGCTTCAAGGTTCCCCATACGAAGAAATCCATGGGTGTCATATCAGGTGATCTGGGTGGCCAAGGTACTACTCCTCCACGTCCAATCCATCGTTGTGGATAATTTATATCCAGCCAAGCTCGAGCAACTCTACTATAATCAGCTGGACATCCATCGAGTTGGAACCACATTTCAATCCGCTGTTGTAAGGGAATGTCATCTAAATAATTAGAAAAGTCGTTCTCCAAAAAATGTGTAAATGTAATACCATTCAATCTTCCAGGTAAAAAATATGGTCCCACCAGTAATCCGTTCCAAATTCCAAGCCAAACGTTAACAGCAAATTCATGCTGAAACCTATTCTCTCTAATAGCTCTGGGATTTTCAAGAGCCCATACATGATAATTTCTTTGATTAACAATTCCTCCCCTTGTAAAGGTAGCTTCATCGATCCATATAATTTTTAATGGAAATAAATTATCATCGCGAATTTTTTCAAGAAACCAGTTACTAAAATTCAATCTCTTGACATAATCTTGAGGTAATAAATTCTGAACTTTTTGAAGATAGTATGGGTAGCGATTATCACCTTTCAAAGTTCGTCATATTGCTTGCCGCGATATTGTTAATGCAGCAGATGCTCTTCGGATACTATTCTCAGGATTGTTATCGAAGTTGCGTTGGACACAATTTCTTTTCCGATAATCTGATCTTATTGCTGCCTGGAGTTGGTCGCCTTCATTACGTATTAAGAAAGACCCAGTCTCTCGTAGTCTATTAAAAGTTAACGAAAAGACTCGTCGATTAGGCACTCTTCTATTTGGAAATCGGCGCGCATACTCCCGCACCGCTTCTAAAGCATTACCGTTACAAAAACCATACACAAAAATCATATCAGCGTATTCAACATGAGAATATGTATGCAGCATTGTGGCTGATGCTATTCACACAAAAATATCTGAGTAACTGACTGAAGACTGATATAGGAATTATAATCCTAGAAGGAAGCCAAAATGTAAACAAATAAAATAATGTAAAGGATAACATTAAGTGTTTACATATCTCACTGCCTAGCCTGACGAACTTTGAAAGGTGATAATCGCTACCTGTAACATTTTTGTTTTGTTTCTTTTTTTTGCGATTTTCTCTAAAACTAAGCAAAAACGAGCAAATCTCTAAAGGACTTTTTGTCTTAGTTTTTCGGTCTCCTATAAGTTCCTGAAGTTTTGCCATTTAAATTCGGGATACCCTGTATATATATATATATAACGACCATAGCTAATTAAAATTATAATTAATTTAAATTTTTAAAGTACGTTCTTCATGGTTTTAGCCATAAATGACTTTATTTCCATACATCTCTAAAAACCCTTTTACATTTTTTTTTTACTTAGTTTCTTCTTAATTTTTGTAATGTCTATTTATTTATTAATGATAGCAATAATAACATTCAGTGATTTCTGTTATCCCTAAAACCAAAGAACACAAGTTATAGTAGTTATACTAACATGTGAATACACTCAATAATCATAAATATATATTTTTTTATTTCAATAATTTTTATAGCGCTTTCTTTTTAAGCTTTAAATTGGCTTTTTCCATTTTTCTCTATTCATTTTTTTAACTGATTCTACTTAGTTTCAATTTAGTTTTTTTAAATAGTTTTTTGTTTATTTGGGAAGAATAACTATCAATGATTTTTTTCTGCCTAAAACCATTTAACAAGAATCACAATAATTATATTAACAAGTTTCATCAATAAATAATTATTATTATAGTTTTATATTTTTAATAATTTTCGTATCTCTTTCTTTAATTTTTTAGATATAAACCACTTTATTTTTTCCACAAACCTCTATAACTGCTATAACTTAGTTTAAATTTATTTATTTATGATAGCAATAATAACAATCTGTTTGTATGGCAGCGAAGTTTGTGTGGAATACCGCAAGGCACACAAAACCACTCTGACCCCGGATACTGTTATAATAATAAGCAGTAACTATATGTATTTTTCTAAATTAAAAAATATTCAACATTAACACTGTAAATAATTTAACAACCATTGTGGGTTGTTTCAAATGAAATGTTCGTTTTTAAAGGAAAGGTTATTAAGTAAAACAGCTTTATGAAATCAAAACACTTTTATCCAAAAATTTACCCCCATTTACTATACATTTTCCCCAACGTGTTTCAAATTTTCTACGTGTTATACATACGAAATAAAGTCTGAAAATGCGTAAGATCTCAAAAGTTTGACTAGTTGCATTTCTGCAGTTAGTAATTCATTTGAAAGATTTAAAAGAAAAAAATCACCACTACAATCCATGAAGTGTCTTGGGTTCAGTAGATGGTAGATATATTTAACTGTTTTTAGACTAATGGTTTTGCAGGGGGGTGCTTTCTCAGAGATCACACTCAACCACCACGTTTCCCCCCAATCAAAGGTTGCTACTTACCAGTAGAGGCTGAGTGACCCCAGAAAGGTCGACCGAACCCACAGGGTCCAACCAAGGTAAGGTCCAAACATAGTATAGTATATATTTTGACTCCCTGAGCCGGATTTGAATCCGAAACTCTGAGTACAGCAACACAGCACTCAACAGTCTTAGCTACCCCACTCCCTGTATAGTGCAAGGAAAAATAATGCTTTTCTGAATAATTTGGTTTTAAATTTTTAGCGAAATACACGTTTTAAGGTCTTTTAAGTTCTATTAATAAGTTACAAAGTTACATTGTGGTTAATCTGGCCAAAAACGAAAGGCTGTACAAAGCTGGGATTGTGTGATCTGAGGTTGCCAAAAAAGGGAAATTACTTAGCCAATTTTTAATCAATAGGAAATTTTTGGAATTATTTAATGGAGTTAGGCCTATTTCGTATAATCATACCTATATATATATATATATATATATATATATATATATATATATATATATATATATAAATTGGTATTTTTAATAATAATAATAAGGCTTAGCAAACCCGAAGGCTCGATGCCGAAAACCAATTTCTGTCCACTGACCACTACTCAAACCCAAATACGCCAGATCACTTTTAACGCAATCTTTCAAGTTACTCACCGGCCTACCCCATAGACGCTTATTAACGTTTTAGGAATCCGTTCGTTACTAAGCCCAGCAACTTTAGTTTCATCTTAATCTCCGTGACGCTATCACTAGAATATTTACTGTATGCATGCTTCGTGATTCCACGTTATGTATTCTCCTATATTACCCTGTGGTCTCATCTTTTTTGGACCGAATATTCTACTTCATATTCATCCTGATTCTGAACTGAAGGGTTAGTGCCCAAGGTAAGTGCCATCCGTAAAGAAGAGTTGGAAGGATGATCATTTTATAAATTCTGATTTTTAGATTTCGGGGGGGATTGTAAATAGGGTATGAATGTGTACATTTTATTTTATTTTTATTATTAGTATTATTATTATGATTATTTATTATTTTTTTTCTTTTTTTTTTTACTTTATTTTATTATCATTTCGGCATTAATTTCTTTCTATTACCGCATGCATACATTTATTTATTTTATTTTGTTTATATTATTGTTTTGTTATGGAATGACTGTAAGCTACACAGCACTATTACTTATTGCCCACAAGTGGCACATTGTAATATTTCAATTAAGTGTTTATAAAAAAAAAAAAAAAAAGATTTCGGGACAACAGACGCGAGGTTAGTAATGTCGAGACCGAATAATAACAAGCATTTCCCACGTTTAATCACGCCTTTATTTCCTCTGGGACTTCGTTTTTTCTAGTCACCATAGACCCTAAGTACTTAAACTCCTCCACATGTTCGAACTTATTCCTTCTTACAACAACATCACCAAAATTTCTCCCATTCCTCCTGCTAATCAAATATTTAGTCTTATCCTAATTTACTTACAGCCCTATTTACTTATCTGGGCGTTTGTATTAACAGTATATTTTATTTTTTAAATCAAACCTATCATAAAGAAGAACCAAGGATTCGCTCTACTCTCGATAATGCCCCTTTTAGCGCTGAATTCAATTTGTCTAGGACGAATATATTTTAAAGACCATTGTGCTCATCACTGACTAGTATTAATGCCGAATTTCCACGGGGATGAAGTTGCCCCTTGAGTTGTAGAGTTGGGACATTAACAAGAAGGAACCTGTCAACTGAATGACCATGGCTTTACCTAATACACCACTCCGCACAAATGGTGATGAATTCATCATTAGCTAATGAGTTCTGGTTTCGTTATTAAATTCTATCATTGGAGAGACAAATTGTAATTTTATTAATTGTTTTCCCACATCTCTGGGATAACCTTTTGACAAGTTCGCATAGCATACGTTTACATGCCTCGTGGTACCATTTTTGTTAATGAGAATATTCACTTAAGTATGAAGGATTCAGCTTAGCAGTGAAAATATTGTACATATACATTGAGGTTTAACCATTTTTTAGTTTAAAATAATACAAGTTATGAAGGTTATTGTATCTGAATCCACCAGAATCCAGAAAAGGGCAGAACTGTCGTATCTGTACACCATGTAAGGTACGGCTGAAAACCAAACTACGCTTTACAACTGTGGTAATCATTCTGGAATGGCCTAATTTTTTCCCACCCATCACATAAAATAATGTACAGGGATGTAGCAGACTTACGGAAAAGTCACTCCAGGTTATCACGGTTACCATAGCAGACTGGAAGGATGAAGAATCAGAGAAGGAAATCGAGAAGAATGAGGATTAGATTCAGTACATGGTAGATACTACTGTTTCTAAGCCAAAGGTTGTGCAGAGAAAGGGTTTGGTCGAGATCACATTGAACCGCTTTACCCAAAAGGTTTTCCACACAATTGAGAGAACCACTTTTTAAGATTCTTGGTGAGCCCTAGGTAGTAACAGAGCATCCAACGCAATAAGCTGCCTCGTTCCTCTATTTTCTGCCAAGTAATTTATAAATATAAATAAAATAAATATACAGCGTGTAGAACCGAGTGCACCTTTATTATTTTTTTAACTTCCGTTACTAGTTAATGAATTGCGATTCTCTCAAGAGTTACAATTATTTTTTCAATAATTTAAAACTCGTTAATAACACAGGCCAACGATGAAAAAACTTTAGTACTGAAAATACCTCATTCCTATAGTTTTTAGGGTGCTGAATCCAAATATGTTATTAAAGAAGCTGTATTACCCATAATTTCTTCACATTTTATAGTTAAATTTATTAAATTAAGCGATTGTTAAAGAATTGAACAGATTTAATATTTAAAATAAATAACTGAAAAACTAGGTCTATAGGTGCGGATGAAGCTGGTTGCACTACTGAAACACATTTGCTGGCCAAAAAAGTTTGATTTTTTTTTCTGTGAACAGCTGATGTTTTGTTTACTGTCAACCTAACCTCACTTTCACGTTTCCTGTACATGTGCTCAATACAATGTCTAATCGCGGTTGTAAAAACTCTGCTGACAGATTTTGTTATATTTGTGGTGAGTTTGTGATTAAAAAACACCAAAGAAACTTTACAGACTTTGTCAAAAAGGTTTATCTATCATGCTTTGGAACTAAACTTGGTGATCAGGATAAACCTTGGGCCCCGCATAAGGTATGTTATGCATGTTTCGAAGATCTAAGAAAATGGTCGAAAAAGAAGAAAAAAAACTTTAAATTTGCTGATCTTATGATATGAAGGGAGCCAAGAAATCATTCCGATGATTGCTTCTTTTGCAGTGTCGGTATTATTGGTCATAACTCAAAAAACAAGAAGGTAATAAGCTATCGTAACCTTCCGTCCGCCAATAGGACACAGTGTAGATTCACCGGTCCCCGAGCCATCAGATGATTTGAATTCTATCCTATTCTATTCTAGGTATTTTCTGATGCACAATCGGAGGTAGATGAACAAGATGATGAAGAATTCCAATGTATTACAGAAAATGTAGAGCCTAAAGTGTTTACTCAAATCGAGCTTAACGACTTAGTTAGGGATCTTGGCTTAACAACAGAAAAAGCTGAATTGCTTGGCTCTAGACTAAAAGAAAATAACTTGTTGCCGGTTGGAACCAGCATTTATGTGTACAGGAAGAGAGAGCAACAATTTTCCAAGTATTTTGAACAAGATGAAAAGGCCTGATTTAGATTCAGCACATAAAAATCTATAAAGATCAACTATTAAAGTTAAAAAAGTTTTCAAAATATTTTTTTTATTGGCCTGTGTAATTCTTTATTTAACGACCTTTAACGACCACTACAACCCATGAAGGTTCATAGATTCAGTACATGGTAGAGGCTGTACTGTTTCTGTAGGGAGGCTATTTTTGAGTTCCATATAATAGGGTCTATTGTCCCCACAACTCCCAATCGTGGCTATTATTAATAATTAACATATTAAATACTTTATCTGTCACAGTCGGATTTGAACCCGGAACCTTCAGTATTATAGTAACTCATCTCTCTAAACATTGAGTAACTCATCTCTCTAAACATTGAGTTACTCAGCTCCTCTAAACATTCAGTTACTCAGCACCTCTAAACATTGAGTTACTCAGTTCCTCTAAACATTGAGTTACTCAGCTCCTCTAAACAGTGAGTTACTCAATTCCTCTAAACATTGAGTTACTCAGCTCCTCTAAACAGTGAGTTACTCAGCTCCTCTAAACAGTGAGTTACTCAACTCCTCTAAACATTGAGTTACTCAGCTCCTCTAAACATTCAGTTACTCAGCACCTCTAAACATTGAGTTACTCAGCTCCTCTAAACAGTGAGTTACTCAGCTCCTCTAATTCTTTATTTGAATTAATAATTAATTAAAAAGACTAATTCTTAAACCAATTATGAAAAATAATAAAATAAGTCTGCAATTTGAGATTTGGACGTGCTCTATTTATTTTTGAGACTTGAGGCTTTTTGTCAGACTTTGTTTAACTCATGTTTCAGTAAATAAAAAAAACTGTCCCACTACAACCCGTGAACGGATCCGGGGATCAGTAAATGGTAGAGACTGTACTGTTTCATGGACAATGGTTCTGCAAGGAGGTGACTTTTCCTAGGTCACGCTCAACCGCCAGATTTCCCCCCTTATTTTGGGTGCCCTGTTTTTACAACATTTTATAGAAGCTGGGTGAGCCCCAGGAGGGTACTAGATCCCATATGATCCATCTCCCGCTGCAAACAGACTAAATAAAAGTCTTGGGGTTTGAACCAGGATTTCCGGCATGGTAACTCAGTGCTCTACCACTGAGCCATTCCGCTCCTATATCTCAGTAAATAAGCACTATATACTTTTATCACTGATTAATACCCCATTTCGTTAATATATATTTATTTTAAACCTAATGATTCGAGTTCTAACGAAGATAACCAATGATTAAGAAATACACGCTTATACCCGATAAGGATTCCTTCAGTTGGTTTATATAATGAATGATATTCAATGGGAAAGTTTGCTTTTGGCCCTTTGAGCTGCAATCCCACTCCTCCATCTTCCTACAGCCCTTAAAAAATACCGTTCCTTTGCCCTTTTGGGAAATATTGAAGATTAAAGGAATTAAATTGTACTCGAAGTCGGACGAGAAAGGAGAAGGATTCTTTTTTTCTCTCTTTCTTTTTTTCTAATTTGCGGCTAATATCTACTCAACTGATTAAATACCTTTCTTTAAGATTGTTGAATTAATAGGATGGAATTGGGATCAGTGTTTGGGCAAAACGGTTCTTTGAAAGATGGAGATATTTGATTACCGAAGTAAATGACTCAAAGATGATCCGAGTACACTTATTGATAATAAGCAGGGGGTAAAAAAGGGTATATATCCCCCCTTTAACAACTCCCCTAGGATTCCGTTTCTCTTAGTCTTATAGAACTTCAATTAAAGGATCTAGCGATTCCAAAGGGAGAATTAAGTACCTGACACCTTTAACAATTAAAAATCTAAGATAGTTAATAAGTCCTCACAAAGGTTACAAAGTAATAAGTCCGCTTAAGGTAAGACTATAAGAGCTAACAATAAGAATAAGGCTTACGAAGTCTATTGAAAGAATTTAATTTTCACAGAAGACTCCTCAAATAATACTTAAACATAGATATAATTAATTAAAACTTTCTATTTCCTATGAATAATTTTTTTATTTGATACATAAATAATATTTATATTTGTGATTGTTTCATAAGTTAATCGATGTATTCTTTAATAAATATTAGTACTATTTGTCATCAATATAATCGCTTTTTAACGATTTATTCCTAAATACTGAAATGTTATATTATGTTTATAATAATATAATTATAATACGGCTTAGCGTAACCGAAGGCTCGATGCCGATTCCCGAACCTATCAGACCACTTCTATCCTCCCATCTACGCCTCGATCCATCCCTTGGACTATAACCAGTCACCTTAGCGTTTATTACCTTATTAATATTTAATTAATTACATGCTCTGCAATTCCGCGATTAATTAATTTATAGTAATTTATGGTGAATGGAGATAGTTGGGGGGGGGTGCAGTCAAGAAAACACCAAATAAGTCAGGACTTATTTATATTTGTCCCGACGTTTCGACCTTGTACGTTGTAGGTCATCTTAGTAGGTGTTTTCTTGGCTGCACCCCCCAACTCCCTCCATTCTCCATTATATCATCCAGTCAACAATTTTCCTCTCTAATAAAGTATTTTATCTAGAGTAGATTTATTAAACTATTAGATTAGGAACAGAAACATTTATTTACAGTTCGAAATCATGTTTTCTTTGGGCCTGGTCATAAATATATCTGATTGCTTAAAAAATTATAAATAATTTTAATTTTTATATATTTAATCTTAAAATAAAAAGTTTGAACTGCAAATTATTCTTATTTATATATGAATGGGGTTACGTAAAAGAGAATGCATTCGTTTTCTTTCAATGACAATTATAAAGTATTTTAGATGTTAATTTTTATTCATTCGTGTAATGATAATACTATTGCCATTTTTTGTGTTAACTGATTTGGAGTTTTGCATATTTATACCACCTTCAAATGTATATAGAAAAACCTGGAGCACTACTACCCAAGAAGGATCTTGAGTTCAATACTAGGTAGAGACTGTATTGTTTCTGAGAAAACGGTTGAGCAGGAAGGTGTATTGTCCCAGATAACGTTCAACCGCCATGCTTCTCCCAATTGAGGGTGTCCACTTTATAGGGGCTGTGTGAGCCACAAGAGGTCCATCGGTAGGTGTTAAATACAGATTAAATAATTGATCTGCCATAGCTGGATATAAATCCGGGCCCTTCGACACAGCAACATAGTTCTATACACTCTGAACTATCCCGATCCCTCTAAATATATAACGATACATAAAACATAAATAAGTGATTTATGTATCTGAAATGAGCATTTGAAACATTCTTTATATTTGAATTTAAATTAGTTTAGTAGTGAATATAACTGGTAGGAGAAATAGTCCTTATTTGCCAACCTCCATGTTTGCGTGGGAATGAATAATTAAATAAATAATCAATTAATTAGTCGAGAAACCGCTGAAGTGCACACTTCAGAACCAATCCTTAAGCCCTCGCAAGTCTTCCCAGCTTATTTAGGCATTGATAGGACTAAAAATAAATTTATATATTGGTATACGTATCTCAATTTATATAGTTTAACAATAAAGACAAAAATAAACATTGTAAAAATAATTATGGCATTTAATATATTTTTTGCCGTATTAATATGTTTTAACTCTTACTACTTAACTAATTTTACCAATAATTTAATAATATTCTTAACATTTGCATAACAACTGTGATTTGTAAATCATTGCATTATTCATTTGTATTAATTATAATTTTAATTTTGTTAATAAAATAATAACGTACTTCCTTTTTATACTGTAATAATTTATTATTATGAGCTATGTTTTATTATTTTTCTTTACTTTAATAAATAAAGAATAAAGTATATTTTATGCTTTAAATCAGAATGCATATAGAAAAATACAAAAAAACAACAACTCCAAAGTCTCTAAAACTCTGGGGAACGAACTAAAACGTCAATGTTCAAAACTTATCATTAGGACATACGCCAGAAAAAATTATAATAATAATAAATTCTTTATTTATTCTGGGACAAGTCCCTTTAGAATAACAATACAGGTATATAGGGTATTATTACGTCTAAGAGTATATTAATTATTATGTCTACAAAGTCAAGTAGAAACTAAGAAAGCAGAAAATGAAACAAAAATATGAAATTATTGTATTGTATTATTAAACAAAAAACAAAATTATTAACATAAATTGGCCGCTACAAAGGCGGATCGGGGGGGGGGAGGGGTACGTGCCCCTTGCCCCCCCCCCATACGGTTGTTTGTGTACTGTGGAGAATTCATTACAGAACATACTTATAGGCAAATCATGAGATGATAATTGTTAAAATATATGAAGAAAATAACAGAAATAACATGAGTGAAACAATTGTTTAGATATTTTAATAAACCTTTGAAACCTTTCTATAAATACTACAAGTTTATTTCTAAGTTATTGTTGATTTTTCGCTCCTCTGCCCGTTGTGCCCCCCCCAGAAAAAAATCCTGGATCCGCCCTTGGGTGTGTTCACATCGAACTCACGGTGTGTAAGCTAAATCGACGTGAGCTCACATCGAAAAATGGACTGATGAAAATTCATCATTTCGGCGTGACACACCGAACTGACGACAGTCCGAAGTGAGCGTCTGTACCGTCGCGCCAGTTCAGTTGGTCACATAAGTTATCTGAGCATGCGTACAGGTGTCGTTTGGATAGACATCACCCTTTCAATCGCTTTTCCAGACCTCGTCAGTATTCCTCGTCTGTGTGTTTGTAATTATCGTGATCATAGTGATAATATGGTTAGTTGGGGCAAAGATTTTCTTTTAGAATTTATAGAACTGTTCAGAGGGGAGGAATGTTTGTGGAAAGTAACTTCTAAATGGACTATCATAAGAAACAAAGACGAGAGGAATCATATAAAATTCTTGTTAAAAAGGTTAAAAAGATGGATCCCCTCGCAAATAAATCGGCAGTTACGAAGAAAATCAACAGTTTAAGAAGTGCCTTTCGGAAGGAATTAAAAAAAGTATGGAGGTTGGTGAGCGGTATGGGTGCGGATGGCGTTTACCAACCGAAATTGTGGTACTAGGACCAGCTGGGGGCGTGGAGCTTCCTCTACACCTTGGAGCTTCCTCATTGAACTGACACACCGAAGTGGGCGTGTGGATGAGAATGTTGCGTTCAGTTAGAAGTGAGTTAGAAATGAACACACCAAACTGACCATGTGTAGCGGCCTTAAGATATAAAAAAAATGATTTTTAATCATTGTTGATGTGAATTTTACTTTTTTGTACGTAAGATGATATCTGAATTGTCGAAACGTTGACTGATTAACTTTTAATCTGTCATTTCTATAACTATTCGGTAATATATTACAATCTAAAAATATCCTTTTTTATTCCCACCCAATGTCACTTGTACACGATAAGCTCCTATTCTAATCGGCTCAATGGTTCCTAAGATGATAATAAAAAAAAAGTAATCTTTAAAATGGTCAGATTATAAAAGGTCTAAGATGGAGAGAGTAGAGCGATATAAAATTAACAGGCCATTTAGAGTTAATGTTGATTTAGTTCTAAGATGTGGAAGACCCCATCAATTCTTCAGCTACGTGATATTTTTCCATTCGCATTCCAAACCATTATACGAAATTAGGCAGAGATTCGTCTGTGATTGCTAGAATTACGCGTGAGGCTAGTCGGAGCTTCTTAATTTTCTAGATTCTCAGCTAGTAATGGATTGTAACGAGTGTAGTAATAGCTATAGTGCTGTAATAACTATAGTGTAGTCGTAATATGGTCGGAAAACTAGAACTTGACCTACCGCAATGGCCTTCCCTGAGAATACTAAAAAAAAAATCTATACCACTACAGCCATAAAAGGTCTTGAGTTCAGTACGTGGTAGAGACTGTACTGATTCTAGGACAACGTTCGTTAAGGAAGGTGATTTACCCGAGATCACGCTCAACCGTCCGGTTTTTCCCTCAATTAAGTGGAGCCATTTATAAGGTTGGTGGGCCTTAGGGTGTGTAGATAATATATTTTTGATATATTAAACATAAATTGAAATATAAATTTGCCATCGTAATAAAAGAACAAGTATAAGTATTAATAATTTATTTTTAAATGTAACTCTAAGGTTTTCAGCTTCTCATATGATAAAAACATATAAATAAATAACACACTTATGCATACATATAACGTATGCATATAAAACGGACTTAAATATTTTCTAATGAAATTTTCGTTTGCAATTTCATGTTGATTAAAGTAAGGAGATAGCTTGAAAATAAAACTAATTTTTATAAATTTAATTTTAATATTAAGAAACAATAATTAAGAAACAGCCCAAACAGGTATTGGTATTTGTATTTGGTGGGCTGTTGATCGTTGGGATGTATTGCACCTTTTTCTTCGAGATGTGATTCACATAACCCTTTTTTGTTTTTGTGTCTTGATGATGCCTGAATAGGCGAAACGTAGACTGGTAAGTGGCTGTATTACTGGATTTGAAACATAAGGATTTGCATTGTGGTTTTGCCCAATTGCATTATAATAGATGTTATTGTTAATTCATTCGGAATTTTTTCGGAAGATTTATTTACACCATCTTCAAATATACATTAAAAGAGAGAGAGAGAGAAATGCTTTATTTTTTTCAGCAATGCTGTCTAACTACCTTGAATTGCCATAAAACACAGCGTACTCATCAATCCATATTAGACATACTGTATATTACAATTATAAATTTATGAATACTATCTGTACCTATACGATCATTTACAACTTTAAAGGGTCTGGATTAATTTGAGATCATTCAGATAAGGTTGCCTACTTTAGAGGTTGGGTTAACCCCAGGAGTTTCTGTAGATCCCACAGGACCTATCCTTGGCTCTTAACAGACTATATATATTATCTTCCACTGCAGGATTTGAACCCGGTAACTTTGGCATAGCAACTCGGCACCCTACCATTAAGGTACTACGCTCCAACTCAAGGTCCATTCGAAAATATTCTTTATCGCAGATTTTTATGCGCCTAAAACAAAACCACGTGATTTCCAATTCAGCGGTCCACCTTGTTTAATTTCTTATTGATGAATTGGTAATGGGCTCTCGAATTAGCATAATTCAAATTAGCCGTTCGATCAGTTAAAAACGGTTTCGTTTGAATAATTTCACTGCCCATTCCCAAATTAAAAATCGAATAATTAGATGAAGATGGTTTGAAATTATTATTTTATCATAATGATGAGAAACGGTTAAATAGTTAATTATTAAAATATTTTACTTATTAATAATATTAAAACACACACACACACACACACACACACACACACACAAATGCATATTTTCTGAACCACTCCATGATGCAGGAAACATAAATTATATTGCTAAATTAATTTATAATCATAAAAATAATTAACAACTTAATTAGTTCATTAAAAGATAATATTTGGCATAGTAACGAGCCCCGGACAATTAACGAAGGATTAATGACGCCATTAAATGTGGCAAATGGGGCTTGATAAGAAAAAAAAAAGAGGAAACATACTTTTGATTATTTAATATTAAAAGAAAAATACTACAATTTTTTTATTAATTCCTTCCTGGTATAATTTTTAGCATTTAGTTAATACCACTACCGGCTTTGTTTTTTTTTAATTTTATTTTTTTTACTTCTTAAATCGTTGAATATTAATTATCCAATCTTTAATGTAATTTTCCTATATTTATTCGTTTGCAGCAATTTAAATGTTTATTTTTATAATAAAATTGGTAAAATGTTAATGAATGGAGTAGTATTTAAATATCAAGTAATAATCTAATTAACAAGTCGATTTATTATCTATTTATAAATATGTAGTGGACATTTAAATCGCCATTCTAACTAACAATGTTGTTAGTCGTAAAATACTCTCATTACGCTCAATCGTATGTTATAAATGTATTATAAATAAAATTGTTTCAATTATTTTTATTTCATTAAATGAGGAGTTTTCTATTAATATTATATCCATTTATATATAATTATTGTTATAATTGTTATTATCATATATATACATATATATATATATATATATATATATATATATATATATATATAATATCAATACAACAAAATTTATATATAGTAATATTGAGATAAAAAATAACAATTGTATTTTTTGAATTTATTTCAACTTCACTTTCGTTTTTTCTAGTAACTATAGGCATTGAGTTCTTAAATTTCTCGCCAAGTTTTAACATATTCCATCCAACAACACCAAAATTTCCCCCATTTCTGATATTAACCATAAACTTCGTCTTATCCGAATTTTTTGTTTTATGTTTATTAATATCTACTTATGTTGACATTATGAGTATAATCCAGACATGATATGCGTGTTATAGAAAATTTTTTAAAGCAAGATAATATTAGATTTAGGAATAATGTACATAAATGAATTACAAAAAATAAGAATGACTTATTTTAGGTTCTTCAGGGCTGAGAATAAAGAAACAGAAAAAAGTATACAAAACATTGCAGTACCAAATAAATACCAAATGAAATAACACAATATATAAACATAAATGATAAGAATAAAAAGAAATACGAAGAGTAAAAGATAAATTATTAAATAAATGATAATCTCATTCTTCCGCGGTACTGCAATGTTTTATATTGTTTATTCTGAATATTTTTCCTAAGTAGGGGAGAGGATTGGCTCAGTGGTGGAGGGCTGTGTTACCATGCAGAAAGACCTGGACTCAAATCCAGCTGGCTGGCAAGACTTGTATTTTATCTGTTAGCGGCCTGGGATGTGAGGACCCTCCTGGGGTTAACCCAGCCTCTATAAAATGGGTATCCAAATTAAAGGGGGATCAGCGTGATCAAAGACAAATTACCTCCATGCTCAACCGTTATACAAGGAAAGTACAGTTTCTACCAGTTACTGATATCTGCCTTCACAGGTTTGGTACAGTACAGGGTTCTTTTATTCAGCCCTGGAAATGGCCTACATCTTAGTTCGAAACGTAGTCGCAATAGAATTAATCATTCTTATCTTGTGTAATTCATTGCCTGCATCCCCTGGCCATTTTACACTATTATTAGAATTATACAGTTAACAACTATTTCCATTTAAATATTTTATTTAGTTGAACATAAATATTGCGTGTAGTTTCCCCATTGTAAAGGTCTAAAAAAAATATAATCTGTGAGTAGCCGGTTTCCGATATCGCGGAATTCTTAACGCTACAACTCAAAGGGCCCCAGGTTTGGGAAAGGTTTAATTTTTCCCCTTCAAAGCTCACCTGCCAATTACCTCTTAAAATGAAAAAATAACAAAAAAAATATATAAAAAAGAAGAATTAAAAAAACGGAGAGAAATAAGAGTATTTCATTGCGGATTAAAAGATCGCTTCTTCTACTCTTCACCTTTTCTTTTTTGTCTGTTCTTTTTTTTTACATTTTCGCGACATTTTCGCATTTTCTGGTTTTTATAATTAAATACTTCTGTTATCTCCTGTTATGGAGGTTTTTTTTACTGTTCTGATAACAACTATTTTACTCCGGATTCCAATTCCTACAGTTAACAGTGCGGTTTAGCGTGTTCTCTAACAAATCACCTCCCTGAACAACCATTGTTTTAGAAACAATGCAGTTCCTATCATTAGCTGAATCCTTCACGGGTTGTAATTGGACAACCTTAGTATTCTTTTTAAAGATAGTTTAGTGTTAAAGCATAATAAGTTATCATTTTGATTATAAACAAAAAATAAAAACCAATCATTTATCTCATTTTTCTAAATCCTACCCTTGAAATGGAATATCATTCAGGTGATCATTTTTATGATCATACAGAACAAATAAATACAAATTATTATTATTATTAATTTAAAAAAAGTTAGTATTAGTCTATGGGTAGTAGTGGTCCATGTGTGTGCTTCTCACACATAAGGATATTGCTATGTATCGTAACGGGAGTTATTATTAAAATAAATATACGTTTGCATAAGAGCAAATGACCGTTAATAAGAAATAGGTCAATCTGGTAAAATGGTTAGACCCCATGGTCAAGGTAGGTCAAGAGATACCAAACAGTGGGATCCATGACTCCACCTTTGTAAAGACACTCTCTGAAAAGATCCCGAAGAAGAAGAAGCGAGGAGACGTTATCTGCCCGTTTCACAAGATAAGTTGTAATTTAAGTACTCAATCCATTTTATTAATAATTCTCAATGTATATATTCAATCACTAATTGTATTAATAAAGTATATTCATTTTAATTCTTTTGGTGCTTATTTAACCCAGGTGCACTATATATTTATGAATAATGTATTGATATTTTAATTAATTAGTAAATCGGTAAACACACGACCAGCCTTCGGAAAAAAATCCAATTAAGAATAGAGTTAGGACGTTTGAAGAAATAACAATTCGAGTAACTTTTATCAATCAACTTAAATTATTACGAACCTGAAAGCTCGATGCCGACACAACCAGTCTATTAACCCATTAGTTACTATAATACTAATAAATAAAATTAGCCGAAACCGAAAATAGATATTATAATGCAATGGGAAATATCCAAAAAATAAAGCCTTAATTTGTTATTAACAATAAATACATTATTTTTTAATAAAGTTTATAATACTAGTAAATAACTCGGCAGTCAACTTTTCAGGCATCAGGACGTATACCAAAATAAAAACTTCACATCAACAAAGTTCAAATGTAGCACATCTCACATCGACTGCCAAATAGTCTTAGATACAGCAATCTTTCTCCAAAGCATTCAAAAAATTCAACTATCTCAGTATGAATATAATAGTAATTAAATCCAATAAAATATATTATAAAATATAAAATGACTCCCATCTACGCCTGGAACAAGCATTAACTTCTTAGTTCAAGGGCAATCTAATTTATAGATTTGTTTGTTAGCCACCCTCTACACCCCTATTTTAGTCTTGGTGTTGCTGTCACTTCAAATTAGTGTTGACTTTGAAATTATCCGGTGCAGACTTGTATGGGCAAAATATTCATGGCCTTACAATCAACAGTTTTAGAAAATCTTAATTTTTTTAACACATCTACTTTTTTGCTTTCGCGAATTATCGGAGCGATGCATAAGGTTTCGTATTTTATTTTTAATATTTTTATTAATAGTTGAAATATACTTTAATTATACGTGAAATTATTAGGTTACAGCAAAAAAAAAAAGTATTTTTCAGTAAAACAACAAAAATAACGTAAATGTTTATCTTGTGGTTATTAAATAAGATTTGATCCCATGAACATAAAATATCCACCTATAAAAATCCATACATTTTTTTACACAGGCATATTGTCTATATTTCAAATAATTTAAGCATGAAAGTTTAATTTTTTTTTATTTACCTTAGTGCGTGTAAAGTAAAAGAAAAAATCTTGATTATGAATAACTGATCTTATATAAAAGGGAAGAAAATAGGTGGAGGTCAAAGAATTAATTAATTTAATAGAGATAAACTATTTATTAGAAAACGACGTTTGGAACCACATTACAGGTCTTCTTCCGGGCTGGATAGAAAATATACAAAAATATATATAATGAAATAATAATAATACATAAAGTTGCAATAAATATAATATAATGTATAAAAATGAAACTATAGGAGTAAACTAGTAGTAAACACATATATATATATATATATATATATATATATATATATATATATATATATATATATATATATATATATATATATATATATAGCTTAATCGTATTGATTTGTTTATTTTATTTAATTAATTTTTATCAACCATAAACTAACCAGATATCGATATTTTCTGATCAAGATATATCTGACATATTTATTTATAATAAATGAAAAAAAGAGAGAAGATTATAAAAAATTGTCAGTAATAATTGCTTGAAGTGAATTTTAACAAAGTAACGAAAATATTAAAACGATTTGTTTAATTGATTATTTTTTAAATTAAATATTTTTTGATCAGTACTGAGAATTTTTTGTAACCGGTTTTGAAACCAAATAATTTGATTTCCATTAATATCAATAATTATGTAGGTGTTATCAATATCAGAATTATCAGTGTTCGGGTATTTAACAATGATAGATATTTGTCCATGTATTGTCAACCTGCTAAATCACAAGTACCCTACTTTTTACTCCGGCTACCATTCCAAACTAGATCTGATTTACACATATCCATACCGGATGAAATATCACGGGGATTCTACGTCAAATCCTAATATTACTAAATAATTATGACAATACATGATGTTGATTAAGTAAAATTAACTGTTAGAGTTCGACTGGAGAGCTTCTCTTGCCAATTATTCGCGGGATCAGATGCATTTGTCATCGTAGCAACGGCAGGACCTATTCCCTACTATATCACTCCTACATATCGCATTTGCATAACAACATTTACGGATATCTTCCCTATCATGTGGCATAAGGGGATCCCCATTTAATTAATTTGATTGAATTAATTAAATTAATTTGTTTATTTAATCCCATCTCATGCCGCGGTTAATTTTATTCAGCCGACTACCGAGGCCTTGTCATGGAGAAAACGATTTAATGCGCACAGGAACTATAATTATTTCTGTCATGAAGAGGATCGCTTCAGATATATTACAATATATGTGTTACTATAACAATAATAATGATAGTACAATCTATATAAATAAAAATAAATAAAATGTGTTGCTAAGCGCAAAACTCGAGAACGCCTCGACTAATTTGGCTAATTTTTTGCCCTTATTTTTGTGAAGACCCAAATAAGGTTCTTATGGAGAGAAAAACGTGAAAATGTCGAGGGAAATAATAAAATCAGCACTTTCCTTGATCCCTTAATAAACGATAACAGTTCTGTGAGGAAGCTATTGTAGAACAATTACAAATTTTGTTTCAACACAATCAATTGAATACATTGTGTAAACCTGTACTGGATCTTATGCGATCTGGTAGTAATAAAGTTGTGATCAGAGCTGGTAAAACTTCTGTAGGAGAACATGTGAGATGTTTCAATGCACCAGCAACCGATGAAGTTGCCATTGTGATGGCTGGAGAACATTTGGAAGACCTTCGTTTTAGGGTAATCGGGTAGAACAACTTCTGCCGGGCCAGCTAGCATAATACAATAATAATAAGACTCGATAACGATAACACCAATCTCCCCTTACAAACTTCCGTCCAAATAAAAACAAAAATAACCAGTACCAATACAAACAACGACGTATCATGGACTCAGTACATGGTAGAGACTGTACTGTTTCATAGACAACGGTTGTGCAAGGAGGTGATTTGTCTTAGATCACTCCCACCGCCAGATTTCTACCTTATTCTGGGTACCCACTTTATTGACGCTGGGTGAACCCCAGGACTGTCCTAGAACCCAATTGGAGGAATCATTGGGATTTTAAATTCAAATATATGCTGTTACATAAAGCAGATTTATTTGAGTATTTATTTTAAATCATATTTAAATTATATTAGCTTGGTTGTGAATATAAGATAAATGTTCCTTATTAGTCAACCGCCATCATTGCGTGGGATTATTTAATCAATTAATTAGTCGAGAAACCTCTTAAGATCCTAATAATGCTCACACACTTCACAACCAATCCTTCAGCTCTCGTGAGTCTTCCCAGTTTATTTAGGCATTGATATGACTATAAATAAATTACTTTATAAATATATATACACACACACACATACATATACACATACATGGTTATTACAAAATAACTAAAAACAAAAAAAAACAGTACAGATACAACCAACGACTATGTTTATGGTAATAAAAATAAAATATAACGGACTCAGTATATGGTAGAAACTAAACTGTTTGGATGGTATTGAAGAAAGTTCTTCACTTAAGCTGGGACTTAAGAATGCTCAGAACTTTCAAAAAAGACCAAAGAGAAGAACGTGGGAAATTTGAACGCAGGAGAGAAACCAAAAACACGGGAGAGAACGAAGAAATATGGAAAAAATAAAACAACAGTTAAAATATTCATAGTCCATAGTGATTCCATCATAAAAAAAAATAATAATATGGAATAAAGTTAGTTTAGTGTGCTGAGAGGAGGATCCAGGTCTAAATTCTGTTAACAGATAAATTATAGGAGGGCTCACTCAGCCTGTAGGAAATTTATTGAAGGAAAAACTTGATCTCAGCCAAATCACCACCCTGAACAATCTTTGGCTTAGTTACTGCGAACTCTCTATCATATACTGAACCTTTGTAGTCTTACAGTGTTATTTTTAATGTGTGGAATAATACGTCGTTCAGCCGGATAAGGTTAATTCCACAGTATACGGAATATATTAATATTTTGTATTATATTAATTAATTAATAATATATTGTAGTTGGTAGATTTTATATTATTTCTTTTAATAATTCTAATTTTTAACTATAGCATAGTTTTTCTGAATATCCTTCGGGTATGAAAGATGCTGGCATCTATTTAATACGAGAGCCGAATCTCTTCAATCAGAATCCGTGAGATGTGAGGTAGCTTCTGAATTAACTTATATGTACATGATTCTTATTACATAGCTTTATGTTCTCTACATCGAGCAGAAAATCGACTCGCTACCTACGGAGAGGGTGTGCTTACATAAATTTATAATGAGAATGTTCCATTAAGGTTCTCTTACTAATTACATATTAACATAACATTAAAATTGCAGCATATTGACCCGTTTTTTTTTTCTTCATCTTGTATGAGCTTTTGCTGAATTTTTAATATGCTTGCTACTCCGGAGTAAAGCAAACGCGCACATTTAAAAAAAAAATGTTTAAGTAAACAACTGTACAAGTAAATATAATGGATGATACATAATGACATGAATAAAGGCAATTAAAGAAATTACCCAATAGTAGTACTCAAATAACAAATTCAACTTAGAAGGTCACGAGGCCTTTTCAGACGTCCCGGAGGATTATCAGGAATTGAAGATGTTGCAAGGTTTGAAATTAGTGGGTTTGAGTGGAAATGAAGTTTGTCATGAAAGGATTGATATCGGGTTCGGGCCAATTCTGAACAATTAGAACATAAGGGATGATTTTATTCGTAACAAATTAAGGAGAGAATTGAGGATTTTACGAAGGATTTCGGAGTATAAGGTTTGGAACTAGAGGAATTCTATGACTTAGTGAAGCCCCAAAGCTCAACTCCGTAAGTCCAAATAGGTCTTACAATAGTCATGTTAATGAGTCTTATGTAATTAATTGGGAGCTTGGAGCGTTTGTCCGGTAAGCGTCTAAGTAGCCTGAAGCGCCGAGTAATATTGACCATGTATCTTTAAAATAGCTTCTCCTGACTTCATTATAATTTAATTTATCGGAATAAATTTACCGATTATATTTTTAGCAGAAATAAAAAAGATGAATAAATATAAACTGTGAAATAATTCTATAATCAGTGAAGAAAAGTATTAGATGTATCTTAAAGATTGAAATCGAAAATATGCGTAGATTACTAATTAATTTAAAACAGCGAATGAGTTAAGATTAAACATTGCCTAACATATTTACAACAATTCAAATTGATAGAAGTAAATAGGAACTGAATATATTCTGAATTTTTTTTTTTTTAATATGTAATGAAACGTTATGCTCAGACCTTCTTAGGGCTCACCCAGCTCTGTAAAGAAGTAGAAAATCCTCTCAGCCAAATCACCTCCCCCGCACAAACGTTGACTCTGGTTCTGGTACATTTTTTTTTTTAAATACTCTGACGATATAACTATTATATTATTTTTTCGTTTACAACTGTGACAGAAAAATGCCCGTTACAGCGAATATTGTATAATTTTTTTATTTTTTATTTTCCACTGAAACAGATTTTTATTTTCCCCGTAAAAAAAAAACTCTTAATAAAGTGATTTTTGCTCAACTTGACTTAATTGACGAACAATGTACCAACAACAATCTGGGAATTTTTTTTCAGCCCTGTTCATGTTGGAAAACAGAGCTTTACCAGTTAACCTTTTTTTTTTAATTGTCGACTGGGATGAAAGTGATTAGAATGGTATTCCGAAGCGGAAATTGTTTAACCATGGCTACTAAAATAACTGTGGATTTGTTAGAGTCGGATAAAAACGGGGAAGGTATTAAATTAAATACAACTTCAATGGCTGATTGTTAAGCCTCGAAATTGACACGAAAAAAATAAAAAAATGAAACACAGTATTTCTTTATAGGTTGTAGGTAGGATCAAAAATAACCTTTCAGTATTATTTTTGTCCTGTAAAAATATATAGATCGTTCAGACTGATTTCTATGAAGAAAATAAACCTTTTACCACTACAACTGAAGTTCAGTACATGGTAGAGAATGAGATGGTGTTTCTTGGACAACGGTACAGGTAGATGATTTGTCCTCTTATTTTGGGTATTCACTTTATAGAGGCTGGGTGAGCCCAAGTAGGTTCCTAGATCTCATAGGATCCATCTATGGCCGCTAATAAATTAAATAAAATCTGCCAGCGAGCGGGATTTGAACGCAGGTCCTTCGGCACGGAAACTCAGCGCTCTACCACTGAGCCGCTCATGACTAAAATAGTGAATCATTATTCACTATCTTTTAAAAACCGAAAATTTTTATTTTATTATATTATTATTATCCATTTTATCACTCTCACTTCTTGTTTTTCTTAACGTTAATGGAAAAAAAAATGGCATATGTCCCGCCAAAACTAGATTTCGGTAATAATTTAATTAAGAAATAAACCTGCGGAATAATTAACAAAAAAATAAGAACTTTATTAGTTCAGGTATTTATGAGTTGCCTAATAACTTTATGAGTTGCTGTGCTGAAGGTTCTATGTTCAAATCCGGCGGTGGCAGATAAAGTATTGCTATGTTTTTTACTCTTTAATAATATTATTATCATATTAAAGATATATGACAATCATTAGACCCATCTGGACTTACGGAGTAGAGCATTGGAGCTCCACTAAGCCATCGAATTCCTCTTGTATCCTTACAATCTAAAATCCTTCATAAAAGCATCCATGCTCCTTAATTTGTTACGAAAGTAAGGCAAAATGACTCTTATGCTTTTTTGCTGATTTGTCCCGAATCATACACCAATCTTTTCATGATAATTTTTATTCCCACTCAAACCCTCTAGTTTCAAACCTACCAACCTCTTCAATTCCTGATAATCGTCCGAGGCGTCTGAAAAGAAGATGGCCTCGTAACCTTCTAAGTTGAATAACCTATTTGAGTACTACCACTGGGTAGTTTCTTTACTTGCCTTTATATATGCCATTATGTATCATTACTACCATTTACTTGTTGCATTGTTATAAAACATTGTAACATTTTTTCTTTCATTGTAAATTAAGATTCTGCACAGAAGCATTTAAATTTGTACAATTGTTTTTAATTTGAGAGTCTATTAGGTACAGCATGTAATTTTGTGAATAGTAGCAAATTATACAAGAAATAAAAAAATAAAAATAATACATTGTAATTTCAATGAATAAATTATTTTTAAAAAATGTTAATCCCATTATTACATAATATTTAAATGATAACTAAAAACTTTTTGTACATATATATTTGAGGGATCGCTTTTGATAAGTTTTTTCTTTTATCTTTGTTTTAATCCCTGCGTCGAACTTATTCCTTGCCCATTGAAGCGCACGACCGAAGCTTTTATCAATTAAGTAGTTCGGAGTAAAGCATAGAGGGAGAAAGCACATGTTATGAATGAAGCAGAAAGGAGAATGGATTTAGTTTTTGAAGTAGGGCGGGTAGCTGCTGAACTGGTTGTGGTTCAGTCAGTCATGAGAGATAAGGTGCAGAGAGGAGATATCAAGTTGGCAAAACTTCATCGCCTTCCAAGACAAGCATTTGAGCAAGACCTAATTAAATTCAGTTAGCTTTTGTAAATCTCTAGATAATCGTAATCGTTCAGGCTATCTCCTATTTATCGCCACTCGTCGACCAAATTGCTAAGTTGCCACCCATCCGGAAAATTAATAATAACTGCGGAAAAGTTTAATAAACTCTCTGAATTAATATTAAATAGTATAATTTGTAACATGGGTGAATATTATGGAATACGCCGAAATTATCAATGTGGTTTTAGACGAAACCGTTTAACTTTCGATCAAATATTTTCCATATGTATTCCCTTATTTCTTTAAGTGCTACAATTCAAATCCTCTATACAATCCCAGGGCACAAGATCTCGCCTCTCCGACCTTTCTTCCCACAGAACCAAAACATTCGAGCGTTCCTATGTCGCCCGTTCCACCACACTTTGGAATTCACTCCCACCTGATATCCGCCATGCGTCTTCCTTATCCACATTCAGATACAAACTTTTCGTAAATCTCCTAAATTCCCAAACAGATGCCCACTAATCAATAAAAATTAATAGCTATATTCAATAAATATTCCTCACTGTTAATGATATTATTTTTTATAGCACTTAGGTGCTTTTATTGATTTGTTTTCTCTCAGCTTAATTCTATCAATTTTAAATTTTCATGCTATTTTTGTGTTATACTCTACCAGATCATACCTTTTAGTTTATATTTATTTTCATGTTACTATGTAAAAATTGTATTATTCCAATAATCTATTTGGCCAGATATATTTTTATTAAATTTTGTACACATCTGTTGTTCTTAAGGAATCTGGTCCCAGAATAAAGTTATTTTTCTATTCTATTCATAGGGTATGAATTTATACATTTTATTTTATTTTTTATTATTATTTTCTATTTTATTTTTTTACTATATTTTATAATCATTTTTAGTCCAGGATCTCAGGTACATTTATGCACTTGATTACTATCAAGCTGAATCTTCGTGAATAGCTTCGTTTTGATGAGGCGCCCAAAAATTTCCTTTGTGAAAATTCTCGATTGTGATAGCTAACAGAGGTAGCAAGGATAAAATATGTCGATTTGATGATTCTCCAAAATTTAAGGATAACGTACCACGCAATTTGTAGGACCATATGACTGTTAAATCATATAAATATTAACTAAGTAAAAAAAAAAAATCAGCTGGTTAGTAATCATTTTTGATGACCTCGTTATCGACCAACATGTATCGATAAAGAGATTTTTTTTTTTACTTAGTTAATATTTATATAATTTAACAGTCATATTGTCCTACAAACTGCGTGGTACGTTATCCTTAAATTTTGGAGAATCATCAAATCGACATATTTTATCCTTGCTACCTCTGTTAGCTACCACAATAGAGAATTTTCGCTAAGGAAATTGTTGGGCCTCTCATCAAAACGAAGCTATTCAAGACGATTCAGCTTGATAGTAATCAAGTGCAAAAATGTACCAGGGATCCTGGACTATTTCGCATTAATTTATTTTTATTACCGCATGTATATACTTATTTATTTTATTTTGTTTATATTATTGTTTTGTTATGGAATAACTGTAAGCTACATAGCACCATTACTTATAGCCCACAAGTGGCAGATTGTAATGTTTCAATAAAGTGTTTAAATAAAGAAAAAAAAATCTATTTAATTCTGCTAGAGAAAAAATTAGAATACCAAGGATCAAATCTATATCGATTTAAAGAAAAAAAACATTGATCTGCAGAACAGATACCAAATGTTTTATTTATTCATTTTTAAATATTTAATTCCAGTACTAAATTCTATCGACACATAAAGTGATGTATATATATATATGTAGATTCTATATATCGACTAGGTTACAAGTCATCTCCCAAATTCTCCGTTCAGACTGTGCTCAGAAGAAACAACTTACAATGAAATAGTTTGCCCCTGGCAGGTCTGGCAACAATCAGTTTGTTCACTTTCTACCCCCCCCCTTTAAGCTATTTTTCCAAACTTAATCTTACTTTCTTCACTCTAGCAATTTCACACTTCCAAAAGGAATTCTATTTTCCATTACTCGCTAAGACTTCTCAACGCTTTTTCAGAAACAATTATCTATTTAACAATTGTTTGCGTTTATTCATTTAACACCACTTTATACTATGGCTAATCGGATGATGTTACAATGGGAGTCTTAAATTTCCAGGTATAATATGGATAGGTATTTTCAACGAGTATTTGACACCATACAAGCTTGAGATCCCCATTTTACGCCACTTCCTAAGGACGGAATAACTAAGGCTTTTTTTACGCCCTTAAAAAAAATCCCATGGCCACATGCTAGGCTGTGAACTCGCAATTTTGGACATAGTTGGCGTAACTTTACGATTTATGATTAAAGAGTCCGTTATAATATCGTTTGTAATGTATTCAGTTAAGATTAATGGTATCAGTTCCGAAGGTGTCCCTTCCAGTAACAAAAAGTTTAAACTTTTCATTCAGTTCATTTTTAAAGAATAAATATTTTTTTTATTAAACCCATTATTGAAACATTACAATCTTCCACTTGAGGGCAATAAGTAATGGTGCTATGTAGCTACAACCATTCCATAACAAAACAAAAAATGATATATACAAAATAAAATAAGTGAATGCAATAAAATATACACATGTGGAAAAATATATGCATGCGGTAAAAAAAGGAAATGAATGCAAAAATGATAATAAAATAAAGAATAAATTTCTGTAAATAATAATTCCTTAAGCATTTATTCTTTAATACCTATTAGTAATTTACTTATGAAAAAAATTCCAGCTCCTTTTTCACAAATAAAATTTAGATAAATAATAATAAATAAATAAATGATCTACGGATGCGCATTTAAAGAGGGTATGATTTTGGGGGTATAGATTATTCAATGATAAAATTAATACGCCATAAATCTTCTTTAGAACTAAAATAATTTCTTAAATAAACCAAAAAAAATAACCAGTAGTTGAATCCCATAAAGACTTATAAACTCAATTTTCAAAGAACAAATTAAAAAAAATTGTCTCGGAAGGAGGAGAAGGCTTCAAGGTTATTAAAACTTATTATTATGCTTGCCATAAAAGTTTCTTAAAGTAAAAAGAACGAAAACTTTGATTAAAAATCAACCACTCTATCTAGTCAAGGAGATCCAATGACCGCCTCGGCAAGAGTTGCTCAAAGAGATGGAGTTTCGTCGTAGCTGGCGCTGACTATTAACCGAAAATCATTATACTATAAAAGTAAACATAATAATATTTAACATTATATTAAATAAGATTATATATATATATATTAACAGTTAATTATATTTTTAAAAAATCAAGATCTGTCATGGGTTGTCGCGATACAAATACGTGGTAGAGACTGTACTGTATCATGGACAACGGTTGTTGAGAGGTGATTTTTCCTAGATCACGCACAACCGCCAGACGTTTCACCATATTTTGAATTCCCATTTTATAGAGGTTATGAACAACGTATTAAGGTATTCGAAAAGGGGGGTCTGCATTGCATCAATTAATGAGTCTGATTGGTAGACCGAGGCGTAGGTGGGGAGATTGCGTTAAGAGTGATATGGCAGATTTGGGTTTGGGTAGTGTTCCGTGGACAGAAGTTTGTTAGAAGAGATTGGTGATATCGGCATCGATGGGTTTGTTTAGGAAAGAATATTATTTTAGAATTAATTTCATTTTCACTTTTTATGTACATTTTTATTTTCCTTGTTGCTATTTTGTATTTATTTTATCTTTATAAAACAAAATATCCCTCTATGCTCATAAATGATAGGCCTGGGCACTCGTACGTTATCGCATACGTCACGTGCCTACTGCCGCCCAAGCCATTCAGTTACTAGAGCTAGTGAAGTGTGGTCAGGGGAAGCAGTTGCTCCGTATTGCTCAGTGCAATCGCTGCTTCCTTCCTCAGCCTCTTCTCGGCTCACTTTAGCAGCATGCAGCATGCTACATTTCTTCACACCTCCGTACTACGTACGATAAGAGGGCACATAAAGGCGAGAAGAGGACCTACTTCGCTAGCGCTGGCTCCCCAATAATCTCAAAATAGTTGTATGTATGTCATCATAGCTTTTGTATTTATATTCATACGCAATATAACATCTAAATGTATCAAAAATTGTTATCTACTATATTGTTTGGGCACCATCTCTTGTTGTCTGTCTCTTCTTCAATTTTGGGGCAATCCCATAACAGCGGCACGCTGTGCATTATCCTCCATTAGGACGCATCCGTTCGGCACCAAGTGCCACGGAGAGAAGAATCTTCTTCAATTTTTGGGGCAATCTCGCAACAGCGTAACGCTGTGCATTATCCTCCTTGAGGACGCGTCCGTTCGGCACCATGTGCCACTGAGGGAAAAAAGACAGATACCAGGAATGGGGCCCAGCCTTTTATGCATATCACTCTTTAACTTAATTAAAATCAACATTAATATCTCATTATAAGAATGATGAACATGAAATAATTAGGGAGAATGGAGATAGTTAGGGGTTGCAGTCAAAAAAACAACACCAAATAAGTATAAGACTTATATTTAATGTGTGCCGACGTTTCGACCTACCTTGTAGTCCATCAGGGCAACTGGGAGAGGCGGCTGGCTGGACCGGATAACCAACGGTATTTACGGTTTTTAAAACTAAAAACTATCATGCCTGAACAGGGTTCACTTAGACTTTTTGTATGTGTTTTTATAATATGTGGCATTATTTCATAAAATTTCCTTCTTCATAAAGAATTAGGGCCATTGCTTTGCATAGACTTTTAGTTTAATGTCATCCCCCAAAAAAAATCCAGTGGTGTCAGATCTGCATGACCTTTGATAGGAATTAATGCTAATATTTGCATTTAAGGAATAAAGTAGTTGAAACAAACAGAATAAGTTTTATTTATTTACTATGCATAAATAATTCATAACAATTAAAACCATTAGGTGTGAATATTCTAAGCGAAGCGTATGCAGACGTACCTCATTAGGAATTTTTTTCTGGTTTTCAGGTCCGTAGTTAAAATTTTCAGTTTAGGTACTTATCCCTGAAACATCCTGTATATGTATATGCTATATCTTTATTAATGTTCATATTCCTAAACGGCTTTCGTCAGTAAATTAACCTAGAACGTTGTTGTTTTTTTTTTCCAATTTCCAGAGAACCTCCATAAATTTGATTAGCACCGTTTTATCACCCCAACAACGGATTCAATATAACCTCGCCTCCTCACTCGCGTGCATTTTAATGACTGATTACACGGCAAATAAACTGAGGTAAAGGTTAATTGGCTTGCGAAACGGCCCTTCGCTCAAGCCCTTCGGCGTAATATATTGTATAAATAATTAGCATCTGAAGATGAAATGGCTTGGGGGTACCATCCGGTCCCAGGAACCTTCGCAAAACCGTCAACAGAGGTAAGTTTCATTAAATAACTTATTATTCATTGATCGACAATGTTTGTCAAGTTGAAGAACTCTACTGTTTGTTGGGTCAACAATGCACATGCATTAATACAAAATTCAATACACATACCCTCTTAAAATGTAAGGCAGAAAAAGGTAATTTATTTATGGAAATTTACAAATATATTCAATTCTACAAGCCAAATTTGTAAATGATACATATTAGCAAGTAGAGAAACCACTCTGAGGTATAACACATATAAAAAATTCAACAATTAAGAGACATTCTTCTTTTGAGATGTCTCGGAAGATCATCGGTAAATGCAGAGCTAGGATTGAAACTAGTGGGTTTGAGTGGGAATAAAGTTTTTCATGAAAGGATTGATATCGGGTTCGGGTCGTATCAGTAACAAACGGGACATTAAGGTCATCATGGATGACTTTATCCGTTACAAAGCAATGGGCATTTGTCAAGTGAGTCTTAATAAACTGGTGTTTTCCCCCAGATTAAGACAAGCGACTTTATCGAGACTGAGTGAGCTCAAGGGAGGTCTGCAGATCCGGACGGATTCATAGAAACTATTTCTTATTGTCTATAAATTTTAAATAGTATTTCTGGTAACAATATTTTATTTAATATTTATTCCGAATGAAAAGGAAGACCTTAAGAATTGACACACAAAAAAAAGAATATTGACGACTCATTAGACTAAATAAGAATCCATAAGTGAAAATATATCTATAAAACTCTATAACCAATGACAATAAGTCAAAGATAACACATGTTTTGCAATGATAAAAAGGGGTGACGCCATTTTACATTGTAGATTTTGCATAGTTTAAAAATTAATTAAAAAAGGAAACGTGTACCACTCAGGATAAGTATAAGTCTTGGATTAAGTGTGTGGTAGAGACTGTACTGTTTCTAGTAAATGGTTGTGCAGGGTGCTGATTCGCCTGAGATCACGCTCAACCACCAGGATTTTCCCCTAATTAAGGTAGCCACTATGAGTGATGCCCAAGACGTTCTTCAAATCCCACAGGATCCATTTATGGCTGTCACAAGATAGAATTATTTATTTATTGACTAACACTCTTCTCTAAAATCTGTAACATATTTAAATCATGCGCATGCCCTTTTGATTGGAAAATACATCAGAAAAAATCCCGTTGTCCAATTTTCATCCCTTCCTCTGCCTTAGGGGATGAAATATTCATCACTCCCAAACTTCGGGCATGAAATCGGTGGGTCATAGCGTTATAAAAAGAACAAAATTAGTCACAAAACGTTGATCAAGTTGGGCACCTTGTTAGCATAAAGTTTTTTCATAGATAGTGGTTAGGTGTGGGGGCCACCGGGGGGGGGGGGGGGGGGGGGGAGGGGGTAAGATGTGCTATGAACGAACCAATGTGGCTCAGTGTAGTAAGTGTTGAAGGAGCCTGAAACTGCGAACAGTTTCTTGTCCTTTTAGTCTAGTATGAGGGATATACAATTAAAAACATTTTTTTAAATGTATTTATTCCAATGTACAACTATATATTGAATACATTAAGTGAATATAATAGAAGATAAATAATGTCCCGGGATAAAGCAAGTAGAGAACCTACCCAGTGGTAGTACTCAAATAAAAAGTACAGTTTAGAAGGTCACGAGGCCATCTTCTTTTCAGACGCCTCGGAGGATTATCAGGAATTGAAAAGGTTGGTGTGAGCTTTATCATTGAATGGAAAACTCTGAGAATTGAAGAGTGGGTTTGAGTGGAAATGAAGTTAGTTATGAAAAGATTGATATCGGATTCGGTCCAAATCAGCAACAAACGGGACATCAAGGTCATTATGGATTACTTTGTTTGTAACAAAGTAAGGAGTGTTAAGGATTTCACGAAGGATTTTGGATTTTAAGGTTTGGAAACTACAGCAATTCGATGGCTTAGTGGAGCCCCAAAGCTCTACTCCGTACGTCCAGATGGGTCTAATGATTGTCATGTATATGAGTCTTTTGTAGTTAATTGGGAGCTTAGAGAGTTTGTCTAGTAAATGTTGAAGTAACCTGAAATGGCGAGCTTTTTCTTGTCTTTTTAGTCTAGTATGAGGATTCTAAGTTAAGCGTTTGTCAAGGTGTAGTCCTAAGTACCGGACCTGTTCTACAGGCATTAGTGGGATGCTATTAAACGATAAAGGACAGGAAGGCGTTGGTTTACGAAGGAGAAAAACAATTTTATTCGTATATAAAAGGATATGTAATTAGGGGGATATAAATACGAGCTCCAAAGGCAAAAATAATATTCCACAATTTACTGTGTACCAGCGCTATTTTTATTCCTAGCGCAATTTCGCTATTAAATCAGCCTTTAATTATTATAGTAACGCCATTACAAGAACGTTATAGAAGCTCCGTCTGTACAAAACTATATTAAGTCTGTGAGATTTGGCTCATCACAGCGTACCTATAAACGGCAGAAGCTCCATTTCAGCATTTTCTCTCTCTCTCTCTCTCTCTCTCTCTCTCTCTCTCTCTCTCTCTCTCATCCTCATTTTCCTCTCTCTGTCTCTCTCGGAACGGTGTCCTAGCAGGAAAAATTGGTTTTCTGAGATAATTAATTTTGCTTTGTATAGAGACTCGATTGAAGACTGATCTCTACAAAGGCGTGCATTATATTCAATTTCGCTTTTAGCAATCATCCAGTTGGAGCCGCAATTACATTTTTTAGCCGACGATCCCCCAAACGTATCAACCAGATCACAAGAAACTTAATTGTTCCTAAAACGAAATTTCCAACGTTTACAATCGGATCAATGGTATCAAAAAGCCGTCAGAAGCATCCCGGGAAACAAGCAATTTAAACAATAATCTCTAATATTGGAAAAAGTACATATATTTTTTCCTATACCACTACAACCCATGAAAGGACTTGGGTTCAGTACATGTTATAGACTAAATTAAAATTAAATTAAATTAACAAAAATTAAGCTGAAAAAAACATGAATATGAACAAGTAAAATATATAAAAAATAATTCTAAATCTATTACTTCTGATGGTTATAAGCTATTAATTATAACATATATAGGTTTGTTTATATATGAGTGTGTGTGTATATATATATATATATATATATATATATATATATATATATATATATATATTTATATTTAGGAAAAAAAATTGCACTTAGGTCCAGTAAACGACAGGAAAAGTACTGATACCGAACGGTTGTGAAAGAAAGTTATTGATCAAACTTAATTGATTTTTGAAATATTTTATTTGAAAAGAAAAGATCTGGCCAGGATCGGGACATGGCTGGCCGTGAAGCGAAGCCAGGATGGCCGAGATGGTTGAGGCGTCACCACAGAGAGGTGAAGGTCCCGGGTTCGAGTCCCGGTCCTGGCCATATCTTTTCTTTTCAAATAAAATATTTAAAAAATTATATCATATAAAAATAAAATAAATTATAATAATATTAACGAAATAAAGTCAACTAGATCCAAAATAAAGTAATGTTCAATTAACATTCTCCCCGTGTATACATCGCAAATTGCGAGAACACGGAGATGTAGGATCATGTGAAAAGAGGGGATATGGCTGGACGTGAAGCGAAGCCAGGATGGCCGAGATGGTTAAGGCGCCACCACGGAGAGGTGAAGGTCCCGGGTTCGAGTCCCGGTCCTGGCCATATCTTTTCTTTTCAAATAAAATATTTCAAAAATTATATCATATAACAATAAAATAAATTATAATTAATTGATTTTTACTTCTACTTAAAATTACTCACTCTATAGACTTGGGTAAGCCCTTGGAGTATCTTTTGGGGTTTGAGGGAATACCTTGGTGGTTGAGTGTGATCTTTTCAGGTTTGGAAGAAGCCTGGAAGGAACCTGGTGGTTTCTCGCTCAATTGCCTACTTGCGCAAATGTTGGCACGGAAATATAACATTCCCTACCCTATTCTCAGCCCCCCCCCTTTTTTTTTACATAGTTTTATTCTTGGTATAAATTTTTTAAAAAAATATGTATTTTGTGTAATCTTCCAAGCGTGTCTTGGTTTCTGTAAATGGCAGGGCTGGTACTGATTCCTAACGCTTTTTAGAGACAATTATTTAACTGAGATCACACTATATTGATTTTTACCCTGAATCAAGAGTACCCACCTTAGAGAGTTTGGTAAGCCGCAGGAGTATCTTGTGGGGTTTGATAGAATACCTTTGTGGTTGAGTGTGATCTCAGCCAAATCGCCTCCTTGCACAACCGTTTGCTTAGAAAATGTATAGTCCATGCCTAGTTCTTGAATCCCATTATATATTCAAGGCTTGCAATGATATAGGTTTTTTCTTGATTCTTACTACAACATGTTGAAAATTTCGTTAAGAAACACAATGCTTGAAGATCTAATGAGTGACTCCACCTTATGCTATTCGCGAATTTTGATTCGTACAGCGCTATCCTCCAATTTTCCTGTAAGATCTTTCGCCGCAGGCTCGAGTTCCATTTTAATCCGCCTTTGAGCTGAGCAGGAACTCTTGAAGGAGGAGCGGATTAATGCAAAGGTTGAAGAGCTCTGAAGAAGTCCTGTCAAATTAGGGGCGTAAGGGCTCTTACTTAATGAGATCATTTATTAATATTTATAATTTTAGACCTTTGTTGAATATTTTATGGGATTCCTGGAAATAATAAAAAAATAAATATATAAAATACTAACAAGAAGATTAGTCGTTCCAAAATTCGACTTGAAATTTTGAAACGGTACTATATATTGAGCATTCTGGTATTATGATTGGTTATTGTACTTTTTTATTGTATTAAAGGTAACATAAGGTATTGCGCAGAACATTCAGTCCAAAAGGGATAAACCCACTGGAGAATTTAGGAGATTGGCTACCGCGGAACTTTTCGTATTCCCTAAAAGAATTTGTTTGTCATAGTTAAGTGTCTTGTTTTATGAAGTTAATGAAAATACAAATGGTTTAAGTTGTTGAACAATCGGGAGTTGATGATCTAAGCATTGCTGAAGTTAAAAATGAAAATAAAGTTCATATAACATCTATGTAAATAAAATATATAAATAATATAAGTATATACTAATTATGCCAATTAAATTATAGATATTTTGAGGATAATAATTTAAATAATTGAGACTATATTATAATCGATAAGAGAAATAATTGATTTAGAGAGACCTGAATCCCCACTGTGAATGGCTCAGTGGTCGAGCATTGTGTTACCATGCCGAAAGTCCTGGTTCAAAGCCCACTGCTAGCAAGACTTTTATGTAATCTGTTAGCAGTCGAAGATCGATTCTCTGGGATCGAGGACCCTCAAGGGATTCAAATCTCCTCCCTGCACAACCGTTTTCCAAGAAACGGTACAGGCTCTACCATGAATCCTAGACGCTTCACGTATTGTAGTGGTACAGTTTTTTTTTTTATATAATTGATTTAGAAATTAAAATAACAATACAGTTATTCCAAAGTATTTAGTTTTCATTTCTTTCGACAGTTCTCATAACTGCCTCAGTACATTGTTATTATTGAACTATTTACATATTGCAGGAAACATGAGGTCTAGGAATTTCAGTTCATAGCGCAAACCCCACTGTTTTTTTTTTTTTCAAAACCTTTACCGGACCTAGCCTGTAGGTCGAAGAGCACAAAGGGCTCTGTAGGTCGGGTCATGGGCAAAGAAAATAAAGAATAGCCCTTATAATCGGTAGACTGTTAATCATGGGGCCCTTAAGTAACCTGTCCTACGAACCCTATCACTTATCCCTTCTAGCTTATATATGAATCCACTCCTGCCCTATGTAATTTACATGTTGGCTAAGTCCTGGAGCGGAACAACTTAACCAGCTTCGTTGAGGGAACTGTTTAAATGCTAATCATTTATCTCACTCACTGGATTAAAGTAGACAGAATCAAGTTTAGGTCCGAAGCTCTTAATTGGTCCATTCGCTAGCTATATTATCTACTACCGAAAGTTTTAGCAATTTTTTATAACGCTGGTAACTTTCCCATTATGGGCGTGTAAATTCATGTTCATTTACACGATCCACCGCCCGCAATTCGAGTTTTTCCAGATTTTTTTTTTTACTTTTATACCAAGCTCTTTAGAATTCTTTACTTATTATTTTTTTAAGCAACTTCTTCATTAAGACTTGATTAACAAACTAAAAAAAATCCTTTTTTAGTAACACAATTCTAACTAATATAATATAATATGAAATAACAATAATAGAAAATAAATAATATGATAGTTGAATAAAAATAACTTTCTTCCCCAGGGATAAGAATTGCTTAAAAAAGAAATTCATGAACGCTTAAGAAACAAGGAAATTCCACGATTCATAATTTTAACTTCAGGGGGAGTAGAATTTCGCTGCAATTGGGGGGTATATCCCCCTCGTTATGATCACTGCTCCGTGGATAATATCACTAGTTGGTTAAACAATTTACCTTAGATCGTTAAAAAGTTCAGGCAAGCAGAAAAGTTAGAATAAGTTTTCTCATCCAGTAAAAGCTGTATCCAGCCCTCCGATAAATATCTAAGGAGTTTTTTAATTTTAAATATGTACATAATGTTGTTAATACTCATATGTAAAAAACAATCGTTTCAATGAAATCTGTCAGCCTTAAATAATGTGCTGCCGCTAATTTAAATGGAAATATATTTTTTTAAACATGAAATTTTTGTCTTCGAAAATTTTCTGTTTGAATTTCGCGCCAAAACAGTTTGTTTGATGACGGTATAATGTGACGTCATTTGGATAGACTAAGTATATGGTTAGTAGCAGAAAAGGGGGAGATTTTGGTGATGTTGTAGGAGAGAATATGTTAAACCAGAATTTTAAGGACTTAGGGTCTTCGTAATCTATGCTATCGAAAATAAGATATTGCGTAGAATATTATAAAACGCAGAATTGCGGAGCATTCACCCGGTTAATTATTTATTATTAATTATTAAGTTATAGCGTCACGAGGATTAAGAAGGGCTTGTAAAGTTCGACTGAATTCCTACAAAGGTAATAAGCACTATGCCGACTGGTAATCGTCCAAGGCGTAGGTGGGAGGATTGCGTTAAGTGATCTGGGGAATTTAAGCTTGTGCCCAAATCCGTGGACGAAAGTTTATAATCAGAAATTGGTGGTATCGGCAACGAACCATCGGGTTCATTTAGCCTAATCATTATTATTATATAACAAATCTAAATTGATAAATAAACTAGCTTCAGCTAAATAGACCGTTAGGCCGAGATGCAGGTTGGGAGTTTGGATTAAAGGAATCGAGCCTTCCTGTTCACTTAGCCATTACCTATTATTATTATTATTAAACATAAAACAAATCCACATAATTGATCCTATTTAATCAAATTATTTTTATTTTTTATCATTAAATAATACATAATAAAAAATCAAATATAAAAAATAATCATCAGAACCAGATTTTATGTATATTTTTTCTAAAAAAATTTTTACTTCTTTATTTTATACATTAGACATATACATTTTTTTTAAATATTTATTACAAACAAAATGTAAAAAAATAAATTAATTGACAGTACAGTATTGCATAATAGATATTTTATTTTTATGTATTGTACAATCTCTCTATAGAAATAACATTGAATTAAGGGTCTCTTATAAATAATATAATCCATTTCAAAATCAAAAATCAAAAGTATAGTGCGTTAATAAATATTTGCTTAAAACAACGTTACGGATCATAATGAACTCGAACATATGTGTAAGTTTCTTGGAAAATTACAGTATTAATAACAAACATATAATAATTATCATTAACCTGATCTAATATTTTTTTATAATTTTTGAGACACGAGCTTATTTTTTCCAGGATAATAAGCTTATTTAAAGTTTTTAAGATAATATTAATAGTAATTAAATGAACAATTTGTGTAATTCGTAAAATAGGGGTTGGTCCGCTGTTAGATTGTCAGAGTGCCCCCCTAGTACACATATTGAAATTTTCGAAATTCGAGTCTTAAAGTTGTATATCAAAGTTGTGAGTCTTAATGTAATATATCAAACACTAATATTGTCTATTGAGTCTGTAATAATATATGTTAATAATGTTGAGTCTTTAAGTTGAAAGAAGTTTAATGACTTCCGATAAACAATTTTTCAAAAAACAACATTTTATGTTTGACCGCTTTAATAAAAAGTGTTAATTACATAATCGAATAACAACTTTTTTACAAGGAAAATAGTAAATAATTTTTTCAGAACAAATGAATAAAATTAGTAAAACTGTTAACAAAGTGTTATTTATAACATCAACTATAGATACTTGATAAAACATTACTAAACACTAACTAAATATTGATCACATCTCTCTTAAGTTTAAATTTTGAAACTGACCACCTTTTGTCGTCGTCCCCCCCCCCTCTCCCGTTCAACCGTTCAAACTTAAACAAACCACATGTAGAACACGTGTTAGTCCTCTCTGATAGCCTGTTTACATCAAAATGTTTACATTAGTCTGACATATTTTAAAAAAAAATTGTCGGTTACTGGATTTTGTGTCGATTAGTTCGGTTCTTGGGCATTTATATTCGCGCTAGTTAAATGTGTCGCGTAGTGTCAATATTTGTTATTTAAAAAGTATATGTGTCCTCGTTTATTACTTTTTTTTTATTAGTTTATTATTTACTATGTGTTGTTTTATAGATTAAAAAATATATTATTTAGTTTATAAGAAAAATGTCTTAATCTGTTCAGTTTCTAGGGCATTTTTATTCCTACTAGTTAAATGCGAGGCGAAGTGTCAATATTTGTTATTTATTTTTAAAAAAGTATCTGTATCCACGTTTATTAATTTCTGTTTCGTTTTAGGTTTTTTTTATATAGATAAAAAGTAATTACAAATAAATAAAGGCTTAGCGAACCCGAAGGCTCGATCCCGATACCAACAATCTCTGACTACAAACCTCCACTCACGGACCACTGTCCAACTAAACCTATATCACCCCTAACGCAATCCTCCCACCTACGCCTCGGTCTACCCTACAGAAGCTTCCCAGTCGGCACAGCTCCTATCAACATCTTAGGAATTCGTTCGTTACTAAGCCCAGCAACTTCACAGGCCCATCTTAATCTTTGCGACGCTATCACCTGAATAATATTTACCGGATACATGCTTCGCAATTCCGCGATGTATAATCACCTATACTCCCGAGTGGTCTCATCCTTTTTTGGACCGAATATTCTAAGTAGCACCTTATTTTCGAATACCTGAAGATGTTGCTCATCCTTCAGCGTTAGCGGCCAAGTTTCACACCCGTAGAGAAGATTAATAATTAATTAGATAAAAATAATTAATATTTTATATGAAAAATGTCTTAACTTTATTTCGCTGCATTCTCTGCGGAAGGATCTTCTATTAAATGCAAGTTATTAAACTATATTTCAATATTCTGCAGAATAACGTCGATAAATACAATTTGTCTAGAGCTCATAAAAATTAAAGGAAATAAATTCAAAAGCGCTATATAAATATGTTAGTTGGTTATGTTTTAAGTATAAAGAATTTTAATAGTAATAAGTTGGTAAATGTATTGAATATTTGATACATGTGAATTTCTAGGTCAAGTTCTTATAATTGTTAATTATAGTGTTTTTCTATTGAAATTAATTTTTTCATTATATTGTTATGCTATTGAGATTAATTTGTTCATTATATGGTTTATAAAGTTAAAATGTATTTAATTAAAATGTATTTAAATGATTTTTTTTTTGTATTTATCGAATTGTAAAGATTTAAATAAGTGGTTATTAGTTTTATCACATTGGATTATTTTTAGAGTTTCCTTGTATTTGTATGACCATGTGACAAAATGTCAATCAAAATAATCAAATTATTGCTAATTACATGACTGTATCTTATATAAATATTGTATTTTCTCATAAATCATAACTAATAAATTTATTAAAATAAATAATTCATGACCCACGGATATATATATATATATATATATATATATATATATATATATATATATATATATATGTATATGTATTTAATTCTTGAACAAAGTAGAATTAAACGGTTCCTAAAAAGATAGTTAATTATTCAAACATTATAGAGCTAGATGGTAAAATATAAAATACATAAAAGCATAAACACTATTCTTAAAACTTGCCTATTTAACAGAAATTTCTTTCCGTAGTTTTTATTAAGCTAACAAATGAGTAATACCAACAACATCATACCCTTTACTGATAGATAGGATAATAAAAATAATCACCATCAAAAGTATGTGTGTGTGTGTGTGTGTGTGTGTGTGTGTGTGTGTATATATATATATATATATATATATATATATATATATATATATATATATATATATATATATGTATATATAGTTCTTATTCCGTTAGGAGCTCTAAGTTAAAACATTTTCACCTCATACTTTTTTATGAAATGAAAACTGTATATTGATTTTATTTAATATACCTTAATTTATTTCATGTATATTGTACGTGTACATGCCTGATTTTTACATACAATGACGTCATGACCCCCCAGATCTTGGGGTAGACTTTTTGCTATGTTGGCATCTTCCTCCCTTTTTAAGGACCCTTTTAAGGCAACGCTAGCCCTAGTCCCTTCAAGTATCTTACGGTTATAGTGGGGGGGGGGAATTAGTGACCGTAAAAAAATAAAAAAACCTGTTTCATTATAATAAACAC
The DNA here is from genome assembly GCA_037127475.1 of Arma custos. Lineage (NCBI taxonomy): Eukaryota > Metazoa > Arthropoda > Insecta > Hemiptera > Pentatomidae > Arma > Arma custos. Next base: position 39,010,837 of record CM073761.1, read on the forward strand.
AATACTGCAAAAAAGGTGTATATCGTTTTAGAAATCAATGGAGTTAAACCATCTATGCTATTTTCCCTAAATACATGTTTATTTTTCCCATATCTGTGACCACGAAGCCCTGAAGAAGATCTATAACGTTGTGCGAAATGTCGATTTCCAAAAAAATTGTTTAAGCAATTATTTTGTCGTGTCCACTCGGAGCATTTTCTTCTCTATATTTATATGGTCAACAATTGAATATTCTGAATAAAAATTAAGTGAAATTATAATAATAAAAAAAAAAACAATATTCTAAAGTTAAAATTTTATTTTATTTTTTATCAACTCTTCGTTTACTAACGAAATCATATAAAATCATTATTAATAAAACAAGATATAATTAAAGTTTGAGTGGAAAATAGTTGACTGGATAATTCTAACGATGGATTGAATTGGTCAGTAAGTCCTGTCAAAGATAACGCATTATGAGCGAAAAAAACAGAAGTTAGCTATATAAATCTGCCACAGAATGTTTCGTGACAGATCATTTTAAATAAATAGTTACATTTTTTTTAACTATAAGTTACTCGTTCATCCAAAATTTCAGATGTCTAACTCCAAAACTGACGGATTCCATACAATCTTTGAACCCCTATTATATTAAGGGGGAAACCTTTGAGGGTGGAATCATACAAATTTCATTCTTAAATTATACAAAGAACCTATCTGCAAATTACAAGATGCTAAGTTCCTGATTTACCTTTAATTATGGTACTATAATGGATTCTCCACAGTACCTAAAAAACTGTCTGAGGGGGGGCACGTGCTCCTGTGCCCCCCTAAATCCGCCCTTGCTATAGCCTATGTGTTATTCTGATGTATAACCTATTTACTGTAACGTTTCATCTAAATCCGTTCAGTAGTTTTTGCGTGAAAGAGAGATAAACATACAAACTTTCACATTTATACTATCATTAAGATTAGTAGGATATCACAACAAATAGTTTCACTCATGTTCCTTCTGTTATTTTAACAACTATGATCATGTGATTTGCCTTTTATTATGTACCATAATGGATTCCCCACGGTACCTAAAAACTGAACGGGGGGCACGTGGACCTCTGCGCCTCCCCCCTCCCCCCTAAATCCACGCTTGCTATAGCCTATGTGTTATTCTGATGTATAACCTATAATACTGTAAAGTTTCATCTAAATCCATTCAGTAGTTTTTGCGTGAAAGAGTGACAAACATACAAACATTCACATTTATAATATTAGTAAGATTAGTAGGATATCAAAACAAATAGTTTCATTCATGTTCTTTCTGTTATTTTAACAACTATGATCATGTGATTTGCCTTTAATTATGTACCATAATGGATTCTCCACAGTACCTAAAAACTGTAGCCGTGCGCCCCCCCCCCCCCATAAGTCCGCACTTGCTATAGCCTATGTGTTAATCTGATGTATAACCTATATTACTGTAAAGTTTCATCTAAATCCATTCAGTAGTTTTTGCGTGAAAGAGCGACAAACATACAAACATTCACATTTATAATATTAGTAAGATTAGTAGGATATCAAATCAAATAGTTTCATTCATGTTCTTTCTGTTATTTTAACAACTATGATCATGTGATTTGCCTTTAATTATGTACTATAATGGATTCTCCACAGTACCTAAAAACTGTAGCCGTGCGCCCCCCTCCCCCATAAGTCCGCACTTGCTATAGCCTATGTGTTAATCTGATGTATAACCTATATTACTGTAAAGTTTCATCTAAATCCATTCAGTAGTTTTTGCGTGAAAGAGTGACAAACATACAAACATTCACATTTATAATATTAGTAAGATTAGTAGGATATCAAATCAAATAGTTTCATTCATGTTCTTTCTGTTATTTTAACAACTATGATCATGTGATTTGCCTTTAATTATGTACTATAATGGATTCTCCACAGTACCTAAAAACTGTAGCCGTGCGCCCCCCCCCCATAAGTCCGCACTTGCTATAGCCTATGTGTTAATCTGATGTATAACCTATATTACTTTCAAGTTTCATCTAAATCCGTCCAGTAGGTTTTGCGTGAAAGAGAGACAAACATATAAAATTTCACATTTAAAATATTAATAAGATTATGTTATTATTGTGTAATATAAATGAATATATGAAGAATAGTATAAGTTAGGATGTGGAAAAATGTTTATGATCCTATTACAAAATACACATATGGACATCTAGGTATATCAGTGATAAAAAAAATATAAAGATGGGGGACCCTTGGATGAATATTAAAAAACAGAGGGAATAATTATAGAGTATCATAAAAAAAGTAATGAGAAGGTAATACAAATGAATCTAGTGGTATTTAAAAAAAAAATTAAAATGTTGAAAGTAAAAAAGAGACCTTACATAAATGTTAAGACCGTGGAAAAATTCCAACGAAAAACCTTAAGTCTCCAAACTAAAACAGAAATAGAAATTATCTGTCAAATATTTCGCCCATTCAGGCATCCTCAGGGTAGAAAGAGAATAACAGCAAAACAGAACATGAATAATGCCCCCAAGAAACTGGACAGATAATTTCTATTTCTGTTTTAGTTTGGAGACTTAAGGCATTTCGTTGGAAATTATCCACGGTCTTAACATTTATGTAAGGTCTCTTTTTTACTTTTCAATATTAATATATTTTTTGGAGTAGTCGTAGGCCCACTGGTTTCTTGATAATGATATTTTTTTTTCTTGCATTTTTACTTTCATTTTTTCATATGGTCTTTCTTCTTAAGTTTTGTGATGTTTGCTATTATTTATTTTTCCTGTGGTGCTTTTTGAAATTTGGTGAGGGTATATTGAATTTTGAATTTCTGAAGTATCTATCAGCTGTTTTTATCTAACCTTAACCAGCTGGGGTCGAGTAACTTTCCTTATGATTCATTAGTTGCATTTCAGCCTTCGAAGTGGTGTGATGTTTCTTGGGTGCATTATTCATGTTTTGTTTTGCTGTTATTTTCTTTCTACCCTGAGGATGCCTGAGTGGGCGAAATATTGGACAGATAATTTCTATTTCTGTTTTAGTTTGGAGACTTAAGGCTTTTCGTTGGAATTTTTCCACGGTCTTAAAAATTAAAATGGTTAAATATACAAAGAAATAACGAGACTATTGCTGATATAGAGGAATTTGTTGATAAAATATTGTAAAGGGTACATAAATAAAATAGATAATAAAAATATTATTGAAAAATATTGAATATTATGGCATAATGGTAGGACTTAAAGCTTAAGTATAGAGGATTTCACAGATAAATTATAGAAGAGTTACAATAGATAAGGGGAGCGGATTGGCTCAGTGGTAGAGCACTGAGTTGTCGTTCCGAAAATCCTGGTTCAAATCCCGCGGCTGGTAAGACTTTTCTTTAATCTGTTAGCAGCCGGGGACGGATCATATGGGATCTAGGACCCTCCTTGGGTCACCCAGCCTCTATAAAGTGGGTAACCAAAATAAGGGGAGGAATATCTGGCGGTTGAGCGTGATCTAGGACAAATCACCCCCCAGCACAACCATTGTCCAAGAAATAGTACAGTCGCTACCATGTACTGAATCCTGTATATGTGTATCGATAACTGTTATTTAAATAATAGATATTATTATGCAATTATGTTAATAAACACGACAAATGTGTATATTTACAACGATTTCGTAGCATGGGGATGCTTAGAAGGAGGGTTTTTTTTCATACTCCTGCCTGGAAGGAGACGTCCTCATAAGCTGTTGAGTGGCCACTCCAGGTCGGCCGCTCTAAGTGCTGAGTCGCCTAGTCCAAAAAATGGCTGAGATTCGGTGAAACTAAACCCGGAAGTTGCAGGATATTATTATTACAATATATTGCGATAAATAAAAAGGGGAATTTCATAGTTTTTACATATAAATAATTAGTTAATACCAACAAATTTATAGATTTTGTATTCTTCTCTGTCTGTTTTGATCTAAGCCCAGATCTGCTCAATACGAATGTAGCGCATAATGAACTGTTTTCACTTTATTTCACAATTAATATCGAACAGTAAATTAATTTGAAAATCTAAGAGTAAAAATATATAAAGGATTCTAGATAATTCAAGCTAAGAATAAACGTTTTTAAGAATTTTATAAAAACGTGTACCACTAGAAACCATAAAGGGTCTAAGGTTCAGTAAATGATAGAGACTCTTATGCTCGAGGTGATTTGTCCGAGATCATACTCATGATAACCCTCTATCTCCAGGTTTTCCCAAAATTAAAGGTACCCGCTTTATAGAGGCTGGATGAGCCCTAGGGTGTTTTTTTTTCAAATACACCATTTTCTAACGTTCTCCCATATTTTCCCTTTAACTGGATCAAGGAGCCTCCGTTCTTCCCGCATTCTATGTTTTTTTTACACTGTTGCTCTTAAATTCAAGGTAACAGCTTCACTCTATAGAAATAAATTAATACAATATAATTAATGTTGAAAATGTTTATAAAAACTTAAATTTCATCTGTTCTATGTGTAGAGTTGCTATATTTTATTATTAATGATACTGAATGATTGGGTGTCCAATATTTTTATATTGGATTGGGTGGAATAATTTGTGTATCTGTTCCGCAGGCTGCCGCTTCGAATTGAGCTACAAGTTTTAACTATTTATTCGTTTCCCTTTAAATATTTTTCAAAAATACTAGTTATCGTGAGCTGTAGTTTGGAAAAGAGGATGTAATTATGGGAAATGTGTATACTTCGGTAATTATTGCATCCAGAAATAAACGTTTCAACAAACATATATCATCTATACTTACATATCTATACAAACATATCTAACCAATATTTCTAAGCCGACATTCAAAGAACTCTAAATTCAACTAACTACCCTTTATATTGAATTCTATGCAGTTACATTTACTCCCGACCCCGAAACGTACCTCACATTCAAAGTTCATATAAAGAAATTGAAATGTGTCAGCCAATTAAGAGTTGCTAATCCAGAACAAATCAGAATCTATGGGAAAAACACAATTTTTTTGTTCAAGTCACAAGAAACCTGTATATCAGTCAATCAATTTATCTACAATAGTCTACACCACATTCTCCTTCACTGCCCAACACTCAATGAATATAGACAACAATTTCTTCAACACTTCATCTTAGAATCTTCTGATAACCAAAGTATCCAAGCTATACTCAATATCGACAGTGTAGATAAGTTACATAAAGTGTATTATTACTTGATGGGAGTTCGAAAAGTGCTAAATTGTCTATCATAGACCATTTTCTATTAAGTGTTTGTTTTTAGTTTATCTTTAAAGTGATATTTCGTTTATTTATTTTTATTGTTTCCATCATAGCACCAGAAATTGTTTATCCTTTAATATGTTATTTATGTTTTGAAAACCAGAATCTGTTAGTAAATCTTATTTTATTATAATGCAATTGGGAAAAACCACAATGCAAAGCCTTATGTTTCAAATTTCTCCAGTAATACACCCACTTACCGGTCGACGTTTCGCCTATTCAGGCATTACCAAGACACAAAACAAAAAAAGGTTATGTGAATCACATCTCGAAGAAAAAGGTGCAATATATCCCAACGATCAACAGCCCGAACAGGCTCCAAACATGAGACAGCACCCCACCATCAAGATGTTGTGGTTTTTCCCAATTGCATTATAATAAATAATAGTGTTTCTTTTTGAGTTTTTGGCTCTATTTTATTGATTAAATCTTATTTTATTTTGAAATGATATGTACATGAATTGTTAAAATAATAATAATGTAATTTATAGCCAAGCTGGGCTCTATTTGTTTGGGGAAGCCCCCAAAGACAAATAAAATTTCTATCTATTTATATCATCTATACTTCAAAATGTTAGTTGAATGTTTTATTTCTTGATGAAACGATTACTCAAACCAACTCATTACACATTATCTTTCCATTCTCTTTCCAATACTAAAGCTCACGATAACTTTTATTTTTGTAAAATATTAAGAGTGAAACAAATAATCAGTTAAGACTTTTTGTAACTCAACTAAAAGCTACAACCTGCGGAATAATTACCATAATTTCCTTCCGAATAAACATTTTAATTACTTTAATCGATTACCAGGAATGATTATTCGCCATTCTACTTCAGGGGTGTTTATAGCTGTTTACTGATAGTACTTGTGTTCCGCGAAATCCTAGGCCGAACACAGAAATAAGAATCGTATCTGAAACTTCAACATTCATACAAACACTGATGGATCTCCGACAAATTTAGTTCTAAATAGGGAATGTGCAAAATTTCCTGGAACAGAGACAAAACCCCTCGATCACACTGTGCTATCAATCGACTGCACCATTAGGAGATTGCAGGTTTCTCTAGATACCTCTCCATCAGGGCAGCCTCCGAAACTTGAACGCTTCCTCAAACACGTACCAATTCATATCTCCTAATTGCATCCGAAAGTTCATGATTCAGTAAGAGATTAGATATACTAATATTAGATAAAAAAATATGTGTTTGTCAGCTCGGACACGCGACTGGAGTTTACCCATTTCCGCTTCTAATTTTAAATGTGTTCTTGCCAATTAATCGCTCTCTACTGATACTTATCATCCCATATTCTTTTTTTTTTTAATTTGTAAATTATTTAAAAAACTATTTTAAATTAATGTGAACTATTTTAATTAAAATTATAAATATCTATTTTTATTAATCGTGCCAACGTTTCGGCCTACGTTGTAGGCCATCTTCAGGGCAAATAGTGGGTGCGGTGACTTGTTAAAACACTAAAACTGTCAACTGAACTCACACACACACACATATATATGTATATTTAACAGTTGAGATTAAATATTGTAAATTTATTTATTTGGTTAAATTTTTCTAATGGGTCGATCTCTAATTGGAGGTAAATATAGATCTCAGTCCTCGTCTGTTTGATAAAATATTGATTAATATTAATTTTGTTCATGAAATCACTCAATTAAATTTAAGTTTTCTCGGCCGATTATAACTGGAGGAATCTTCTTCGGTAAGGCCACCGTAGATTCCTCAGTTGGTGGTAAATTACCTAGAGTGTTATAGCTGCTCGATGTCACGACCGGTGGCGCTTCTTCTGCTTCCCTCCTCTTGGCCGATTTCTTCCCTGTTTTTACTTTTTTGAAGGGAGCCTCATCTTCTGTGTCCGGTAGAGGTGTATTAGGGCCAAGCATGATCACTGCCTGTCCATATCCTAATACACCAATCTCCTGTCCTAGTCCGGAATCAAAATAAGACTAGTAATAGTGTTTGTTTGGATAGGTGTCCTTAAAAAGGCTGCTACACAAAAAATTGTCCCATTTCAACACGAGAATAAACCAATAGAATACATGTTACCATAGATACCACACGTACGTGTCCGATTAGTCCGGGAATTTAACTTTTAATTTCTATTTATTTTTTAATACAAATAATACAATATTATCGAGAATGTATATATATATATATATATATATATATATATATATATATATATATATATATATATATATATATATAATATAGTCATCTAGGGATATGGGTTATAAAAGGATATAAAACAAAAACCCCTTAGAACCCTGTAGTTAAAAATAACTAAAACAGAGGGAATAGTTAGGTATTTTAATTACAGGGTTCCATACTTATTGCTATTCTTAACTATATATATTATTTTAATTAATGTTTATCTTTTTATATTTAGTCCTGAAGAAGACTTGCAATGTGGGTCAAAACGTTGGCTTAAATTGTTCTTCTTACTAAAGAGAATTTTTTCTGACCTGATCATTTTCTTCCCCATATATATATTATTTGGTAGTTGATATTTATTTTTTAGTGAATTACTATGACATTAGTTCGGATAAATGACGTTCCACTATAATATATATATATATATATATATATATATATATATATATATATATATATATAAAATCTTTAAGCTTCCCAATGCCTCATGCCTTATTATATATCTACTATACAGTACTATTGTAAAATATTTTTTTGTTATCCTCTTACCGTTATGGATCTGGATTTTTTGAGGACCGCCTCTCGAATCGTATAACTTCAAATTAAGTATCCCATGTCAAGATTTTTAAAGCGAACCCGGAAAATAAACCATTCGTGAACCAACAATGCGTAAAAGCTTTCAATGCGTAAGTGGTTGGGATGTACAGAGAGAGGTATAATAACTCCTCACTGTTTTGAACCTTAAATCATAGCATTTTAAAATCAACCCCAAAAAAATTAGCAGTTATATATGAGCTATCGATCTACGAAATTAGGCTATTAAAATTAATTCATTTCCTGTGCTCTTCAGAAAAAACGTCCGTCATTTCGGAGAGGCCATATGATAGTATATTCATTAAAACCACATTCCCCAATGAATTTCATTTATTATATGAAATAAAGATTATTTAATATTAGTAAGAACTATCATCCTTGTGTATGTGAACTATTGTGAACTTGGCAGTAAAGGTTGAAGAATGAACAACGTCTTAAGGATTTCAAAAATAAGGCATTGCATAGAATATTCTGTCACGCCAATGAGAATCCTACCAACTTAAATTTAGTAGAGAGGTTTAATTTTATGTTTAGCTTCTTTTTTTTGGTTGTTTTTTAGCAACTAAACATAAAACTTGAACTAAAATTAATATCTTGTTTACAGCTCATTGAAATTATTTTTAGCCAAAAAAAATGATCAATGAACATTATATATTTCTGTAATATATATATTATTTATTTATGGAATATTCGGTCCGAAAAAGGATGATATTACTAGAAAAGCTTATAAATCCATCGACTGTGATTATAGAAATTATGAATAACTTATTCACTGAGCAGGTAATGCCTAAGATATTAGTAATTATATTAAGAATTTGCAAGAACTAAACTTTCAATAAAGTTAGAATCGGTTATTATTCTTTGGAAATGTTTAATGTTCGTTCAGGTTTAGAACAAGAAGGTTCACTAAGCCTTATTATTAAAATGAGCTGAGCCCACTGTTAATCTTTCCAGAAGTATACCATGACGTAGGTGGGGGGATTTCGTTCGTCATTCCAATTTACAGGGGATTACTGTAAATGATCCAGTATGGAATACAGAATATTAAATGTCAATGACTTATGACTAACTTCTGGTAGGTTTACGATTCTGCGTTTGGGAGTAACCGGTCTATTTTGATATGGTTCTGGTGTCCGTAAGACATTTAAATAAATTGAAAAATTAAAAAAATATAAACAATAGTTGCTATGACCGCTCTGATTACTTAACAACTTACTCTCCGACAGGGAGTTGATAGCACCTCAAGAGAGATTCATCGTAGAGCAGGGAGGCTTACCTTCTGTTCCCCGCAGCAAGTCTTCCCACATTCATTAAGAGATACAGCGAAGGGAGGATTTGAGCTCTTTGCACGGATTTCGTATACTTCCAAAATAAAATTAGGAATTTCTCTCCTTTATTTTATGTGTTCTAGGGCGCTCAGGGATAGATTTTGACTGATTTACTACCCGATTGAAAATTTAAATCGAAAAATCTAATCATCAGAATGGTTAACGCTATTTAGAGCGGAGTGCCTCAGTAGTAGAGCTCTGAGTTGCCATGCCGAAAGTCCTGGGTTCGAATCCCAGTCGCTGGCACTTACATTTAATATGTTGGTGGCTGGAGAAGTGAGTACCCAAAATAATGGGGAAAATCCGGGGGTTGACCGTGATATAAGACAAATCACCCCCCTGGAAAACCATTGTCCAAGAAACATTACTATCTCTACCATGTACTAAACCCCAGACCCTTTCACGGTGTCTCATTTTTACCTATTTTTAAATTAGAAAGTGACATTAAAGGTACTTTATATAAGGAAATATTTAAAATTAATTAAAATTTACTTTGGTCCATGCCAGACTTTGAAAATAATACCTCGCTTATATTAAATACTGTCTAATTTTAAATTTATGTAACGATATCGATAAAAAAAAATTGAGAAAACGGGAAAAAATACTTTCAAATAAAAAACATTTAAAGTGGCACTTCCTTGTACAGGAAACCACCCCCTCCCCACCCAACAAAAATACATATATCACATTATTATATTATCATATATTATATCATATATATATATTATTCATGGTTCTTTTAGATTGTTTAAATATTTTTAAATATCTTTTCTTTTTTTTTTAAGATAAAAGATTATGTCTTGGCCGGGATTATAATTATATAAATATTATAATTATTATCAGTAACAGTATTATAACATGAAAAAAAGAAAATTCTGATGTATATCCTCATATAGTAACAATTCAACAACTCACATCATGCAAAACTCATACGTTTGACATTTTTTATAATAATTAAAAACCTGTAAGACTTGCGACCCATGAAGAGTATTGAGCTCAGTACTCGATAGAACCTATTTAGGACTACGGTTGTGCAGGGAAATCACGCTCAAACCCCAGGTTATTCTCCTCAATTTAGAGTACCCAGTTTATAGAGGCTGGTTGAGCCCCAGGATGGTATGTTAGGACAGAGTCGGATTGTGGCTGTTAACATATTTAATTTTTTATCTGCCACAGCCAGATTTGAACCTGAAACTAACTACTCAGTTCTCTACACAATAACTTCATATATATATAAATATATATATATAATCCACAATTACCGTATATTATGGTTTAAAAAAACGAATGATACACAGTCATCCTAAAAATTTAAATTTGTAAACAAAACATTTTTTATTTATAATTTACTTTATTTTATTTTTTATTAATTGTTATAATTTTTAAATATATTTATTTTTAAAAGAAAAGATATACATCGCAAATTGCGTGAACACGGGAATATGGGATCAGTGAGAAGAAAGGATGTGTCTGACCGACATGCGAGCCAGTTAGCTCAATTGGGCGAACCGGGTTCGAATATATATATATATATATATATATATATATATACCGGTGGGCATATATTTTCTTTTCAAATAAACTTACTTTTATTATTTATATAGTTTTTTCCTACTATGCATATAGAATGCTGAGGAAAATAATGAAAAGGGAATTTTCCGGTATTTTCCTGGAAGTGAGGATGTTCCCTCAATGGAAAAGCTTCAATCTTGCATGAGAGTTCCTCCTAAGCCGCTTGTGAAGATGAAGTTGCCCGAAGAAGGGGAGGTAAGGGTTTGGTCAAGTTCCTGTAGAGGATACGCTATTAAAAGATTTATAAACAAAATGGCAATGCACAATATAAAAATCTTTTAAAATCTATGTATTATAAATATTTTAGTAATAATAAAAAGTGTTATTTTATTTCATTCTTTTCGTTAAGAAACGAAAGGTAAATTTGTTTATCGGTTCTATGGTCAAATAACAATAAGTGAATTCTTGTAGGTTCCCGGATACCAACAATTGATAATAATAATAATACCTTTTATTTTTCTATAAATAATAAATATACATATAAATTATAAATTTCAGTAAAAAATAAAATAAATAAATTTTATCCGCACATTTTATATTATACCATTTGCCTTAGTCAGAAAATCCTGATTCCCAACATAAATAATAAATAAAATTTGTTCTTCTAGGCAATGGAGTTATAAAATTATTATTAATTCGAAGAAAAAAAAAACTGTACCACTATAAATTGTAAAGGAAGATGTGTCCCTATTTCAATAAGGGCTAAGGTCCTATTTCGACCAAGGTGGGGGTAAAATAAAATTTTGTGGTATTCAAAATTCATACATTTTTTCCGAATAAGGAAATGTAAACTAAAACACAATTTTATTTAGGTACATTTCGACTACATTAAATAATAAAAATAACAACATTACTTTAAAAAAAAACCTTGAGTTCAAAATATGGGTTGAATGGTTTTATAAAATTGGTATGTACTTGGAAATAATATTAGTTCCAGTTTTTTGCTTATATAATTTAAATCTAAACGTGTATAAAAGTTTAATAGAGTTATTGTTAATTCTTCGACGTTAGACGAAATAATTATTTATTTTTTCATTGAAAAATAGAATTTTGGGGCACTACAATCAGGATGTCGTAAATATAAGTAGTTTATTTTTTTTACATTTAATTTATCATAAGTTTTTCTTTTATTTTATTGTTGGATTTTTAATACTGCAGAATTATGTAGTTACTTTGACAATTAATGTTATGTATTACTCTTTCGCTTTAAATAAAAAACTACCGTCAGATATAATAGCCTGGTGTACTCATAGTATAATTAAATTAATAAAAGTTATCTATCTATATATATATAAAATAAAATTACATTTTTGCCATACCATGATGCTGCATTTTTGATATGTTGTAAGGGCATATCTGAGTAGTGCAAATCCAAGTTTGCAACCTAAAAAAACGGACGGAAAAACCTTTGGTGGCCGAAAAACCTTAACATTTTCGGAGTTATTTCAGTTTTTGGCTTGTATCTCCGAATCGGTGCGTGTTTGGAAAAAAACATAGGTAACCATTTTTAAAGTAGATCAAATTTGCTATAATTTGTGTCCAACTGCAGCTATGTAGGTCTAATAGTTGTTAGTAAAAGTTTATTAGGGTTTGCGTGTCATTAATAAAATAAAATAACGAGTTCCCTCAAATTTGTTTTCGTTCTTATTTTAAATTTACAAATATTGTTTATAATGATTTCTATTGTGTATAAAATGGTGCTATTTTATGTAATGAAGATTTGTAATCGTAAGTGTATAATGTTGTAATAAAGGTTGTTATTAAATTTTCGCTTCTCTGGAAAACCAATTGTGTGTTTATTTGTTGAGTGGGTTTACATTTAGACCCATTCCGCCCATAAGACGCGGGCCCAGTAATTTGGGTCGAAGAGCTCGAAGTTGTAGCGCTTCAAGCTAATGTTCAATCAAATCGGACTGCAGAGCAACGTGAACAGCGAAATGAAATTGAAAGGATTAGGACATTAAAATCACGTGCAACGCGTCGTTTTCAAACTGCTTTCAGTGTTTCACGAGCGGCTTTCTGTAACGATGTTTAAGTTGACTACAAATCCTACCAATGCATTGCTATTGGATCTATAAACTCATTTTGCCCACATTTCAAGGCATTGAAATACAAAAATGAAGGAAATGGATTGTGTTGCGTGAATGCATCCATTTCTGTTTGAGAAACTGGAACGGATTCCACACATTTCCTTACTAACATACAAAAATATAACAACTGCTTACAAATGACTTTTTTTGGGGCAACAGATATACATGGGGACAATTTCATGCCAATTTTTAAGGTTACAAGAGTTAGTTTGTTTATTCTTTTTTAAGTTTTTGTGTAAAAATAGAACTTTTCTGTTTAATTTGCTGATGCAAGGCCAAATATATCATAAAGCAGGTTCGCTGTTGTCGATGACAGATGGCGACTATAAATTCATGCAAATGGAATAAAAGGGCAATACACCAGAAGAAATTGATCAGCGTTGTGCAAATATCAGTTCAGTGAGGAGGTCTATTATAGAATAATTACAAACTTTGTTTCATCAACAAAACCAATTGATTTCATCGTTTAAAACTGCACTGGATCTTATGCCATCTGGTAATCATGAAATTGTTATCAGAGCTGATAAAGCTCCTGTAGGAAAACATGCGAGATGTTTCAATGCACCAACAATCGATAAAGTTGCCATTGTGATGGTTGGAGAAAATTTGGTAGCCCTTTGATTTAGGGTAATAGGGCAGAACAACGTCTGCCGGGACAGCTAGTATGTATATATATATATATATATATATATATATATATATATATATATATATATATATATATATATATATATATTGATTCTTGAGTTCCAGTCAGTTCTCAAATTCCTTTTAGCGACGGTTAGAAGTTAGTTGGTCTCATAAACATGCCCTAAAAGTGAAAAAATCAGCTTTTGGTTAATACATTAAATATCACACTGAAATAATTATAAATTGACACGTGAAAGATGTTAATTAGATTAGCTGTACCTAGATAAGATATCTAGGACCCTCCTGGGGCTGACCCAGCCTGACGGTTGAACCTGATCTAGGACATAAACATGATTTTTATAAATTAAAGGTATGCGCTTTTGTAATGAATTAAATACGTGTGTTATCTATATTTATGACAAAATAAGCTAAAACCGTATTATCAATGTATTATAATTGAATTAATTATAATTAAGTAATTTCGTGTAATAACTAGTTTGTGTTTTTTTTTTTATTTAAATAAAACAGTGTATAATAAATTATAAAAGGTGAAAAACATTGATAATTAAATGCTGCTAATACTGGTACGGAAGTTGCACTAAATATACAAAGAGAATACCCTGAATGGCCTAGCAATAATAACCAGCTGTTTATTCAGGAACGGACGCTGAGTAATTCGGAACATTGGCATTTCTGCACGTTCGCTTGGAAGAATATTTACCTAGTGCTTTCCACTTTCTTAATTTAAAATAAATTCGAACTATAGAATAGGGTTAAATCCTCTTCAAATTATTGCTGATCATAAATAAATTTTTAGATTCGTCGGGGGAGAGGCTAAAACTAAAAAAGAAACACCTGCACCACTAGCCCGTGAAGGGTCTGGGGTTCAGTACACGATAGAGACTCTACAGTTTCTTGGACAACGGTTGTGCAAGGAGGGGATTTGATAGATCAAGCTCAACCGCCAGATTTTCCCCATTATTTTAGGTACCCACTCTAAAGAGGTTGGGTGAGCCCCAGTAGTGTCCTAGATCTCATAGGATCTACAAAAGTATCAATCAATAAAAGTCTGCTAGCGGTTTTGAACCAAGGACCTTCTGCATTCAACTCATTTGCAAACTAAAAAAAAAACTTGCGTGTAATATTCTATTTTTATTCACCCAATTAGAATAATGATTGGTCTAATATTTTTATATTAGAGCATTAATCCTATCTATTTACATAGTCTTAACCTCCTACTAAAAAATGTATAACTTATTAAAAAAAGAACTTTTGACGGCATCACTTGTAAAAATATCTTTTTTCTCGAAAAGATATTTTTTATATTTCTGGGTGCTTTTATTTTATTGTTTTCTCTCAGCTTAATTCTTTATATTTTAGATTTGTTAATGCTATTTTTTAATTATTTTTTTTATCTCTACCAAAACATGCATTTTAGTTTGTTTTTTCACGTTATTATTTAAATACTGTAATATTTATTATTATTATTATTATTATAAATATTATTGTTATTTGAATCTAGTACTCATCTGCCATTCATAAGGGATCTTAAATAAATAAATTACTTATCTATTCAATCCATAAATACTCAGAGGAAGATATAAAGTATAGTTTATATACTTATTTATAATATAGTTTATAATAGTTATAGTATAGACGAATTAATTAAATTTGGATAACACGAAATTAGACTACGAGCAACTCTTAACAATATTTACACTACATGCAAATATTTGATATTGGAAGGTGACTGATTAATCTATTGATAACCATTCTTCATTAATTTAATTACCATTTATGTATTAACACCTTACACGTGTCAATTTTATATTTAGACCAATGTGTTTTTTAATTTCATCACTAAAAGTTCATTTCTTCAGTGTTAAGGAATGATTATGAGACCAACATACACGTAATAAAAAATCTCTCTCGTACTCTCTCTCTTTTTTATTATCCATTTTATATATATATATATATATATATATATATATATATATATATGTACAGTACTGTCTCTACCATGTACTAAGTGCTAGAGCAATCGTGCTTTAAAATAAATCATATTAAGTATCTTCATATCCTTCTATTTCGCCATTTTATGTACATAAATCGTTATGAAAGTCATTGACCTTTATTAAAAATAAATCAAACCTTACCAATGATATTTTTTTATTAAAAAATATTTTATAAGGAAAACAAAACTTTTAATAAAAAAAGAAACTCTATAACTTCATTCTTTCTCCCGAGGGAAACATTTCGTCATACAATACCCGCTGATATTGTAAATAAAAACCTAGATATGAACTCCGAGAGTTCAAAGTTAATAAAAGATGCAGGAATTTGGAAATGTTGAAGTGCAATGAGTGCCACTCAAACTTTATACTTTTATTAATATTCAGCCAAACTTGGACAAAGACAAATATTAGTCGTTTTTCTGGCCCCTAAATGACTTCTACCTTTACCGAAAAGTTATGACACCGTCATGAATATGTAATGTGTACTTTAGCCTGTGTAACTGGAAATATTAAATAGACATTTGAATAAATTTAAACGATGTTTAGGATATCATAACGGTAGATATGTTTAATTTGAGTTAATTTTAAGCGACTTTTCAATGGTCGAATGCAATATTTTTCACTTTGTAATATTTTTCTTGAAGAAATCGTGTATGTTCGTAATATTTAGCGTTCAATCTTCATTGCGCAATTATTTGAAATCTTGTCTTTAATTAATAAGTTTAACAATATAAATTTTAAGAGTGTACTCATTCCATGAACGTGAAAATTAAATATATTTAAATCGAATTTTTAAATTTAATTTATCATGAGTAGGCGGATACTTCTGTCAAACTATGGATATTTATAAATGTATAAATAGAAATATTTATAAATAGAAATAAATAAATAAAATATAAATTTGAACAATTAACAAACTAATGCACGTGGGTAGTAGAAATAAGTATTTTAACTTTTAGTATGGATAAATATATTTAGTATAAAAAACTTTTTTTTGAACACTAGAAAAAAAATTGAAAAAAATATAAACTGTACTGTGAAATTCTTTTGTACAATAGTTTTATTTATTTATTTTTTTACCGCTTAACATAAATTACGTATAAAGGTAGTTACAACTTTAATTTATTTATTTTCTTTGTTCAACTAAAACATTTAATACCATTATTATTAGTAATTTTTAAATTTGATGTTTATATTGTTTATTTATCTGTAAGATTAACAATAAAATTTTCTGGGGTATCCAGCTGTACTCACGTAAAACCACTCAGAATTCGTATATTGATAGATATCTTCTGCTTACCTGAAAAAAACGACATACAATTAGAATAAACTAGAAACACTAATTACATTCAATTATAAAAATAAAATTGAATATAATTTAAATAATATATACTTATAAATAGAAATATGCATCCTGGGTATTTTTTGAAGGATATCATATTTAGTATTTTAATTGCTAAATTATAAACCTTTTCACAATATATTTAATTGTATTTATAATTAAATTCCAGCGAGGTATGCTTTCTAATGACAATATACTGCGTATTAATATGATGCATTATTTATTTATTGTATTATTTCCTTTTATTTTTTATCGTATTTTTAAATATGGTTGTATCTTTCTTTATACCTTATTTTCCTCTATAACACTAGCAAAGTGGGGCTTTATAAAAATAACGGAAACGGAAAATAAGACAAGAGACTTACTGGCTTTTATTAAGCACTAGTTTTACCGGCAAATTTCCCCTTCCTCAGTTTCTAAAGTTGTTCTTCCAATGCCCTGGCTCTTAGCAAGTTGGTGAGAGCTGTAGGGAGACAACAGAAGGACAAGTTAGGAGTGTACCTTAAGGGCCTTAGGAAGGGCGATACACCAAAATAGTTCTTCGTATAAACTTAGTTCTCTTGTATTTCTATTAATAAATAAAAGCCTCAACCCATAAAGGGCTCTGATTTTTCGCAATATTTTACTAGCAAAGAATTATTTCCATCAGAAAAAAAAATATATTATCTATAGGAATCTATAGAAAAAGTCTATAGGAATATACAGACCAATAATAACAAAATATCGGCAATATAGATTTAAAAACACTGAGGAGATTTACGAGCATTTAAATAAAAAATAAGACTCTATAAAAAAAGGAAGATTTTTTCCTGTCATATTCATGGAATGGATATATATCCATATCCATAATTTGACATGCACATAACAGCCTGGGATGGACCCAAAGTGAGCTGAAGATAGTGGGGCTCACTTAGCCCCTATAAAAGGGAAACCCTTTATAATGATAATAAATCCAGCGTTTGAGCGTGACCTAGGACAAATCCTGCACAACCATTGTCCAAGAAACAGTATATTCTCTACCATGTCCTGAACCTCAGACCCTTCATGGGTTGTGTAGGTAAAGGATGGTAATAGACTGACTAAAAAAATTTTAAAAATAAAAAAAGGTAAACAAAAGCTAAATGGTTCACAGAAGTAAAAAATGTCTAGAAAGTTTAGGATATAATATATTATTTTGTAAAAATACAAATTAAAAAAAAAAAAATTTACAATAGAAAGTTTCTGAATACTGAAGAAAATAAAGTGCAATAAAGAATCCGAATGGAAATATTCTTGAAGAATAAAAAAAAATTTAAATTATTCTATCCTATTAGTCAATCATTCACGTGAGTAAATTAAAAACCTTTTTCCAGTCATATATTATTTTTCTTTATTCTAAAAACGTTTCAACAATTCCATGTCATTTTCAATTTACATTATTTTTAAGGCCTTTAACATTATTTAATTTTAAAAATATTCTCTAAAAATTTTTTATATAATTTTGTACATTTTCAACCTAAAAATAAAAAGACAAATCAAATAAATACATAATTTTACATACAAAAAACATGTCCCAAAAATACTGAATAAAATATAGATACCTTTTTGGTTGATTGTCATATAATTTAAAACAAAGCTTAGAGTTATAGTGTACTCCATGGTCAATTAACAATTTTTGAAATTTGTACTTTGGACTGTTTTTTATTATTATTATTAAAATAGTATTTTAATTTATTTTCTTCTACAATATATAGTTATCATGAATGGTTAATTAATATAAATTAGTAATTTTTTATCTATATTGATCTATTTTATATCTTTTATTTATTTTAAAAAGTTAATTGTATGAATTAAGAATTGGAAAATGAAAATAATGCTATGAGGTTCCTGAGAAGGTTATGTTATCTGTGTTATCTAATAAGTGTAGACTTCTATATTTCTTTATTTCATTTTTAACTTTAAAATCACTGATGAGTATAGTTTGCTTATTTCGTTAGATTCTTTCCTATCATTTACCACCTTATCTATTTTGTCATTTATGTACAATGCTTCTAAAAATCTCCTTTTTATCTTATTTCCCTCTCTGTGCAAAATGCGTGGCTTTTCGAAATCAAATGTGTGGGATTCTTGTTTGCAATGGGCTGATAATGCAGTGCTTGTCTTTGAATTTGGTTTCAGATTATTTTTGTGATGATAGAATCTATTTTTTAGATGTGTACTGGTATGTCCTATATATTGTTTGTCACAATTTTTGCAATCAATGTTATATACCACATTTATATTATCTAAGATTGGTATTTTATCTTTTTTGCTGTTTATTATGTTTTTAAAGGGTTTATGGTTTTATGTGCCAATTTTATATCTGGGATATCATAATTTTTAAATGTTGGTTCAATTTTTTCTGACGAGTTTTTGATATAGGTTACACTTCTTTATTTTATTTCATTTTGTTTAAAATCTTTTTTTGGTGATTCATTAATTATCTGAGCTGTGTTATTTTTGGTTTGGGGGTCTTTTTCATTATTTTCTTCTGTCTGAAAAAAAATTTGTAATCTTAGTTTGAGATGGTTTGATTTTTGATGTTTTGTTATTTATATGGTTAATTGTTTTTACTATTATCAAAACTATTGATATTAGAGTTATTTTCTATATTTATTATGTTATTATCTATTTTATTCTTAATTAAATTATTTTGTTTGTGCCACATTTCTTTTATAAGTTTTATTGGGAAAGCATTACTAAGCAGAATTTTGAAAATTTTATTCTTTGTTTCATTTAAAAATTCATTGTCTGTTGCTGTAATTGATCTTTTTATTAGATTTTGAGCTGTATTTCTTATTTGTTGTTTGGGGTGGTTTGAGAAAAAATTGAGTAATTTGTTTGAGGTTATATCTTTTTTATACCATTTTGTTTTAATTCTATTATTTTTAGGGTTTCTTATGATGGTTAAGTCTAAAAAGTTTAGAGAATGATTATTTTCTACTTTCTTTGTGAACTTGATATTTTTATTTTGTTCATTTAAGATTGAGTTAAATTTATATAAATTATTTTCATTAGTAATAATTAATAAATCATCTATATATTTTGCAATGAATATAGATGGGCTGTTCAATTTTAGTAGGCTATTTTTTATTATATGATTAAGGACTATTCCTGATAAGTTTACTGATAATCTACCTCCCATAGGTAAACCTATTGTTTGCTTATAAAATTGGCCCTGATAAATGAAGTATCCATTTTCCGTACACAATTTAATTCCTTCTAAAAAAATTGTTTTACTTTTTATATTCGTGTACGGTTCAATTTTTTCCCGATTTTCATTTAAAAGTTTAAGTGCTAATTTAAGTGGGATGTTAGGGAACATTGATACCACATCTAAACTTGCAATAATTTGATCTGCTTTTATATTGATATTATTTAGTTTGTTTTTTAACTCTATTGCATTAATAACATCATAATCATTATTATTATTATAATTATTCAAAGATTTATTTAGGTATTTAGCCAGGTTGTCTGTTGGGTTATTGGTGCCATCTACTATTGGTCTCAACGGATAATTTTCTTTGTGCATTTTTATTAGGCCATGTATTCTAGGTATATTATAATAGTTGTTTGATAATTTATTTTTCATATTTTTTCAATAAAATTATATTTGATTAGTTTATCTAGATATTTATTAACTTTATTATTGAGTTCTTTCATTGGGTAATTTCTTATGCTTTTATAAATTTCTTTATCATTTAATATATCTAACATCTTTTGTTGATAATCTATTTCCGTTATTATTACTACTACTTATTATTACTTTATTTGATTTGTCTTTTTATTTTTAGGTTGAAAATGTACAAAATTATATAAAAAATTTTAGAGAATATTTTTAAAATTAAATAATGTTAAAGGACTTAAAAATAATGTAAATTGAAAATGACATGGAATTGTTGAAACGTTTTTAGAATAAAGAAAAATAATATATGACTGGAAAAAGGTTTTTAATTTACTCACGTGAATGATTGACTAATAAAGATGTACTCCAGTTACAAAAACAAGAAAATTAAAATAAATTATTCTATCCTTAAATGCCGGGAATGGAGAAAAAATACTAAAGCAATTTTGGCATTAAAATTTTTGAGCACCATAAATAAATTATTAATAAGTAATATACAGTATTAAGTCAATTTTTTCTTTCTTTTTTTTTTTTAGTTTCTTATACACAATAAGGATATTTAAATCATTATAAAAATCATTTGTCGAAATGAAAAAATTATTTTCTTTCAGTAATCTTATCTGTTCAGTAAATGATATGAGACATCCTCAGATGGTCTGAACGAAGAAAATAATATTATATATTCTACACATTATCTGTATTTTTTATTTTAAATATGTTATATCAACGGACTATGTATAGCATTAATTCCATTGGTCAACTGCTACGCACTGTATTCTCTTTCTTATAATTTATTTTATTGTTATATGATATAATTTTTTCAATATTTTATTGGAAATGAAAAGATATGGCCAGGACCGGGACTCGAACCCGGGTCTCCCACCTCTCCGTGGTGGTGCCTTAATCATCTCAGCCATCCTGGTTCGCTTCTCGGTCAGTCATATCCCTTCTTTTCACTGATCCTATATCTCCGTGTTCTCGCAATTTGCGATGTATACACGGGGAAATGTTAATTGAACATTACTTTTATTTTTTTTGGATCTTGTTGACTTAAGTCATTAAATATTATTATAATTTATTTTATTGTTATATGAAGAAGGGAATATGACTGACCGAAGTGAAATGAAGGGATATGACTGACCGAGAAGCGAACCAGGATGGCTGAGATGGTTAAGCACCACCACGGACAGGTGGGAGACCCGGGTTCGATTCCCGGTCCTGGTCAAATCTTTTCTTTTCAAATAAAATACTTAAAAAATTGTATAATCTTTCGTTTGTGCGTGATCTCTGACAAATAACTTCCCTGCACTTCCGTCGTTCATGTATTGGATGTATGTAGGTAGGAAAAAAAATTGCTATTTTCTCTTTTACTATTTAAGTTGGAACATACGCTATCCCCTAATGAAAACTCAAATCTTCAAAATAAAAATATTTATAAATATATTATCGTTGAGGAATGCAGGTAATGAACTATGGTAATGGGTCGAAGTAAATTCATACGAAGTATATGGTTAGAAATAATATGTAAAATAATATAAATTTTTGTATTATTCTATTAAAAAATGGCGATTTTGTCATTGGGGGAAATAATTTTTATCGTGTCGAGAATATTGAATCACTTTATCTTAAGAATGTGGAATAAAGTAGGTCCATGTAGTGGGTGGAAAACAGGTGATTGAGGGTACTCGAAGCCAAACATCTTACCTGCACAACCATTTCTTCAAAAATAGTACAGTTTCTAGCATGTACTGAACCCAAGGCCTTTCATGGGATTTAAAGATGTCTTTTTTATTGTATGATGTAGGATTGTATGACAGTAGTTCTACCCATTCTTTCTCATGACTGATTAATTTTTAATAATTCACCTGCTTTATAATAGTTTTCGGAACGTATTTAGTACTTTTTTGAAACAAAACAGTTCCAGTGATATTTGCTCGAACGAGGTGGATAACTTGGGTACCCTTAATTGGGGGAAAAAACCTAACAGTTGAATGTAATCTAGACCAAACAACATACATTCAAAACAGTTTTTCGCCTAGAAGGAATATAGTCTCTACTACGCACTGAACCTAAGACTCTTTATGGGTTTTGGAGTTGTTTTATTTATTTTTGTTTTCTTATGACTATTTTTTAATAATTCCGCTCCTTTACGCCAGGTTGTTTACAGAGCATGTTTGGTGCAGTGGTTACACAAATTTATGCGATAATGAATGCAGAGAACATATATTAGCTCGAAGTGCAATCTCGACCAATGTGGAATAATGTGGGTAGCTATAATTGTGAGAAAAATCTGACCAATAGTTAAGTGTAATCTCAACCAAATCACCTCCACGTAAAACCGCTAACTTATGAACGATACAGTCTCTTTCGAGTACTTAACCCCAGAACTTTTATAGTTTTATGCATCTTGTTTGATGTTGTTGAAGTGTAGTACCAGCTCAGAGGTATTATTTGCATTTCTTCTAATGACTGATTATTTTGTATGCCTTTATGCCAGGTTGCTTTCGGAACATAATCGGTACAGTGTTGACACAAAGCATTCTATAATGTATGCAGAGCACATATATTAGCTCGAACCGCTATCTCGAACAAGGGGGAAATAAAACCCAGCCGAGTTGGCGGTAAAAAAAAAAAAACCCATCGACCAATCATGCTAAGGAAATAAGGGTTAAAAATATTCCGCTCTGAGGGCGTTTCGGATCCGCCGTGCAGAAACGTTATTTTTCCAGGACGAGATGGAGTACGTAGCCCTTCCCGAATTTATGTTGAGGGAACTGCTCTTAATCCTCTCGGCGGTTTTTCCTACTGTAATTTGAATTTCCACCGCGGACTGGTCCCGGAAAACTCAATCCCATACAATTAAGTTTATTGCGGCGCAGGGGGTAGAGCACCTGCCTCCCTGGATTATTATATGCTCCTGGTGCAAAGCCGCCCTGTTTACAACATTTTTTGTAACACCATCCCCACACACAACCCCCTCCCCTTACTACAACGGTTAGCTTTAACTAGACCCTATTTGTAACCGTTCTTTCCCAAACGATTCCGGAAAGGGCTCTTAGGGAAAGAATTATCAAGGGTTGAGGGAGAAATATGGGGTTTATTATCCCTTCAATGAGGGGCATAACACCCCCTTTTCTACCTTCCACACCCACACATAACCGCGTTGTTTTGCGCAAAAACTCGTGATTGATGTTCCGAACTGTTTCCGACATTCGTAGATTCTGTAGCACAATATTCCAGATCCTTGAGCCCAAGATCACTCAAAGTTGTATGAAACAATCAAATAAAATCATTTTATGAACAACGTTGAATGAAGAATAAAGCCATCCATAATGGCCTCTCATGACAAACTTTATTTCCACTCGAATCCACTAGTTTTAAGCCTACGATCCTCTTCAATTCACGGAAATTCGAACCACCTTCCTGCACAACCGTTGTCTTAGAAACAGTATAGTCTCTACCATGTACTGAAACCAAGCAAGACCAATGGTTTTAATATTATATTTTTTTATTGAGTTTTAACTGCACAATCTACAATTAAGGAATATAATGCAGAATGGCTACCATATTAAAGCAGTACTATTCAAAATTCGTATGCTTCATTCTAACATTATATTCGAGACATATTATTTGTTTCTATTAAATCTTTGTATTGCTAATATTACGAATACAGAAGTAAATAATTCCGAAACTCTCATTCTTTCTTACTTAACTGTTCTCTAAGAGCAGATACGAACCTGAACAAGTAACCAGCATTGTATCTACACTTGCTTGAAGCGACAAACAACTCTTTTATTCTGGGCACTTTAATATTAACTCCACAGATGCCCTAAACTTCCAAAGTATTATATCAGGTAAAATCTGTTTGTGCATTAAGGATTAACGGAATTAAATAATCTTATCCATGATTGATTAATAATCAGTTTTATTAATCTCTTAATTACACTCTTGAATACTGATAGATCCAACAAAAAACATTCATTACGCTAAAGAAATTTATAAAAATTGGATGTTTCATATAGTTCTCCAAAAGCATAACCAGCGTTTCTGAATGATTTTTCTAAAAATAAATTGTACCTTTCATATATTTTTATTTATTTTAGTTTGGAAAAGGCTGAGTTGCTGTGCTAAAAATTATTTAACCTGTTTGCAGCCACGGATGGAGAACCGGCTGGTACTCATCCTGGTAGCTTTAGTCAGAAACACTTGGTATGGCGTGACCATGGGTCAAAGAACCTTTTTGTAAATCCGCTGTCGTACAAACAGTTGAGTCTCTACAATGTACTGAACCCAATACCTTACATTGGTTTTTGTGGTACGGTGTTCTTTTTTTTTTTATGTGTATAGCTACCAGTTTATAATACCAGTTTATCAGACGCTTGTCATAAAAACCTAACAATACATTTATATTTATATTACAGTTTATATTTTGGGGTCACCTGTGGCCTAGTGGTTAGCAAAATGATAAACATAGTCCCATAGATTCTTCATTACCAGCAGAATAAAAAAAGAATAAAATAAAAGAATTTGGGTATATAATTTAAGAACTATCCGATTTAAAAAAAATGTAATTATTAAATCTAGGGTCACCTGGAGTGTAATGTTTAGCATAACGACCTAATATGCCCAGGGTGGCATGTTCACGGCCGGGTTGATGGTCGTGTAATGAAGATTTTTTAAAAAGAGTGATGTTATGACGTCCGTAAGGGACGTACAATTGGGGCCTTGTTTCTGTGGGGCATCTCTTTGAAGATCCCAATTCTGATTATACCTGGATAGGCAAAATTTAGGATTCCTACTGAAACTACCATCGTCATATTTGCCATAGAAGTATAAAGTTACATTAAATGAATATACAAACGTTGAATTTTTAATAACGTGTGAAATATTTGCAGTATATTCTTTTCATAAAGGGATTGTAGCCAATCCGACGCGGATTGACTGAAATAAATCCCGCTTCTTTTCGTATCTAGAAATAACACGGTCTAGAGGAAATATTTCTAGGACGGTAATGGTGGCCATCTTATTTTTAATAAAAAGGTTTTTTCACCCCCCTCCTCCCCAGAAAAGTTTAGTTTCCTTACACGACCGTTGGCCGTAGAAAGAAAGAAGGAGGTCAGGCGGGGAAGGGGGTTGGGTATAAAAACTGCAACGGCATAGCCGGGGTTGTGGTTAGGGGCCATATACCACCTAAACCCTCCACACACTTTGACTTCACCAATTCTTTTATATAATTTTCCTTATACGGCTTCAACAGAAAAATATTCAAATGGATTAAATTTCTGGTTTATAGTGAATCGTTCTTTAAAACTTTCCATTTTTACTACCAATAATTGTTAATAAATAAAATATAATTATTTAAAGTTAATTACAGACGATCCGATGGCTAAAGCAGCAGCAAAAAGCAGTAACGTTCCCTTCTTAATATCCCCATTTTTGTCGGAATGGTTATATCCAAGTCATGATTTTTATATACATACATACATATATAATATATAAATATATATATATATATATATTAGTGTGTGTGTCTGTATGTACATAACTTAATATCCAATAAAATTAACGAAAATTGAGACTAAGATTAAGAGAGGATTTATCAAAACCATATCCGTCAAATAATAGATAAAAACGTGAACTAATTTTCCGGAAATCAAAGTTGTTCAAAAC
The DNA here is from genome assembly GCA_037127475.1 of Arma custos. Lineage (NCBI taxonomy): Eukaryota > Metazoa > Arthropoda > Insecta > Hemiptera > Pentatomidae > Arma > Arma custos. Next base: position 39,037,173 of record CM073761.1, read on the forward strand.
ACATCCTTTACAAATATTATATATAATATCAATTATATTGTATCTTGTATACCTAGCCCTGAAGAAGATCAGCAATGTGGTTCGAAACGTTAGATTGGAAATAAATAATGCAATCCTTTTTGAGGAATCATTTCTCTGACGTTCACCCGGACCGTTTTCTTTCCCTAAAACACAATACGCCCATAACTTAAAAAGCTAAGCTTTAAATATTTTTAACCACATGTGTATATTTTTTATTCTACAATAAATTTCTACACGCAATATAACATTATATGAATTACAAATAGGAAAAGCTGTACTAATCACAGGTTTTTTTCGTCCATATTTCGTGCGTAGACATTTTTTTAAATTTAATTTTGAACATTATTATTATCATAACGTTTCGGCTCTTATTCAGGGCTAGTTAATAAAGTAAAGTCTTAAATTATGCAATCCTCCTAAGAAAATTTTTTATTAGCTATTATAATTTCTAAAAGGCTAATAAGCGGTGTAGACCGCGACGTGAATGGGAGGATTTCATTGAGAGTGATCGGGGGGGGGGGGGGAGAGTCTAGGTTTGGTTAGTAATCCGAGGACAAAGGTTTGTAAGCAGAGATTGGTGGTATCGGCATCGAGCCTTCGGGTTCGCTAAGCCTTATTACAAAAATAAATTAGTTGTAGGTATAATTTTAAAAATTACAATTAAATTTATGAAAATAAAGTGATTTTTTCCACGAAAAATATAGAATAAATAAACATAAAATATATTTAAATGGAAGCTAATGATTGCTCTAAAGTTAATAATTTAATTATATTCTGAATTATAGCTAACAACAATTATATTCTCGAATTCTATGATTGGGATGATTTTAACATTGGATACCCAGAATTTGCGTAGTCGTTATTGTCAATATTTCGGTGCTATATATTTGTCATTATTATTATTACTTGTATTATATTATTAATTGGATTGGATCATAATTGGATTACTCATATCCCTTTATGCTTAGGAGCTAAGCTCCCTAATTAAATTGTTTTCGGATAGGCGTACGCCCCCATGATGCTTGAATCGGCATAAATTTGGCTTTATAATAATCAACTAATTAATTATGAGATTATTATGGCCCTTTCGTTGTCTGTGTGTACTGTGGGAAGGTACCCCTGTCTGCCTAACGGACCAACCCCTGTTTTAAAAATAGTACAAATGTTCATTTAAATGTACAGTACGAACTTAAAGTTTCATCCCTCTAGTATTGTTTTGAGTTATTGAGTATTTTGCTGTAAATAAAATAATTAAATCTCTTTTTTTGTTTTTGTTTGTATTATAGAGAAAAAAAATTTACAGTTTATAAGATAAAATGTCTTAATTTTTTTCACTGTATTCTCGCATTAAAGTTACAGTAATAAATCGAATATTGGAATAACATGTTGCTTGTTTTGCTTTTTAATCGATATATTCCATATTTAAATTCTAATATATCCTCATACAAGACTGAAAAGACAAGAAACCGCTCGACGTTTCAGGCTACTTCAACACTACTAGACAAACGCTCTAAGCTCCCAATTAATTACAAAAGACGACCTATTTGGACTTAAGGAGTAGAGCTTAGTCATCGAATACCTCTCGTATCCAATCCCTACAATCCAAAATCCTTCATAAAATCCTTAATGCTCCTTATTTTGTTAAGAATAAAGTCATCCATAATGACCTTAATGTACCATTTGTTGCTGATTTGGCCCGAACCCGCTATCTATCCTTTCATAACAAACTTCACCCCCACACAAACCCTCTAGTTTCTAACCTAGATTCCTCTTCAATTCCCGATAATCCTCCGAGGCGTCTGAAAAGAAGATGACCACGAGACCTTCTTAGTTGAACCAGTGACTTGAGCACTACCAGTGGGTAGTTTCTCTACTTGTCGTTATCTCATGTCATTATGTATCACTTAGCCTATTTATTTGCTGTATTATTGTAATACAGTTGCAAATATCAGTAAATTAATAATAAAAAAAATTCCAAAATAGTGCTATATTTCTTGTAAAGGGTTAAAGAAGTCAGGAACAGTGGCGTTGTGATTTGGCAATTTTTGAAAATATTTATAATTTAACTGATCGAAGACGACAAAACATTTGTCGTTGATTCAAAAAGTTCCTCGATCCGTAAATAAAGCTAGTCCACTGAACTCCAATATAATATTCCATTATGAAAAATTTTATTATATATATAAAAATATATATATATATATATATATATATATATATATATATATATATATATATATATATATATGTTGAATAATAATAGTTGACCTTATGTAATTATGAGGAAGAAAATGGTCGAAACGTTGGCTTATCAATAAAAAGTTCTCCCTTTATAGAGAATTTTCTTGACCTCTACCCGGACCATTTTCTTTTTCTTCCTCATATATATATATATATATATATATATATATATATATATATATATATATATATATATATAATAGTTTTATTCCTAGATTTAATTACTAGGGTAATGCTAGAGGACCGTATCTCTATTTGTCTCTATGCCATATATAATCTAAAATAGTTACTTTAAGTACTACTACAATAAAGTTGTAAACTTCAAAAAAATAATTCTAATGATCGATTTAATTGTTCAGGGGGTGCAGTCAGGGATAACACGAAATAAGTGAAACTTATTTTTTAATTTTGCTAACGTTAGTTTGACTTGTCACCGCACGCCACCCACCCACTCCAGGCATATTCGCCCTGAAGATGGCCAACATCGTAAGCTTTAGCACAATTAAAAATTTAGTTTGACTTATTTTGTGTTATTCCTGACTGCAGCCCCTGACCAATTCAATCCATCTTCAAAAAAAAAAAAAATTAAAACATTTATTCCCCTAAGAGAATGGTCAAATTATCTCTGCATTTATCTTTCATTTTACTCCACTGCACTTTGAATCATTCATATCGAAAGAAGCAAGAAGAGGGGAGACTGGGAAAATGCACTGACTCAGTAACGGCTGATAAGTGGAAAATTGAACGGCTTCAGGAAATTGTTAAGAATTCCCAAGCTTACAATGTATACAATCAGGGCTTTACTGCGCGGAAACATAATTTGTTTAAAAATATAATGTTTATAAACGAACCAAAGAAAAAAAAAACTTATCTTGCTGTCTTTATCTTGAATCAACTTTGCTTTGAAATGAGAGAATATGACATTTAACAATTTTACATAGAACAAATTAAATGATAATTTATTAATTTTATTTTTATGTCACAAACAAACTCATCCATCATGATCTTAATATGCCATATGTTGCTGATTTGGCCCAAACTAGATACCTATCCTTCCATGAAAAGCTCCATACACACTTGAATCCGCTAGTCTCTCAACTTGCTTCCCATAATATTCCTGATAACCCTCCAAGGTGTCTGAAAAAAAGATGGCCTCGAGACCTTCTACTATAGAACTTTATTGGAGTGCTATCAATGAATAGTTTCCCCACAAGTGTTTTTTTTTCATCTCCTTTGTTCATACAGCAGATTTACTTGATGTAATATGATTACAGTTGTAAATATCAATAAATTATTCTATTCTATTCATTTATTTTATTTTATTGTTCGATGTTATAATTTTTTTTAATATTCTTAAATATTTTATTTGAACAGAAAAGATATGACCAGGACCGGGACTCGAACCCGGGCCTCCCACGTATCCGACGTGGTGCGTAGCCACCTCAGCCATCCTGGTTCGTTTCTCGGTATACATAGCAAATTGCGAGAACACGGAGATACAGGATCAGTGAAAAGAAAGGGTATGTCTGACCGAGATCTTTTCTTCTTAAATAAAATATTTAAAAACAAATTAAATGCTTTGAACTTTATAATTGCTAATTGCATTTTATAGTAATTTAAATCTAGTTACAGTTTTTATATTAGATACTTATATGCTTTCTTCATTAACTCACCTATACCACTAAAACTCTTTAAGAGTCTTGTGTTCAGTATATGGTAGGGAATCCAACGGTTATGCAGTGAGCTGATACCTAATACCCACTTTGAAGATGTTTGGTGAGCCTCAGCAATTAAATAATTAATTTGTTGCATTCGAACCTGGAGCCCTCAGCATATCAACTCAGCGCTCTACTCCCATAAAGCTGTATTGCTGCTCATTAATTATTTATTTCCGGAGTATAGCATTCTAAATTTCAATATAATTCTCCCTCTCTTTTTTTTTTTCTCGCCTAGGAACTATTATATTCCTTCATAATTTACAATTATCCATTATTATGATCATTTAAAACATGAAACGGTTAATCGTTTCAAATAAACTACAATAAAAATACTTTAAAGGAAAAATTTCTAATTTATTATTTTTAGCTGAATTGTTTTATTAAAGTTAATTATTTTTTTAAAATAAATAATTTATATGGGCCCTGTATGATCTATAGATCCTCCTTTGTCTGACTCAGCCTCCATAAAGTAGGTTTCCTAAATTGGGGGAAAATATGGCGGTTGAGGAAGATCTTGGACAAATCTCCATGTACATCTCTTTTCATACAACTCAACCAAGTACTGTGCCACAGACCGTCCATGAATTGTAGCAGTGCAGTTTTTTTTTTTTTTTTAACGTTGTGTTTTAAATAGATTTATAAATATAATAAAACGTGGAAATCATAAAATTAAAAATTCTGTAAAATTATTTATTATATTCAATATTTTTGTAGTATAGTTAATATTATAGACCACGTTCCTCTGTAATTTAATTTAATCCAATTTAGCAAAGAATATAATATCATTGATGATAAAAGTTTTCAAAGATTCCGTATCTTGCATAAGTTCATTTTTATTTATTTATTTAATGTATAATTTGCTACAATTCATAAAATTACATGCTGTACCAAATAAACCAGTCTCAAAAGTGTAAGTACAGCCAATGCCTTCCATGCCACGATTAAGTTTTGAGAAAAAATTGGAAGTAATACATTTATATTTATTTTATATTATTGTTTTGTATAAAATTTATATTATTGAGCATAAGCCCTTTGTAGTGTTCAGTAAATCTTCAGAGATTGAAGACTATTTCAATAATTCAATTAAAGTCATCCATTTATTTTTATTATGATTTATTTATTTTATTTTATTGCTAGGTGTTATAATTTTTTTTAATATTTTATTTGAAAAGAAAAGATATGGCCAGGACCGGGACTGGGATTACAAATAAAATATTTTAAAATATTAAAAAAAAATTATAACATCTAACAATAAAATAAAATAAATAAATTATAATAATATATAATATATATAATATATAATACAAGATCCAAAAATAAAAGTAATGTTTAATGAACATTCTCCCCGTGTATACATCGCAAATTGCAAGAGCATGGAGATATAGGATGAGTGAAAAGAAAGCATTTATTTTTATAAGTTTTAATACTAAAATACGTTATGCTATTTAACCATTGACTATTTTTAACACTCTGCAGGAAAAATTCCAAATTATGCATTCATTTTTTTATTTTTTTATTAATGTTTATTACTTATTAAATTACATCATATCATCCAGTTTTTCAGATTTGGTTATTTAACCATAGAATATTTTAGAACTCATTTGAGAGAATAATACATATTTTGATTCTTCTTTCTATTTTATCATATCCCTGATTAAACTTTTTTAAATAAATATCATTTGATAAGATACGTTATCTAATAAAATATGCAAACCATACAATTAATGTTATGCAATGATTTAACATTGTTTCCATATCTTAATATAATCTAAAACAATGCTATATATTTCATGAATAAGTATTAAACGAAAATTAGAAATAATAAATTTTATTTATGTGGAAATTTGTTACTGAATATATATTTAGAAATGTTTATATGTAGAAATGGCCGGGGTGTGCAGTCAATAAATTTTACACGAAATAACATTTAACATATTTTATACATTTCGATCTAATTTTTAGGCCATCATCAGAGCTGAGAATAAAACAGACAGAAGTACCAATGAGAATAGAACGTGTTATATGCATCACCGATGAATAAGTGGTTATGAAGAAGTAATAAACTTATATTTATTTTCTATTATTGTTTTTATAAAGTTTATATCATCGAGCATGTTGCTTCTTCTAGAGTTTTCAATGAAACATTTATGCTGATTTCTGGAAATGGGAAAAGCTCTGGGAGAAGGTTTGTGAGAACTAAAGGATCCTCCGCTTCCTCCTTACTTCGGCTAGATTTATGTTGTTGGCGAAAGTGAGTCTTTAAGAGTAATAAAATATACAAGGGAAGAAGAAAGGCTTGGCATTTATCTCTAGCTAATTACTCCACTCTTACTTGTAATAGCAATTGTTTCCGTAGTAAGTTAACGCTGGGATGGGGAGCTCTCAATTAAATACAGTCCCTTAGATTCTTTCCGCACAAGCGGAAAACGACTTAAGGAGAGTGAGATGTATCCGATAAACGGGAAGAATCGTCTAATGCGAAACAGAAAAAGGAAGTCTTGCGTTCATTACATGATAGATACTATACTGTTTCTAGGACGATTTTGCTGGGAGATGATCTTATAAAACTGTTGAATCTATTGCAATACATATTTCGCCCCTATGAGTCCCCACCGTCAGGTAAATTTCAAAATCAACACTAAGTTTAAGTGAACACCAAGACTAAAATAGGTGTGTAGAGGATGCGGACTAACAAATCTATAAATGAGCTGTTCAACTGCTTGTTCAAGACGTAACGTAGATGGGTGGTTAACATACATTATATTCGTTTGGGTTTCCATATATTTTATTGATTCTAATTATTATTCTTATTTTAACAATACTTATGAGTTTATATGGCTTTCGATGAGCTGCATTTGATCTTCATTGGTGTGAATTATTTTGGAGCATGTTCTAATGATGCATAAATTGACGAAACATAGACTGTTTAGTTATTATTGTTGATTATGTTTATTAATATATATATGTATTTCACCACAACCCATGAAGAGTCTTGGGTTCAGTTCTTGGTAGAGACTGTACTGATTCTTGAACATTTGAGCAGAGATCATCTATCGTGTATCAAGCTCAATCACCAGGTTTTCCCCATATTTTGGATACCCGGTTTATATAGGCTGGGTAAGCCCGTGGAGGATCTTAGATCCCAAAGGATTCACCCCCGGCTATTAGTAGAATAAACTAAAATCTGCCATTTCCGGATTAGAACTCGGCAACTTCGCTCAGCAACTCATCGCTCTATCACTGAAAACAATACGAATAATTCTACAGGAGATGATCATAGATTACAAACCTCGTCCGACGTTGGAAAAAATGGAGGATTGAATAAGATATCAATGAATGCCATTATTAAATTACCCATATTTCGAGTAAATCAACATGGAATCTTAGGTTATCCGATCGTTCAATTATTCCAACTGGCTTCACGTAAAAGATATAAGGATAGTTTCGACAATGCCATTACCAAAAAAATAGTTTTGAAGAATATTTTCTCTAAAATTAAGTTTTCTAGAAATTCTGCATATAGTATGCTATCTTGTCTAGCGTAATTCTCACATTTTTTTCAATAATCTTATCACAGATGTTTAATTAAGTTAAGAAAAACCTGTACCACAAAAACTCGAAGAGTCTTAGGTTCAGTACGTAGTAGAGACTGTACTGTTTGTTGGAAAACTGTTGTGCAGGGAGATGATTCGTCTGAGATCATGTTAAACCCCCAGATTTTCACCCTAATTTTGGGTAACCACTTCATAGAGGTAGGATGAGCCCCAGAGGGTCCTAGGCCCCATGAGATCCATCTCGGACCACTAACAGAATTAATAAAAGTCTACCAGCGAGCGGGATTTGAACCCAGGACCTTTGGCATGGCAACTCAGCGCTCTATAATGAGATACTAAATTGAAAATTTTTTTTTAAAATTAATTGAGCTGCAGAACGATAACTGTTGAAGCATACCTTGGACGAGCTGCTTAGTCCGAAGGCATAGCATCAACAAACTTCCCAATCGATACGCAATTTAAACTTGGACACTTGCTATTTTATATAACGGGGATGTTCCAGTTAGTCAGCCGGTGGATGCGGCGTAGAGGGCATTATGATAATGAGCTGTCGTTAATTTATGTTTTACATTCGATATGTATTTAAGTAATAGGTGTAAAAGCCTATCAATTAATTATAAAATGAATAGTTCATAATAAATCCTTTGATATAAATTAGAATTCAATTGGGAAAATCCAATGAAACATGAATGATATTAGATCATGAGGCGCATGAACCATTACCAAATTGGTCTCATATATATTACTTCAAATATTACTATCTCTTAGGGAATTGATCCAATGATACTCCCACACGTCTGAAAAGAAGTAGGGCTCGTGAACTTCTAAGATGAATTTGTTATTCGAGTACTAGCCGCTAGTTTCTCTACTTGCCTTTAACTCCTGCCATTACGTATACATTCATTCTATTACTTGTATTGTTATAATGCAGTTGCATATTTCAATAAATAAAGTTTGTAAAAAGAAAAAAATATTTATATTTTTCATTGAGCTATCAGACTATGCATAACAAAGTAATTGTATAATACTGATATATATATATATATATCTCCTTATCTCATCTAGCCTCTTCTTATCACTTTTCTCATTTGAGTTATTTGTCTGTGCGTTATTAAATTGTTTACTGTCTTGCTTTTTAGTCTTGTTAATTTTTTTCTGTTCATATTTCTGTATTGTTTATTAAATTTAATTTTATCTTTTTGTCTTATTCCTTTTGTCATTGCCCATTAAAAATGAACAGAACAACACTTGACGAATAGCCGTTTTTAAAAGAAGAAGCTGTGAAATACTACCAGAAGTTCGGAATAAATGTGTGAAAAAGGTGATCAAATGGATTTGACAAGTAGAAATGAAGATGTTTTCGTCGAAAGCGCAAGGAAAACATTTATATAAAAAAGGAACAGAAGAGAGGTCTAGAATTATTATTTTATTATTGCATGTTATATACTTCAATTTCCATTAATACTAATTAGAAAGTAGGTGTTATCAGTGTTCAGGTTATAAACAATAACGATATAGATATTATACAAAAAATCTAAATGTACCGTACGTACCGAATTATCGAATAAATAATAATAATGATTCGGTGTATCGAAAAAATAATAAAGCAAACGGTTGTGCGAGAAATGATTATATCACACTCAATTATCAATGGAATTTCGATGGAAACCTTTACAATTTTACGACCCCGACTTCAGCAGAAATCTTTTCATGTCTGGAAGTATCGGATCGTCTGGAAAAAAAGGCAGGATTATGCACGAAGTCTGGGCGAAGGAAGGATAAGTGAGTGCACTGTTCAACGTTGGTTTCAGATATTTCGAAAGGAAGACTTGGCCGTGGAGAAAGTTCGGCCCTTGATGGCGATCTTCTTCGAGCTTTGGTGGAAGAATATCCCAGAACAACTTGCAGGGAAACTCGAAGTCTGCAAATCAACCGCCGATGACCATCTCAAGGCGATTTGGAAGGTGGCCTTGAAAGTTTGCAAAACTTCTTCCACGGCCTTCTTAGTCTTCAATGCTCAAGTCTCTCTCGAAATCTCTGTAACCACCGTTGAAAAGTGCACTCACTTATACTGCCATCGCCCCAGACTTTGATAATCCTGCATTAGTTTCCGGACAACCCGATATTTCCAGACTAGAAATTGTAAATGTTTCCATCTAAATTCCATTGATAATTGAGTGTGATCAATTCACAACTAGGACAACCGTTTGCGAAGGAACAGTAAGGTCTCTACCACGTGCTGAACCAAATATCCTTCATAGGCTGTAAACGGTACACTGTGTTTTTTCCCCATGATTTTGAATTGGAATACTATACTACGAAAATTACCTTTATAAGTAATCTTGATTTTTTTTATTATTTCGATTGTTTTGGGCGAAATAAATAAAGAATAAATATGTATCGAAATATATTAGAATAAATTTAAATGTTTCTAAGGAACGAATTCCTAAAAAGTAATTATGGGATGTGCCGACTGGCGTTTAAGAGTGATCTTGAGGATTTGGGTTTAAGTAGTGACTCGTGGATTGAAGTATGTAAGGTTCAAAGGCTAAGCGTAGTTACTATTTAAATATTTCAAGATATATTGTACTAATGAACTATAATATAATTCTTTCAACACTTTGACTATGGCCCTGTGCCTTAAGGGAGCCTCTCGAATATGCTCGAGGATAGATTGAGACGAATTACAAACTGCTCACAACAGTCTGTCTTCGATGCCCCGAGAATGTTTCACGTGTACCACCATTATAATGAGTTTAAGTGACTGCTCCACTCCATCAGTAGATCTATTCCCTCACTATCGACTCACAACATCCATCTTATTTCTATAGTCTCCTACAATTCAAATCCTCTATCAACTGTTAGTCTTAAGGGACCTGGGCTCCGAATACAATTATTTTCTATTCTGTTCTACTCTAATTGAATAATTCGCAAAATTGATTTTATTCCTAACTGTACTCGACTGGCACGTGTGAAAATAAAGGATAGGTTAATAAATGATAAAGAGAGATTCGACAGTACGTGATTTGATCACGCTTTTCTCCTTTATAAAAAAAAAAAAATTTAAATTATGAGTTCCGATAACTGATTATTCATGGGTTTGCTTTGTGTCATAGATACCAATTTGGAAATGTACACTGTGAAAAGGATCGGAACGGGAGGGTGTTCAAACAGAACGGTGTTGACCACTAATTGTAAAGTTGTGTGCATTTACAGAACAATAATCGCCGGGGCAAGTCCTCCCTGCCCATCAGTTTGAATTGGCAGTTTACAAACAATGGAAAGTAAACAATGAACGCTACTGCTTTTCGATTCCCTTTTTTTTTTGTTTGAGTTATAGTGAATAACTAAAAAATATATTTAAAAATTGTCCACTATAGCAAGTATAAAATAGGACATTACAGTTATTGGTATTAACTATAAAATAACGAAATTCAAGAGAGAATAAAGACGTGGTTAAATGCTCGTTTATTTTTCGATCTCTGGATAACCACACAATAAGAAGCCCCCAATTAAGGATACCAGCTTAATGGAGGCTGGGTGAGCTCTAGAACGGTCACAGGTTAAACTATGACTAATAACACATATAATTTATTTATTTTTTAAAAATATTTTTATTTTAAAGAGAATAGATATACCCCCGGCCGGGATTCGAACACGGATAATCTGTCTTTCCAGGGGCATATCTTTTCTCTTTAAAATAAAAATATTTAAAAAAAAATCAAAACAGTTGACCAATAATTATAAAACATAATCTATTTATATTTGTACTTGATTTTTTTCTGATTTTATTTATTTATGTGGGGAAGATTTTAAGAATTCCTAAAAAGTTAATAAGCGCTGTGCGGACTGGGAAGCATCAGAGTGGTAGACCGAAGCGTATGAGGGAGGATTGCATTAAGAGTAATCTGGCGTATTTATATCTGGATAGAGGTCCGTAGACGGAAGTGTATAAGTAGGGATTGGTAGTATAATATTATATTATATTATAGTATATTATTATAATTTTTGATTGGATTGAATCAAATTTGAAATAGCACATTACAGTTATTGTTATTAATTTAAAAAAAAAATCAAGAGGAAATAAAGGTTTGGTTAAATGCTTGTAATTTTTTCGGTCTCCGAATAATCACATACAAAAACCATCAACCCTCAACTAAGGATGTCAACATAATAGAGGCTGGATGAGCAACAGGAGGGTCTGCATATCCCACTGGGTCTATTACTTCATAGTCTGGTAGTGGTATTTGTTGAACTAAACAAATAATGTGAGAAGGGAAATGTATAGATAGATATATGAGGAAGCAATAATATTACTAACGCAAAAATTACCACATTAGTTTACCACTTCACCTTATGTCTCCACTCTTTTCGAAACAAATAAAAAAAATTCCTGTATCACTACAACCCGTGAAGGGTCTGGGGTTTAGTACATTGTAGAGACTGTGCTGTTTCTTAGACAACGGTTGTGCAAGCAGGTGATTTTTCGCACTTTATAGAGACTGATTGGGCATCTGGAGAGTCCTAGATACTATTGGATCCATCTCCGGTCTCTAAAAGATTAAATAAAAGTCTGCCAACGAGCGGTATTCGAACACAGAATCTTCGGGATAGCAACTCAGTGCTCTACCATTGAGCCACTCCGCTCCTTTTCTTCTCTCTGTATTATATACACTCTTTTGGAAATATGAATTTGAAGTATAACAATATCAAGAAGTGTGACATTGAGCCTGGAATGGCGGATAATGGCTTACCCCGGCAGGTTTCGGATTAAACACATTATTGAGGTAAGGATTGGGCCAAAGCGCCCGTCACGGAAAATACTCATTTTCGTGCCGCACCAACCCGCCTAACTACAAGATCGCCATTTAATCCAATTTCAACCCTTACCGGTCCCGGGGCACCCCCCAACTTGTATTAAATCCCAACTTATTTCCTATGGTCATTGTTGGAGTGGGAGATGAAAAGGGATGAAAAAAAAAAGGTATTCGTAAATTTTATTCTTTCTGGGGGGGGAGTATGTTTTCAATTTTATTATATTATTTTATATCGAGAAACTATTAAATTGACTTATTTTTGTTTATCAGTATCACTTCATTTTGCTTTTTACATTTTTATATATCTGCAGCCCATGTTAGTAATTGTATAAAAGTCCAATTTGGTCTCGATAGAGTTAACTGTATTGATAGAAACGGAATCATGTCATTCTAGTGTTTTGTTGTTTGAAATGTAGTTTAATTTTGTTTTTTATAGTTGATAACGATAATAGTAATGCCCATCTCTACCTTGGATGTTTCGGTGAATCATTTCTCTTACATAATGATCCTGTTTGGAACTCAATCCTCCTTTCATCCGCCATGCTTCTTCACTGGCTTCATTTAACTCCTTGCTTTTCCAACATTTCTTGACATCTCAAAAAGACGCTCTCTAGGCAGATCAATCTTCCGCTTGAATAAATTAGTATTGAATACTCGATATCGTTGCCTACGTGTTTAGTGTATTTTTCCCAAAAAAGGTATAGACTATGTCAATACTTTATTGCACGCTATCCTATTCATTAATTTTATTTAGTAAATTCGTTATCAACTATTTAATTAATTTTTTTAATAATTATTTTATTAATATTTATTTTCGACATATAGCATATATATTTATAGTTAAACTCCTGTCAAGGTTCATACTTTTTATTTGTTTTCATTTCTATTTCTGTTTTTATTATTTTTTGACACTCTTAACTACTTCATGATTCGTATTGTTATGTAGCCTTCTGGCCAGATTTGTATTATGTTTATTTTTTTTTTGGTCATGATTGTTATTCTGAAGGAACTTGGTCCCAGAAAAAAGTTTGTTTTATATACTATTCTAATCTATATATCAACAATATTTTCGTACTTAAAATTATATATCTGTACCTCAGAGGTAAACAATCGTAACTGACATTTTTCAAACTTTACAGGAATGCAGTTTTAATGTTAAATTGTTCTTTTTATTGTTGTTCAATGATAATTAGAGGTCATCATTGATCTTGATCTTGATGACCACTAATTATCTTTGAAAACCGTGAACAACAATAAAAAGGAAAATTTAACATTAAAACTGCTCTCCTGTAAAGTTTGAAAAATTTCAGTTACGATAGTTTACCTCTGAGGTACAGATATTATGTGCGATAGGTTCAAAAGGTCTATTCACATTATTTTTTTATTACAAACAATGGCACTAATAGACATTGAAGTGAATACGTAGCGAAGATTAAGATCGACTTGAATAGTTATCGGACTTTTTAACGAACGAGCTATTATAAATTTAATAATCGCTGCGGCAACTGGTAATGTCTGAGTAGTCTGAAGCGTAGGTGGGAGGATTGCTTTAAGAGGGATCCGGTGTATTTCGGTTTGGATGCTGATAAGAGGACGGAAGTTTGTAAGCAGAGATTAATACTGTTGGCATCGAGCCTTTAGGTTCGCCATGCCTTATTATTGTTATTGCTATAGTATGCAAGCAAATTTTAAAAATTCCAGTGCTAACCACTATGGATATTGCGTTCATTACCTGACATAGAAGTGTGGAATAACTTTGTGCATAATTTTTATGAAGTATCAACGACAAACTTTATATTAGGCCTCGCCGTTCTAAAAGATTGTATCCTACCCCTTGATTAAGTTTCTCAGCGATATTAGAACCTGCGCCCAGGAATATAAAATCCTGAGGCTTAAATCATTATTAGTGGGGTAGCTCAGAGTGTTGAGTGTTGCTTTGCTGAAGGCCCTGGGTATGAGTACTGCTGAGGTAGATATTACTAAACCATTAACTGCCATAGATGTATCCAGTGGGTCATGTAAATCCCATGTGGCTCACCCAGCCTGTATAAAACTGGTACTGTTAAAATAGGAAAAGACCCTGCCAAATCATTATCTTCTACCCGTAAGCTTTGAAACAGTACTGCTTATAAAACCAATTTTTTTATTGATTTTATAATAATAGTGTTATTTATCTTTAGAATAACGCTGAATTAATCGTTAGATATGCAAACAGTTTTAATAATTCTTACAATATTATAAATCCAGAAATGGTGTATTAAAAAATAGTTAATGAATGGAACAATTTCTGTTTTATCAATCATTAAAAACGAGTAACTGGATTTATTTAAGTGTAAATACGTATTTATATAGACACGTATCTAAATTAAAAAAACAAACCTGTACCTCTACAACCCATGAAGAATCTTGGATTCAATTCGTGGTAAAGAGAGTACTGTTTCTTGGGACAACGGTTTTGCAGCGAAATTATTTATCCCAGATCACGCTCAGCCGAAAGATTTTTCCGCCTATTTTGAATACCCACTTTATATACGCTGGGTGCAGATGAAATAAAATTTTCGACAGCAAGATTTGAACCCGGGACTTTCGCGCGGCAACTCAGCGCTCTTCCACCGAGCCCTTCCTAATATAAATATTTCCTAAATATTTGTAAAGAACAAAATATTTCTATAATGCAATTGGGAAAAACCACAATGCATAGCCTTATGTTTCAAATCCAGCAATACTTACCAGTCGACGTTTCGCCTATTCAGGCATTATCAAGACACAAAAACAAAAAAAAAGGGGGTTATGTGAATCACATATCGAAGAAAAAGGTGAAATACATCCCAAACGATCAACACCCCAAAAAGGCTCCAAACATGAGACAGCACCCCACCACCAAGACGTTCAACATACAACTGAAAAGAAGGTAATACCTAATATATTTCTATTTTAAAGGCTTTTAGCTTCAACACATTGAGGCAGGTATATTTAAATACTGTCTGTTGGCAGACTTATAGTGATTTAAGTGAACCAAAAGTGAACTTTTTGGTATTTACAAATTCTTCTTGGGCTCACTCAGCATCAATATATAGGGTAATCTTAGTTGGAGGAGAATATGGTGAGTATAGTTAATGGATAGTTGGATTGGGTTGATGACTTAAAGATATTGTGTATACTTGCGGGATCCTTATCCCTAAGTTATGTAAAATCTTCCGTATTGTCTGTAATGTAACTTCATTGAGCTCCCATCTTCTTTTATATGTCAATATCCCAGCTCTAAGATTAGGAAAGAGAAGGTAGTAGGTAGGAGAGTAGAGAGTAGAAATTAGTGATGTAGTCGTTAGTCATAATATCTAAGAAAGTTAGATGTAGTCTTCAGTCGGTAAGTTATAATGATACTCAATAGTCAATAAGTCGCCTAGTTAGTTCATAAGAAATTTATCATTTTATATCTCTTGTATATCACATTAGATCTGTTCAATATCTCAATAAATATATATTTCTCTTACAAGTCGTCCACCGTTAACTGTATTATCTCGGCCAAGTCACTTCCTTGCGCGACCGTTTAAAATAGCACAGTCTCTACCACGTACTGAATCCAACAACCTCCATGGGTTCTAGTGGAACAGTTTTTCTTTTTACTGTTATGACACACTCGGATGTTTCCGTGCGCTCGGACCTGAAGCTTCTTCGTTGGGAACGTGAGTTGATCGGTGCCGACACTAATGTACAACATTATCTCTGATTTCCTTAGAAGTAATTACCCGAGTCACGGAGGTTGTAACCTGGTCATTGGAAGTGGTTGGTGGTTGCCTAAGAGGATGGGGTCATGGGCTTGGGAAGATGTGAATGGAGAGTCTCTGGATTCCATAATAGGCCAAGTCCTCTCTGATGTTGCGTAACAATCTTGGAAGCTAGATAATATAATAATAAATAACTTTATTATAGAACTTGTTTGAAATAATAATAAGGCTTAGTAAACCCAAAGGTTCGATGCCACCAATCTCTGTTTACAAACTTACGTCCACGAACTACTACCTAAACCCAAATCCATTAGATCTTAAGCCACTTCCGTCCATATCAAAATGAGCGAAAATATTCTTTATTTTCTCCATCTAAACATTTTTAACTTAAAAAAAAAATTAATAAATATATAAAATAATAATGAAAATGAAATTGAACACAAAATATTGGACAAATAATAGTTTACAAAAAGTTTAAATGCCTAGGGAAGATAATATGTAACAACGGAACAGATAGGGCATCCATAAAAGTAAGAATAGCCAAACTGGAAAAACTTAACTTAGCAACTAAAAACATGTACGGCAAGAAAAATTTGTCCTCTAATACAAAAAGTAGGCACTACTGTACAGTATCGTTCAGGACAGTCAGCCTTCCGAGTCTGGAGAACGTCCTTAAGATAAAAGAAAAATTCTGAGGAGGAATCATGGACCCAAAGTAACACAAGAGGGATATGGTCGAAAATCCAACGAAGAAATTTGGAAGATCTTGAAACAGTCATCAGGACCAGGAGACTGAGGTTCTACGGCCACATACTCAGAATGAACAATAAGAGGCTGAACAAAAAATTTTTCGATAAAGTCTAAAGCTATAAGAGTATAGGTGGATATGCGAAACAAATAAAAGAGGAGCTGGATAGGCTAAAAACCAAAGATAAGGACTGCTTGGATAGAGAACTTTTCAGAAAAAACTGAAAGAAGTTGGGGTTCTTGCAGGAAGGAAATAGAGAAGAGGGAGAAAATGGGCTAAGGAAGAGCGAGAGGAAGAGTCCAGGAAGATGAGAGATTATTGGAGTAGAAGGACCTCGGAGAATATGAAGAAGATTATTAAGTGATATTTGCATGGTCCTTGCTGGCCGATTCGTGTAAAAAAAAATTAAAATTAAAATAAATATTATAGTAATAATGTAATAAATGAATAAAATATTTTTTTTAAATATTTATTGAAATTTATATAACTCAAAACAAGTAAACATAAGGATGATACGTAATGAATAAAGAGAAATAGAAAAACTACGCACTGGTAATAGTAAAATAACAAATTCAACTTAAAGGTTACGAGGCCATCTTCTTTTCAGACGCCTTAAAGGATTATCCGGAATGGAAGAAGTAGCTAGATATGAAACTAGTTGTTTCGAGAAGGAATGAAGTTTGTCATGAAAGGATTGGTATCGTGTTCGGTCCAAATCAGCAACAAATGGGACATGATGAATGACTTTATTCATACCAAAGTAAGGAGCATTGAGGATTCTACGAAAGATTTTGAATTGTAAGGATTGGATAAGAGAGAAATTTGATGGTTTAGTGGAGCCCCAAAGCCTTACTCCGTAAGTCCAAATAGAAACTATAATAGTCAAAAATATATGAGTCTTTTCTCTAGTAAATGTCGAAGTAGCCTGAAACGGACAGCTTCAGTGTTTTTTTTTTTTAATTTATTTATTCATATTTACAACTGTATTACAATAATACAACAAGTAAATAGGATAAGTGATACATAATGACATGATAATGACAAGTGAGAAACTACCCACTGGTAGTAATCAAATCAAAGTTCAACTAAGAAGGTCAAGTGGCCATCTTCTTTTCAGACGCCTCGGAGAATTATCGGGAATTAAAGAGGAAGCTAGGTTTGAAACTAGAGGGTTTGAGTAGGAATGAAGTTTGTTATGAAAGGATAGATACCGGGTTCGGGCCAAATCAGCAACAAAAGGGACATTAAGGTCGTTATGGATGACTTTATTCTTAGCAAAATAACGAGCATTGAGGATTTTACGAAGTATTTTGGATTGTAAGGACTGGATACGAGAGGAATTCGATGGCTTAGTGGAGCGCCAAAGCTCTACTCCGTAAGTCCAAATAGGTCGTATGATGGTCATGTAGATGAGTCTTTTCTAGTTAATTGGGAGCTTAGAGCGTTTGTCTAGTAATTGTTGAAGTAACCTGAAACATCTAGCGGTTTCTTGTCTTTTCAGTCTTGTATGAGGATTCCAGGTTAATCGTTTGTCGAGATGCAACCCGAAGTATCGGATCTGTTCTACAGGCACCAGTGGGATATTATTAAAGGATACTGAAGGGCAGGAAGGCATTGGTTTACTACGTAAGGTAAAAGTGATTTGATGCGATTTTTGAGAATTTATTTTAATTCTCCAGTATTGACACCATTCTTCAAGATCAGTGATATGGGATTGGAGGCTTTGGGATGCAATAACTGGATTGGTGTTGACTGATAATACACATGTATCATCAGTATGCGTGGTAAGGATAGTATTAGGATGAGTTGGGGTGTCAGCTGTATAAACTGTATAAAGGATTGGACCAAGGATACTTACCTCGAGGCTTTTCAGTCTAGTATGAGAATTCCAAGTTAAACGTTTGTCAAAATGTAATCCTGTGTGTCGGATTTGTTCTACTGGAGTCTGGAGTGGGATATTATTAAAGGATACTAGAGGGCAGGAAAAACATAAATATATAGAACAATATACTATATAAAAATAAAATAATTAATCCTCGTTACCTATTTATCAAGACTATAATCACCATAATGTCTTTGTTCAATTCTATTTTTAGATCTTAAGTTTTATTAATATTAAATACTGGGGTACCTGGTACCAGTTTGCACCTAGTGGTGGGGCAATTCCTACTGCATAATTTTTCAAATCACCAAACTCCATTTGTTGGATAATTGTTACATTGTATATTATTTGCTATCTCAAAACTACTATCTGTCCCAAACCTATAGCTGTTAGTTCAATGTCAAAACAATCCTCCCACTTATGCATCGGAATACCTTTTTTTTTTTTGGAAAGTCGTTCGTTACCAAGCCCAGTAACATTAAAGCCCATCTTAACCTTCGCGATATCTTAAATAATATTAAACGGGTGCATACTTGTCTTGGGTTCAGTACATGGTAGAGACTGAAATTTTTCTAGGACAACAGTTGTGCAGTAATTTGTGTGAGATCACACTTCACCATCAGGTTTTTCCTCTAATTAAGGGTACGTTCTTGAAGCCGTGGGAGTTCTCTGCAGATCTCACAGGGTTATATTAAATAAATTATCTGCTACAGCCTGATTTAAACCCGGGAATCCTCATCACAGCAACTCAGCGATCTGAGCTACATAATTAGTTATCCTATCGGTATAAACGATTTTTTTTTTAAATACCTGAAAAAGAAAAATTAAAATATACAATTTTTGTAAGATTGTTGAGTTTCACATTACACAAAAGGAAAAGACGAGTAAGAATTCAGGGTATCATGCCATTGGGAAAACCGTCCTACATTCTAAAAAGATACACCCAGTTATTTTCTCGAATCTCCTTTGATCTCAGTGGAATTGTTCAATATGATTCGCTTGTTACTTTTGTGTATTGCAAGGATACATCAGCGTTTGTATCTGTTTGTCAATGAATGGTTAGAAATTTCCTAAAACAATCATCCTACGATACAATCCAATTTGTTCAACCGTTACCACGAGAACAAATCATTAATCACAAAAAAAAACTCGTCACTAATCACAGCACATTCCAGAATCTATTAAGATCAAAAGCGGCTTTTAATTTTGGG
Organism: Arma custos; assembly: GCA_037127475.1. NCBI lineage: Eukaryota > Metazoa > Arthropoda > Insecta > Hemiptera > Pentatomidae > Arma > Arma custos. Next base: position 39,057,093 of record CM073761.1, read on the forward strand.
ACCAATTAATTAATTGCTAGTTGAATAGAATATTCAACGTTAATTAATATAACGTATTATTAATCAACAGCCACATATTACTAATGAACGTATCCGTTAATACATACAGTCTAAGCAAGCAAATGTAGATATAGTACACATCTAAAATAAATTAACAAAAAATAATAAATAAAATTACTTACATATATGTTAATATTGATTAACGTGTAATAACTGTAACATATATTATAATATAATAATGTTTATACAACACATATCTGCATACAAGCTTCCATACAATGTCTATCATCCAAACCCAAATCCGTTAGAACACTCTTAACGCAATCCTCCCACCTACGTCTTGGTCTACCCTTTGTATGCTTACTAGTGTCCTCAGCACTCATTACATTTATAGGTTTTCGATTTTATTAAGTTTAACAACTCACAAGGTACATGCACAGAAATAGTTGTTTTATCTCCTAAATTAGCTTTCTGATTTTTCATCCAATTCTCGAAGGACGGTATGACCAATTTATTTTTTTACTCGCTTAAAAAAATCCTAGGGCAACATTGAAAATAGAAAGTTATTTAGCTAACCCCCACACCAAAGGTGACACCACTAATTAGTTATTGCGTATTGTTTATTTATTTATAACATATTAATTTAATTATAACTTATTTTGTTTAGGCTTAGTATCGTGCAAAGCTCTGAATTAATCATCAGACGATTAAATGTTTCAGAAAAATATATTGTTTGTTTTTATTAATCGTGTTGATGATATTAAATTTATAATTTATGCAATATATTTTGAATGAAGACTTGTCCGTTTTTCTGTCCGAATATTCAACGCGATACCATATTTTCGAATACCTCAAGATGTTGTTCATCATTGAGTGTTGACAGCCAGCAACGTACCTCTTCATTAAAGAACATTAAGAGAAACTGAGTTTTTCATTTAGAGAAAAAATACGTGAACTCAGTAATACTTTAATCGCTCCTTAATTTTTTCTTCAATTACATATTTTTTTCCAATTATCGTAAACTTAAAACACCAACATACTGAGATGTTCCAATCTTCTTTGATATCACAGCTGGTTAAATTTGCCACTTATGAATTAAAAATCTGCAGACTTCTTGATTTTCGATAGCATCTGGTGTGATTCCGGCCAGTTTTAGTTCTTCTTTGATTTCGGCAATCCTTAAATTTGTGTCTATTTTGGATGTGTCCATAATATTCCCTAATATTATATTACATTAATCTATACTATATTATTGATAAACTTGCCATGTTCAAACTTACTCCCACCTACAACAATATCACTAAAATCTCCACTTTTTCTGCTACTAAACATATACTTTGTCTTGTCAGAATTTACTTCCAGCCCTATTTCCTTACCTACATTCATCAACGTTTCTGTATTTAGTTTTATAGTTTCTGAGTCTTCAATCGAAAAACATTAATGGAGTTTAGTTTGAAAACGTCATTAAAAGAGAGATTATCGTATCCGGCTAATAAAACCGTTCGATCTGATTTGGAAATACCTCCGGAATTGGGTTGGTTATATGAGCTCATAAAGTGTTTAACTGCTTACGCGATATGTGTGTGAATGCATGAAGCTCTCCCAGAGGTGAGATTTTAAAACAGGCATTCAAAACAAGGAACCAGAAAATATTACATACATTTTTCTGGTGTTTGACATTCTAATTTTTTAGACAATTCTTTTATATGTGAAATAAACAAATATTTCATAGGCTTCTTATTGGAATTTTTCAGTATTTGACGATTTAACGCGACAAATAAAAAACAAATATATTTCTTCCTACAAAAAGTTGATATATGACACAAAAAACTATAATCAAAATGTATTAGTGTATTGTTTAAGTGAACAAATTCAAAGCGAAACTCGTAGTGTTTCGTATCTTAGAGGAATGCCTTAACAGCTTGGGCAACAACAAATAATATATCTTAAATATCAACACTCTCTTAAATTTCCACGGTATACTTAAATCGGTATCAAGGATTGGAACCATGAAAAATTTAAGATAAATTATCTGGTTTTTTTTTATTTTATCTTGTTTTTTGTCCTACTCATTAGTAATTAATAAAATTGGAATAATTCCGTTCAAATGATATCTTAAATTTGATTTAATTCTAATTTTTGTTTTTCAGGCAAAAAAGGAATAAATAAATATATATATATATATATATATATATATATATATATATATATATATATATATATATATATATATATATATATATGAATGAATGAATGAATAAAGCCTTTATTACAAAAAATTAACAGGAATTATAATAAAAATTAAAACAATTTTACTACAGATACTATATACAATTTTTGCTTGTTAATTTCTTGTAGGCCTTCCCCTTAGGGAGTGATGGTCTAACTTCCCTGGAGACCAATTCCTACTGGGAAGTGATATATATATATATATATATCCAAATGTTTATACAAGGTTACAAATAAATTAAAAAATTCAGTCATGTGATTGATGAGCGAAATTCCAGTCTTACATCTTCTTCAAATTATACCTGACCTTACAGCAGATGAAGAAACACGTATTACATAACTGAAGTGAAAACGGTCAAAACCGGTGGATTATAGAAGTGCATTTACAACAGAATATTATAAATAAAATAATGAAATAAATAAAATTATAAATTAACGATAGGTATTGTGAAAAAGTTAACAATATAGTATATTTTTTTACTTCACACTACAGAAGGAGATCTGTTATGTATGTTACCTGGGATTCGTTATGTATCTATATCAATTCTTCAGTTCTGATAATTTCTGTATAGTGTTTGTTTAATTATTTAATGCTACTTTATAGTTGTATGGATAATCAGAAGATGGTAAAGTGGATATCCTAAATTTTGCCTATACAGGTATAATTCTGGTAGAGATCTTTAATGGTTAACTGACTTCACGCAGACTTGGTGCTCCCAATTTATGCCCCTTCCTAAGGACGGCACTAAGGATTTTCACTCCCTCTAAAAAATTAAACAATGCTCAACACTCAACCCAGTATTATAATTGGTTATTCATTTTATCTTTTTAACATATTTAAACTCAAAATAAATATTTAGGTATCACTTCCACAGGTTGTCGCTTCTAGTTAGAACCCAAAGAATTTAACTTTTCATTCGTTTCCTTTTCAATATTTTTGAAAATTAAAATAATAGAGAGTTTTAGTGCGGAAAAAGTGTACGCAAATGCTCGGGACCGCCATTTAACTTCCCTTCAGAGGGGAAACAACCAAGGATTTTTTAATCCCTTTTAAAAAAGGCCACCAACCGGATACGAACCCGCGACTTTGGGCATAGAAGGTAATTATGCTAACTACTGCACCACAGGTGAGCACTTCCGGAATCTTTTTGGAATAATTCATGTAATATAACACAATAAAAACTAAGTAAACAATTATAAACAATAATTCATCCCGAAAGATGTTAATAAATGGATATTCGTAACATCCTTATCGTTGAATCCTCGTATCTCTAGACATTACTGCTTGTTTTATTACTCAGACGTTACGACTGTGACATCGTAAGTGTCTGGAAGTTGATGGTAACACTGATTTAGTGTATAACTCTGCGCCTTCGAAGCTACCTCTCGTAGTATTGGTCGGAAGGACTAGGTGCTTTTAGGCTAACGGGTATGAGTCCCGCAATATTATTGTTATATTATAATATATAATATTATTGTTTAAAAAATAAAAACAGTATCACTGCGACTCATGAAGGGACTTGGGTTCAGTATATGGTTAGTGTCTGTACCCTTTCTAAAGCAACGGTTGCGTAGGGAGCTAATTTGTCCGAGAATAAGTTGAACGTCCAGGTTTTTCTCTAATCGAGGGTACCCACTTTATAGAAACTAGTTAAATTATGCATTAAACACTTGACGCTCGGATTATTTTTCTCACAAAAATGTAACCAAAATTATCAGGTTTTTATTTTGTATTTAAAAAGTTTATATTGTTTAAAAAATAAATAAAAATAGAACAAAAAATAGTTGTATTAAAGTGAAACTTTTATTCTATCGCCCCAAAATTTTTCACCCATCTATCAGCATGTCGTGTTACAGCTGGAGAAGAGGTAAAGTGGAAGGCGCATGACAGGCCAATATGGCGGCGCCCAGTCAGCTGACCGTGTAGCATTTATATTCTCGCTTATCCGCGGTGTTTGTGTGTTTTGATTTGTGTATTAATGTAAATGCATTTATTTACTTCATCGTAAATGTTTTAATGTTCATTAACTTTCAATAAAATTAAATAAATAAAAACGATTTGATTACTAATAACAAATCTCTTCAAACACCATCTAAATCCTTCTATCAGTGAGTATTAATTTTAATTTTGATATATAATAATATATTTAATTATTAACATACTCTAAGACATAATAACACCCTGTATAGAAACCTGTATTGTTAATCTAAAGGGACTTGTCCCAGAATAAATAAAGACATTATCTTTTTCTCGGTTTCTACCAGAGAATGGACTTACCCGGACATAAGTCAAGGGTTGGGCTAGAGTTTGTATTATGATAAAATACATCAATATATAATCATAAACAAACACTTTATTGTGAATATCCCTCTTATATAATATTGCTATTACTTTTTAAAAAGCGTTTATCATCTAAATGATTGTATTAATTATGAATTCCGAACTCTAATACGCAAATTGAAATTAAATTTTATAATTGAATATTTTGTCTACTATTGATTTTCCACTATCATTCCCATTTTTCAATAATTAAGTTATGATTAAAAACGCAATTTTAATACCCTAAATCGAATAATTTTCCAATTTTTTTTAGTTAAATGCCTACAAACCGAAAAAAAGTTTCACTTGCATCGTGGTTTCATAAAACCACACAACTTTTTATTTTATTTGACGTTTGTTTTATAGATATAAAATTGTATAGATTATAATAAAAATGCCTTAATAAAATTTCCCTGCATTCTCTGTAATGAAATAACAGTCCTAAAATTGAAATATTGGGATAAGATACAGTTTGTATTGTATTTTAAATCTATGTATTACAATTTTTTTTTTATTTAAATTTAAAAACCATGCTATATTTTGGTAACGGCTTAAAAAATTCAGGAGCAGTAGCTTTGGTATTAAACAAATAAACAAAATAATATTACAATATTTTATTATTCCTTAGCACCCCTCGGCCATCGTCTCCTTAATTTTCGTCAATGATAATGTAATTTAAAATTTATTTAATAATTTATTATGTCATAATTCGATAGTCAGAAAGAAGAGTGTCCGAATACAAAGTTAAGTTTCACTCCGAAGCAACGTTTGGAGTGAATCGGTTTCTTAAACTCGCTGAATAAAAATCAAATCGAAAATTCTATATGAATCATAAGTTATTATCCAATACTACCAATATTATTATTTTTTAAATTTATTTTATTCTTTATTGTTTTATTATGAATAGTGAATCGAAATATAGATTTTTTTTATTTTAAAAACTAATTATTATAAACCTATTACTTGAACAAATAGTTGAATTTAGAATTAAAAATAAACTCAAAATGCTTTAATGGAAGTTATATAGTAAATATAGAGTTTTTTTTTTACATTAGTGATTATGTTTTTAATTAGTAATTTATTCAGAATTGAAATATCCTTTATTTTTTATCAATAACTACACTAGTAATATAACAAACTTATTAATTATAAATTATTTGCAATTTTACATATACAAGCTGCATAAATGTAAATACATGTTTCTGACTTCCTTTACATGTTTATGTATAATGATTTTAATTAATTAGAGTTATCTTTTATAAATAAGTTTTACAATAGCTGGAAAAATGTGGAGAAAACCCGCTTAAAAAAAAATAAATAAAACTAAAGATAATAATTAAATAATAGTAATAATGATAAATGAATAAATAAAACTAATAATAATAAAGTAAATAAATGTAATAATAATAATTAAATAGAAATTAAGTAAACAATTAAAAATAACTATAAAATAAATACAGATAGCTAGATTACAATACCTGCAAATAGTGATTTGTTAAGTTAGAAGTATATGCTTGGTTTTTTGGTTGGTGGTGCGTGTACCGTCGTAGCGAATGTTTATCATATTTATCGATTTCTCGGATTAATGGGTTTTCGGAAGCTGAGTTTTTTCGAAGTATACTTTTGTTTGTGCTGAAACATATTGTTTTACAGTGGGAAGCACAAGATCTCTGAGCTTAGTCGATATTTTCGTGTAGCGGGGATAATTATTAATAATCCTCATGCATAGGTTTTGTACCCTTTCAAACTTTTTATAATTTGTGGAGCACCTTTAACTCCAGACAGGTGAGGCATATGTTATCAATGAGCGGATCACTGTTTTGTAAAGGATTACTTTGTTTTTGGGGCTTAGCCTGGATTTTTTATTAAAATAGGAAACATTTTGTAGTTGATTTTTTCGCTTTTTCGGTTTTCCTGTTGATGTGCTCTGTGAATGCTAAGGACTTATCTAGAAATAAACCGAGGTATGTTACGGATTTAGACCAGGGGATGTGCTCGGAATTTACGATGATGTGCTGATCTATGTTAGGTCTGCGTTTTGTGAAGATTATGGCAGCTGATTTTATTGGATTGATTTTTAGTTTCCACTTCTGACAGAATTTTATGGATTTTTTTAAAAGATTGTTGTAATCGGATTACTGTTGTGTCGATTTGGTATGATGCTGTGTACAAATTGGTGTCGTCTGCGTAAAGCGATGTGGTTACTTTTGTGTGTTTTGGGAGATGTGATATGAACAGGTTGAACAGGATTGGGGATAGGAGCCTTGAGGAAGTCCAGCCGGTAGGGGAAGTGCTTTGGAGCTAGAAGTGTTTATTTGAACATAGAATTGTCTATTAGAGAGGAAGGAATGTATGCTATGTATTAGCTTTGGAGGAAATTTGTGCAAGATTAATTTGTAAATGAGACCGTAGTGCCAAACTGTATCAAAAGCTTTTTTGAGATCTAACATAAGCATGCCCGTATGTTTTTTATCGTTGAATCTTTGTGTTATGAAGTCGATAAAACGAGCTAGTTGGTCCGACAGTGGAGTGGTGTTCTCTAAAACCAAACTGTTCATCTTTGATCAGTTTGTTCTGATTTACATGCTAAAGATTCGTTTTAAAAGCAAGCGTTCCAGGATTTTGGATAAAATGTTTAGCAGGCTAATTGGTCTGTAAATTGTAAAATTATTTGGGTTTTTATAAGGTTTCGGGATGGCGATTGTTTTGGAAATTTTCCGAGCGGAGGGAAAGTAATTAAGCCTTAATATTGAATTAAATATTTTCATTATGTGGTAGATGGTTTTCTTAATTAGGTTTAATTATAAATTAGCTATTTAAGCATTTTAAAAGTAAAAGTGTACTTAGCAAAAAAAAAAAAAGGAATGAAAAGTGTATCTCTGCAACCTATGAATGGCTCAGTACATGGTCGACACTTTACGATTTCTAAATCAGCGGTAGTGCAGCTGATTTGTCCGAGATCAATACGAAGTCGAAAAGAAGAAAAGTTGAGAAAAAAAGAAGTTGAGCCCTCTAAATAAGGGTAGCAACCTTATAAAGGCTGGGTGACCCCCAGGAGGGTTTGTAAATCTCACAGGTTCCGTCTTTGTCTGTTAACAGTTTAAATAATTCATCTGCCACCGCCGGATTTAAACCCAGAACCTTCAGCAAAGCAACTCAGAATTATACACACTGAGCAACCTCTGTACCCTTTTACTAGCCTTCCAATCTCGATTACAAATCAGAATCCTGGCATCTGTAACTACGCAATCTTCCCATCTACATTTTGGTCGCCCCCACTATCCTAGTTCTACATGCCTATGGGTTCATCCTTATTACGACATCTTAATCTAGCTAGTTTAATAACTTCGACAATATCTAAATCATTGTAATGGTTTTTAAACTCGTTATATGTCTTTCCTCACCAGATTCGAATACTGCATATTAGTCCGAATACTCTTAAGAGAATTTTCCAAGCAAACCTCAGCAACGACAATTTTTTCTATCATTGTCCACATTTCTGAGCCATAGGTAAGGACTTGGCAGATCAACTTCTTATAAATTCTAAGCTTTGCTACACTGAACTGAACAGAGCTCTTCTACAGAAGTATTATAACAATGAAATCTGTTATATTTAATTTTGAACATGATTTTCGTATTTATTTATAAAATACTGTATGGGTAGAAGTTAATTTAAGATTAGCGGCAAGTAGAGTTTAATAAGGATGATATCAAGTTTAAATAAGCACATAAATATGAAATAGAAACAAACATAAGTATAAAATGTTTATAACGATAAATTATAATCAATCTATATCTTCTCTTTATTTTATAAATTATTTTAATCAATGGTTAATTTTTATAATAATTTATTGAGCGTGGATTTGTAAAAGGAAAGTGATAAAATGAACCGTGTAATAAAACTAGCAATTCTACATAACGAACATTTCTTCAGAAAGGCAGTAGTAAAGAGTAATAAATTATTCAATAATGTCCCAGGCGTTTAATATTTTATTGACAAGAATCTAGCTAGCTGTCAGTGTATAGGAGTAATGATCTGTTTACATAACGGATCGTTTATACTGTTCTACATTACAAAAAATACGAAACTGTTAAAAAAACTTCTTTTTTAACAGAAAATAAAAATATATTTTAATTTATAAAAAATTATATATTAGAATATTAAAAATTAATATTATATATGAGGCGTTCAGGATCAAAAGTAGATAATTCCAAAATTTCCAAAATTTATTCTTTCATATTTTTCGCTAGATAGTCAAGAAATTTTGTTTAACAAGACAACTCGCCACATTATCTCTCGTAGTTTTGGTCCGCTTTTGGACCTGGAGTTTCGAGAGCATGTCATCGCTTGAATAAACTAGCGAAAATGTGATAAATTAAATTTTTGAAATATCAGAGTAAATGCAAAGAAGAAATGGACGGAGGAAAGAAAGGAGAAACATCGGCAACGTATGAAGGAGAACTGGCTAAATACATAAAGAAAAGACAGTAATAAATTAAATAATAAATTAAGGCTTAGCAAACCCGAAGGTTCGATACTTACACCACCAATATCTGGTCATATTCTTCCTTGTACAAATAACTCACTATTATAACCTATCCCAAAGACGTTTACCAGTTTGCTCAGCGCTTAAGATTTTTTTGGAATTCGTTCCTTACTAAGCCCAACAAATTTAAAAGTCCATCTTGAAGTTCATCAACCGCCTAAGCAGTGTAGTTATTGGTCTTTTGGTCTTAAACTGAATATTCCTTTAATATCTGCCTTAGGCTAGAATGTGCACTCTAGCCCTGAGGTGTGTACGATTCGTCCCTATATGTATGTTGTGATTGGGCGTGTACTGTAGTTGAGTGTGTTAGTGTAGTTTAAGTTACAAGGAGGGAATATATTTTCCAGATAATTACTCAACTTATAATTTATTTTATTATCCTAACATTATTTAAAATTGGATTATTTTTCAGAGGTTGGTTGTGTCTTAACCAACTTAAATCAATATTTGTGGAAGAAAGTGGTCCGGGTAGAGGTCACAATTATGCAATTGGTAAAGTCTTTTTACCTATCAATATTAATGCTGTATTTTCTAAAATATTTTTTATTTTTATTCTCATTTTATTTTAAATAATTTGGTTTCTAGATTTTTTATAATTTTACAATTTTTATTTCTTACCTTTTTTATTACCTACAATTTTTATCTCGTAATTCTTATCATTTTCTACATTTACCCATATCATTTTTATCATTTTCACATTCCTATTTTATATTCAGTTTTTATTTTTTATCTTTATTACCTTATTTTTTACTTTTCAAGACTTTATGTTTTATTATTATTTTATTCTTCATTATGTAGTTTACTACCTTTTTGGCACTTCGTTGTTTATAGTATACACTTATACATTTTAACCTTCATTTTTACCTTGCTGTACATCTATATCATTTTTATTGCCTGTATTCACCTTGCTTTTGTTTATTTATATTTAATATGTTTTAATATATTTGTACCAACTTTATTCTTATATTGTCTGTACTTTCCATGTAGCCCTGAAGAAGACCTACAAAGTTGGTCGAAACGTTGGCTAATCAATAAAGTTTGTACGAGAAATTCATTGTGGCCTCTACCCGGACCACTTTCTTCCACATATATATCAAGGTCAACAATTATCATTCAATTTAAATCAATATTGTATTCATAATTATACAGTCCCTGGCCATATTAATGTGACCACCAAGAAAGATTATTTTCTTTTTGTTTTTTCCTAAAAATTTTTATATACTTTCGCGTGTCTAAAAAAATTGCTGTTTTAAGTAATGGCAACACTGTTATAAGCTTTTTAAAGTATTTTTTTTTTTTTAGTAATGGCAGCATTGGTTTTAGTACAGCCATTTTGTTTTACGAGTGACGGCATGCATAATTTGTGTTTGAAATTTTTGTGGATTTATTGTTCCTTTTTCATTAAATACAAGTCGGATTCGGTAAGTTTTTTATTGATTTATTATTTGTATCATATATTTTAACTATTTTGATAGTTAGTTTTTTTTCATCAATAAGTAAAATAGAGTGTAAATAGGGGGACACCACAAAATATTTAAAAAAAATAAAGATTTATTTTCGAATTTTTTTTCAATTCCATATTATTATCAGATAACTAACTTACCCATAAAACTAATATTTAAACACGATTTACATCATTACGCATACAAAAAGATAATGCAAACATGTAACATATAATGTAACAAGTACGAATCTATCCTGTGGTCACATTAATATGGCCAGGGACTGTATATTGCATCCGGATTAATTAAGGATCTAAATAATAATAATGAATATACTTTATTTTTAAAATTGCTTATTTTTAATATCATTTAATATATACATTAAGACATGAGCGCTAATTATTCAGGTATATAGAGCATTACCATAAAATATGTACATAATTTAAATTAATACTTCTCTGGGATATCAGGGGTTACTTGTATGGAATCCTGGTCAGGTAGGTATCTTCTCCCTAATTAGAGAATTCATTCTTCAACTTATCACTTCCAAAAACAAACATGATCTGTACGATACATGGCAAATTGAGTAGTTGACTTTGCCGGTAATTTTCCATGGTATATTCAGCTCAAGCAAGTAGGCGCATGTGTAATATCATTAATTCTCCAGTGGTCGGTCCTTTTTCGGACTGTTAAACACGAATAGTAAATTTCGATTTTAAGGACATATTAATAATTTTGTGTTCGTCCCTTGCATGTATACCATATTTCCTTCTCTACGTTCGGCAAGCAAGGAAAAATATAAGAGGAAGAAAAAAAACTTATGAAGCTCGGCCAGATCCAGATAAGATCGCGAAGCATGAGAACTGCAAAGAGAACCTAGCATAAATCAAGAGCTAAGATTTGTCGCGCCACAAAGGCAAGAACAAGGAGAGACACAACAGTTGTGCGGGCGATGCTATCTCGCGCGATCCACTTCGCCCTCCCCCCCTCAAATCCCCCTACCGCAACCTGATACGGTGGTTAATAGCCGATTGTTGTAATTTATCCAATCACGGGCAAGCAATAAAATCAAAACTTTCTTTATTTATTGCTATATTAATTTACTTGCTCTGTTCATGTTATCTCCCACCCCTGCTCCCGATTCGGGATTGTAAAGTGACTGTAAGTGGTTTTCGGTCGTGAATTAGCATGTTCCCTGGTTACTGGCTACATTTATTGTTCCATTAGTATACGGTTTAAAAATAACGGTTTGCCATAGGGCAGAGTGTTTCATTTTTAAAATTTATTTTTAATTTTATCGACATTTCCTGGGATGCAGTGGTTATCATAACGACCTACTATGTCTAGGACCGCGGGTTCGCAGTCCAAAAAGTGGACTTAAGGTTTAACTACTAAGGTTTTCAAAGGAAATAAAAAATCCTAGGTTATGCTGTCCTTCGGAAGGGACGTAAAATGGGAGTATTCATTAAAGATGCCTATAGTAATTAAACCTATTTTGTTATTTAATACCTATATTGCGGATGATCATCTGTGATGTAGTGCTTAGCATAACAACCTAATATTGGCTCAAGAGTTTTTAAAGGGAGCAAAACATCCTAGGTTATGTTGTCTTTCGAATGGGACGTTAAATGGGGTTACTCAGTAAGGATCCCTATCCTAATTATACCTAGATAAACAAAATTCAAGACTCGCACTATAGTATCATCCGATTAACTATAGGATCATAAAGTAACGTTAAATTAATGAACATGAACGTATTGTATGTATAAATTATAACATATATTGTTACATACTTTGTTAAAAATGACACTTTATGAATGGTATCAAAACCCTTAAAAGGTCCTCATTCTAACAATAGTTGGATATCGATTGACTCTGAGGAGCTGTAGCTGTAGTTTTTCAATCGAAACGAATAATACGAATTAAAGAGGCGGTGGGTGTCAGATAGAAACGATTTTAAATTGTTAAATAATATCGGAGGGGACGTAAAATTTCGGCCCCGGTCCTTTGTTTAAACTTTTTTCATTCTTTCTAAAACTTCCACAATTTTTCTTTTCAAATATATTAAAAAGGAAACGAAAGAAAAAATTAACTAAAACTCACGCTTATTTTTGTCTCTGAATTTGAAGCGACAACCTACGGAAATGATACCTTAATGACAATTATTTTGTTTTCAAATAAGTTCAAAAGGTAAAGTGAATAACCAATTATAATTGGTTCTAATCATACCTGGATAAACAAAATTCAAGACACACCAGACTGTAAATTCGTCCAATTAGACATAGAATCATAATATGACGTTGAATTAATAAACATAAACCTATATTATGAGTAAATTATAATATATATTGTATCATAATCGTTAAAAATAGCCCTTGATGAATAGGTTCAAGACCTTTATTCTATTAATTATTGATTAATTTTCAAATAAGTTCAAAAGATAAAGTGAATAACCTATTATAATACTGGCTTAAAAGTTGAACGGTTTTCTCCTGTCTTGTAATGGTTATCATAACAACCTACTATGCCAAAGATCGGGGGATCGCAGCCCGGCAAGAGGCAGATGAAAATAAATAGTTACGCCGTCTTTCGGAAGAGGCGTAAAATGGGTGTCCTGAGCCCGTACAGTGTCAATCCTATACAACCCAATCCTAATCTTAATCAGATTCGTATGTTTTATATGGTAAACTCATCTAGACTTTTTTTTTAAGGTAGTTTGGACAACGTTTTAGCATTGAGTTAACTTAAAAAAACTGATTATAAATAACATAAAACTATTAGACAATTCAATATTTTATGTTAAATCCGAAGAACATGAAGAACATGAAAAGGTCAAACGTTCTGTGTTATTATATAAAACTTGACCAACAGGTTTCGCTAACGCCTACGCGGATCTCATGCTATGAATTCCTCAATAAACGCTGTTTTAACAATGTTTACATAAATATATATATATACTAGCGACCCGCCCCGGCTTTGCACTGGTAGTAAGACATATTATGCCTATATGTTTAGTCTGTCTAATGTATTTTATTATGTAGACATTATAAACATAAAAACAAAACAATTCGCTATATACGAATTTATTTTCTTGCGCGTTAAGTTTTTGCGATAACCCATAAGATACTCATTTAAATTATAAGCTATAAAATATTCTAATAATGCTCATGGAATGCTTAAGGTAACTAAAGTATATAAGTTGATAAGGATTAATACTGTACTCACCTAAATAGCTTTCCAAATACCGCATTGTACTTGATCAATTTTTTTAGGAGATAAAATGGGTACAGTAATCTTTCCTTAAAATATAGATATATGCTATCACTGACACCACCTTGCATTGTTTCGTTATATGACAAAGGCATTAGGCAGCGCCTTTGATGAAACTTCCAAGGAGTTTCTTTTCTAAACATTTTCCAACATTTCCGACAATTATCGTTATATTCCAACCCGTTTATACAAAACCTCGATAAATTATATACCTAAACCTTCGTGGTGAATCACTCTATCTATTGGTGAAAACCGCATGAAAATCGGTGCAGTAGTTACTGAGTTTACCGCGAACAAACGCGGGTGAGGACATTGTTTTATAATATGTATAAATATGCGAATTAATATGAGCAACCTCGAAATAGTTAATGGACCCGATGAGAGCTCCGAAATGGATATATAAGAAAAAATACACTGATTCAATTACTCCATCATCGCATGTCTTTTTAATGTAACCATTTATTAAATTAAAATTAAAACTCATGATATAAAAAAAAAATAGCAAAACAATTCTTTGAATTAAAATTAAATCAATTCAATCGTTTCTATAAAGAAAATAAATTACTTAGACTGAAATTACAATGAACAAAAATAGAGAAATAAAACAAGAATTACAATTACCATTAATAGAAAAATAAATAGAGCACAATTTTAATGTTTGTGAAATATAGATACTAATAAATGTCTGTTGATTATCATAAATCTGGCTAGCCAGTCGAAGTAGTGTAAATAAAAGAATTAAAATTGTCTTATCTGTCGTCATCGGCGGGGCGTGCGACGATGTCCAGGCAACTTCCTAGCTCCAACAGGGCGAGCGAGGATTCGAAATCAAAATATCGGGGCGATTCAATGAGGTCGAATCGACTGCCAGTCCAATACTGTTCTGCACTTGAACTAATTCCCAACTGCAGTGAATTAGTCTAGTTTAAGTACACAATAACAACTGCACTATTATTTGTAATATGCACTCTCTCGGGCCAACACTGTCTAGCTTGATTACATCGACGAAATAAACAATAGCCGATCGAATCCACCATCGGCATGTCTTTTTTATTTCTTAAAAAAACTTATAATATTTCATTGAAAAGGGACAGATATTTTCAATTTCTGTTTTAGTTTGGAGACTTAAAGGCTTTTCGTTGGAATTTTTCCACGGTCTTAACATTTTATATAATATTTCTATTAATTTAATTTTATAAATAAAATTAACTTATTCTATTTCATTTAAACAATAATAAAAACATAATAATAGACCGATAATAACAATATGAAAAATAAATATTTATATTATTATATTTACAAAAAAAAGGTAAAATTAAAATAAAAGGAAAAATGATCTTTTCTTCTAAAAAATACTTGTTTTGTCCATGATTAAAATAAAAATACTCTTTTATAATACCATTCAACTATCTGTCCTTAACATATATATATACATTCGCATGCATACATATATTGTTCATAAAATGTATATATTTTTATTGGCTTGTTTATTCATTGGCTTCCGAATCTTTTCATTCGGACCGTCTGAAGGCTTATTATGGACTTATTTAGACTTGTATTAGTCCGTTATTAAGTCTCTCCGGATATTATATATTTAGTAGTTGAAAATATTTGAATATTTTTACTGTCACATTCTTCAAAAAAAGTATATTTTAGCTTAAATATCGTTTTCTCTACTTCGATGTTTTATCTCCGAATTATCTGGAAAGAAGTTGGTCTCGTGACCTTCTAAGTTTAATAATAGTTTATCTACTTGCCATTATCATTCGTCCTATACACCTGTTGTATTATTATTGTTAAATAGTTCTTAATTTCAATAAATACTTTCTTTTTTTAAATTGATTCTTTTAGGTTAAACGAAAAAACGAAAACCAGATTTTGATGTTTAAGTTATACCGAGTAAGAAATGCACATATATTAAGCGAATGTGTAGTTAAATATAATTATTCTTATAAAAATGGAATTCTAACCATTAAGTACAGTTGATTAAATATATAGGTATTAAAAACGCATAGCCCGCTAGGTTTGGCCAATCTCAAGCATGTTGTTGATCCCTACTGAATGTCGCCAAACGCGACAAAAGAAGTTTTGGTAATTATTCCACAGGTTGACGCTTCGCTTTAAGTCACAACAAGTTCTAACTTTTCATTCGTTCCCCTGTTAATATTATCCAAAACTACTAGTTATCGTGAGCTTCAGTATGGGGAGGAGGATGTAATTATGAGAAATCTGTAATACACACTGTGTATACTTCGGTAATCATTTCATCTAGAAATGAACGTTTCAACAGACAAATGTCATGTATACTTAGAAATGTTTGTTGAAACTTTTATTTCTTGATGAAATTATTACCGAAATCTAGTCATTACTCGTAATTACATTCCCTTTTCCATACTAAAGCTCACGATAACTTGTATTTTTTGGAAAATATTAAAATAAAACGAAGAAACAGTTAAAACTTGCTGTAAACTCAACTCAAAGCGACACCCTACGGAACAGATACCGAAAAATGTCATAAAATGGATTTCGATTAGGATAGAGATGGATATGTTTGGTCAAAAGCGTAGGGAAAACATTTATATAAGAAATGGAACGTGGCTACAGAGCTCTAGAATTAACATTTTGTTATTACGTTTTGTACATTCAAATTTCCCTTAATGTGAATAAGTAGGTGATGTCAGTATCAGAATTATCAGTGTTCAGATTATAACAATGGCGTATAACAGTCCCTGGGTACCGGATAATTCACAAGTATCGCACATACTATTGGCGTTTTGGCTTCATACAACCTTAATACGACAAATATTACTGTATAATGATCAGAGATTCAATCATATCGCCTCTACTCTATTAGCTGAATAAAAATCAGCGAATCCAGTGAATTGGTTAACTAGATACTGTGGGGGGGGGAGAGGATAGGTCCTGAATCAGTGAATGCAAATGAACCGTAGCCCGGGGCGGAACTGCCTCCAGGTTGGCCAACCTATGCAGATCCCAGCAAGGGCGGACACTTATGCAGATGGACACGTGAGATTAGCCCTTTCCCCCGCCCTACATATTTGCACCCTTAGCCACGTTCGGCCCTCATGCTTTTAAATGGCGGATTAATCACCATAGGGGTATCAACAATATGGTTCTCAGCACTACGCGATTAAGATGATAACAGCACTTCTGCTAATCAAAACATAGGGTGGGCCCTTTTAAAAGACAATTTACTAAAACAACATGAGCCCCCCTCTCACTCATACACACACTCACTCTCTCTCTCTCTCTCTCTCTCTCAGTATATGGCCCTTTATTTAGCAGCTGGACCTACAATTATATCCATTATAATAATTATTATTACTTTACTGCGAAATGAGAGGAATAGTTAATTTTCCTGTGTGGGCTGGGTGAGATTAATTTTCATTATTTTCAAATAGTTCACTTTTGAATACTAAAAATAATACTACTTTAATTAGATTGGTTATTGTATACTATTGTAGTAATAAAAAAATAATTTGTACCACTGCTACCCATGAAGGGTCTTGGGTTCAGTACGTGGTTGAGACTATATTGCTTCTTAGACAACGGTTCACACTCAACTGTAAGATTTCCCCCCTTTTTGTACCCTCTTTATAGGCTCAGGAGGCTCCCAAGTTCCAAAAGATCCATCTCCGGATGTTAACAGATTAAATAAAATCCGCCGCAGCCAAATATGAACCTGAGGCCTTCGGTATGGTAACTCAGCGCTCTACCAGTGAGCTACCCCGCTCCTCTCTCTCTCTCTCTCTATATATATATATATATATATATATATATATATATATATATATATATATGTGTGTGTGTGTATAAGTCCCAACATTAGTTCCGATAATCGGCACTCTAGTCTATTACCATCCGTTTTCTACAAATATGGTCTGAAATTTTTAACCTTCTTCTTTGTTATTATTTTTATTTCGTCTAAAAACTATGATATATTCTTATCAATTATTTTTTTTTAAATATGAATTCATAAGCGCATTTTTAAAATTTTATTTAATAATTATGTGTCAAGAAAACCCTATAATTGTCGGTATATGAGGTTGTACTAGTGTGAAACGTAATGCAGTGGACTTGCATTGTAGTGTCGCAGGAAATGAAGTTGCAGGCAGAACAACATAACTGTCAAGAGAAATTCCGGAGCCACAACGATATCTCTGTTGTAGATAAATAAAATATATTCTCCCTGCCACAATGTTTTAAAAAAATATCCTTAATAAAATCTAAACATCCGCAATTCCTCGTCTAATATTACTTTCAATAATAGATCCATTGAATCGACTGACATTATAAAAAAAACGGATAAATTAGAATCGTGGTTAAGTACAGAATAAAATAGCTGTTACTATTTATTTCATATTGTCATATATATTTATTGATTGAAATAATAACAACTATTATTGACATTCATCCGATCTAGCTACTTGATTTACCGTATTGATAATATTAAGGCATCCCTTGTTAATGGAGGGGATTGGATCCAAAGTATGAAGGACATAAACACAAAAAACAATTTTAAATTTAAGTCGAAAATGTCAGGTTAAGCCAAGGAAACCTCGCATAGAAGGAAAACCTAGTGGGCAAATAAGAACAAGAAGCCCCAAACCATCTTTACTTAGCGATTTCCAGTTTGGGGGCTATACGGCCAATAATAGTATACTTACATTATAATATAACGCATCTGTACACAGACTACTACCAAAGCCCAAATCCATCAGAAAACAACGCAATTCTCTCACCTACGCCTCAGTTTAACACTGAGACTACCAATCAGCACAGGTCTTATTAACTTTTTAGGAAGTTTTCGTTACTCGACTCAACGACTTTGCAAGAACACTCAATCATTCCGATGGTATAACCTGAACAATTTTAACCTGGTACAAGCTCCACAATTCCGCGTTGTGCAATCTCCTAACTTGTAGTAATCATTAAGACATTTGGAATTACAAGAATCCTAGAAATATGAGTCAAAGAAACATGATCTACGGTGAATATTGAGCATTATATCATCGACCGGAATATACTTGGTAACTAAAAAAAAATACACTGCTACATTAGAAGGCCTTATTGCAAACCACAATGCAACCCAAATTCGCAAATAATAGCTGACGATTCAGCTCATGAAAGTCATTAAATACTGCAGGTAATTTGATGACATAGCTAATGGCACCTAGGTAGAAACGGATTATACCTTAGCATCATTTACTAAAAATAATATTATATATAATGAATGCCCTACTGGACAAATTACTTTCCGCTGTTAAAAATTCTTGATGAAAATTATTAACTCTTCTAATTTAATTCTCAATTAAAACATATTAAAAAACATGAATTACACGGAAATATTATCAAGATATTTTTATTTTTTAAAATCAAAGAGTTGCCGAATCGAAGTTCATTCTATATAGGGTAGTTTTAGTTATTTATGTTTTATTGATAGACAAATGATTATTTCGAACGGAGATTGTTCGAGAGTTCTAATAAGAAATAAAAAAAGAATATATTTATTGGGGTGTCCGGAAAATAATGCAGGATTTGATGTTTTCTTTGAAATATCCCCCAAAATAGTTAACTGTCTATGTCAGTCGGATTTTGACTTCTATAAATTTTGTTTACCTCTGTAACATTTTACGATTTGGAAATAATCTAGTCTTTACTGAGATAAAACGATATTTTCGAATATTTTTTTTTATGAGTTCAAACTCGGCTGAAACGGGACCCAAACAGCCAGAAATATCAACGAAGTCCCGGGCGAAGGCAGTATAAGTGAGTGCACTGTTCAACGGAGGTTCCCGAGATTTCGAGAGGTGGACTTCAGCCTTGGAGAAAAAGAAGGCCGTGGAAGAAGTGCCTTGATGACGATGTTCTCCGAGCTATGGTCGAGGAATATCCAAGATCAATTGTTGGATAACTGGCAGGAAAACTCGAAGTCAGCAAATCAACCGTCGATGACCACTTCAAGGTGATTGCAAAGGTGAAAAAGATTTAATATTGGGTTACTCGCAAAAGAGACATTAGTGGAATTCTCCAACCGAAAATTAGAATTTACTGAGAAGATAGTAGCTGCATTTGGGCTTTAGAGGTTTTGGTTTGTTTCTTCTGGTTAGGGTCTTGCTGAATTTTGAGCTTATAGTGTGCTTTATCCAATTTTTCCCTTTGCTGTAATTTTCTTTCTGTCTTAAAGATGCCTGAATGGGCGAAATATTGGCAGAACTTTTTATTTATTAGTAGAATCCTGGAGCAATCTTCGCCCATATTTAACCTTTACCGGTAACCTAACCGATTTAAACTTCTCCAATATTTGTCAAAACTTCACGAGTGGCTTTATTCCATCATGAATCTTAAGGTATACACCATTGGACCAGTGATCTCTAGAAGGATTAGAACCAAGATGTGTTTTAGACAGGAAAATATTTGTTAACAAGATGGTTAAGTGGATAGTGTGGTCAGAAAAGGGAGCATTGATGAAAACGTGGACTGAATGGACAGAGGAAGGAAAGAGGAAACATGGAGAAATGATGAAGAAATTATGGAAGAAAAGATGACTGAATGCTTTGCGTGATCCTCCTGGGTCTATTTCCAATTAATAACAATAAAAATCAATATTGAGAAGAAAAAATTCAAAAGAGACATAAAATGGATATTGAAAGATATGAATGGAATATCCAAAAATGAAGTCCTAGGTCTCTAACTAGAGTAGTTGCATTTGGGCCTTGGAGGTGGTGGGATGTTTCCTCTGGTTTGTGTCTTGCTGCATCTTGAGGTTAGGATGTCCTTAATTAGTTTGTTTTTTTGCTGTTATCCTCTTTCTATCTTTAAGATGCCTCAATAGGTAATATATTGAGAAGTATTTTTCTTTTCCACTTTCTTGTTAAGAGACTTAAGGCTACTTGGTTCGGATCTTGAAATGACCCAATAAAATTCTCGAGCAATCTTCCCTAATATTTAAACTTCACCAATGTTCATCAGTACTTCAAAAGTGGGTTTATTCCCTTTTAAATGTGGTAGATCCTTCGACTAGTTACCTATTGAAGGAGTACTTCTTGAGAATTTGACGTGGGGGTGATTGGGGGGTTTAGGATCTGTAAGGAGAGATTAGGAAGTATTAGACTGACCTGGGGAAGGGTTTCCCTGTGCCTGGTTTTAAGGAAATTGCTCCTGCCCAACTTGTTTCTGTTTAATTCACTTAGCAACATCTTCCATAGTGCTAATTCAAGAAGGATTGCCTCGCCTCCCGAAATTCATTATCCCACTAGCAACACTAAAACCAATCTAATTCATTTGCCGAATAGCTTCTTAACAATACTCGGTTTCCGATTCCTCAAGCAAAGTCGATTCATGAACTTGGAATTAACGCGAGGGTTAAGTGATGAGGATTTTTAGAATGTTTCCCTTCGATGGGATTCAATTGCGTTACTGCATTTTAATCAGCGCTGGAACAAAATTATTCACCTTCGTGTTAATTAAAATAGCCTAAGTAACGCGATTGCGGAGCTCTTTACAAAGAAAAACGTTTTCTACGCCTTCGTAATTTTTAAACCGGTAATTCCCTTGCTCCAACTTTAAACCAGAACATTCCTTTGTTTTAGACATTAAATAAATATGTCTTATTGTCTGGATTGTATACAAATCGAATTCGTTCAATATTTGCACCACAATATAAAATTATAAGTTATGTAATTAATTAATAAATTCTACTCATTAAAAAAAATATGTAATACGCAAAAATAATACATCGTATATCCTAATAAAACACCAAAAATTGAGGTTGTAGTTCATTTCGTCCCTAAAAAACAGGATGAATGATTGAGATATGAGTGGTAGAGCGCTGAGTTGCCAAACTGAAGATCCTGAGTTCGAATCCGGCTGTGGCAAATAATTTATTTAATCTGTTTACGTCCGAGGACTGATCCTTCGGGATCTTCAGACCCTCCGTGGTTCACCCAATTTCTATAAAGTGGGTATCCAAAATAGACGGAAAACCTGGCGGTTGAGTGTGATACAGGATAAATCACCTTCTTGTAGAAACATTGTCCAAGAAACAGTACATTCTCTACAATGTAATAAACCCAAGACTCATCATGAATCGTAATGGTACTGTTTTTTTTTTTTTGTTTTGTTTTAATATTAAGAAGATAATATAGCAACGGCATTTTAAACATTATGCAATCGTTCATTTGTTTCTATATAGTCTAAGCAGGACATAAATTTAATATATATAAAAATTTAATATATTAAAACAATATTTTAAAATAATTATATAAATACAATTAAAATTTGCACTTTAAGCCAGTGCCTCTTTTTCGTATTTTCGTATATGTTCATCGTATAATCTTAATTTTTAGGACCTATTGTTATTAGTGTACCTTAAATGTAAAATAAACTATTACACGGTGGTAATTAAAAACTATTTTTATTTAATACCGAAAGATATTATAATTATATAAAATAAAATAATAAGGCCTTAAGCTTCAGAAATATGAACATCTAACTATAATATATGCATCGTAATGAAGCCCCATGTTTAATTCTCGACGTTACTAATGAACTTGAAGAACCGTAGAGATATTGTTAATTTTTAGTTATTAATTAAACATTTTTTTCCGCAATTTATTATGTGGCTATTATTTAAGCTTTCTAAAAAAAAATAAAAAAAATACGCCTCCAAGATTGAATACAAGAAACACGCAATGCTAGCATTAAGGAACAACTAACAAATCTGATACGTGTTTCAAGTTAAAAGCATAAACGGTTAATTCACAGAACGATCCGTCGATATGAGTTTAAGAATTGAGTTCTTGTACTTTGAAGTAATATATAGCTTTTGCGAAACGAATACATGTGTCTTGTGTAATACTGGCTGAAATAAGGCAAGAATTACGTGTTTCAAATTTCACGATCACGACCACATACGATAATACTTTTAAATTCTTGTAAAATGCGTTCTCTCACCAATGCTATTAAATATTCATTTAGACTTGTTCTAGGACATCAAATGATTGAGGGAGTAGATAAGTATAAATACTCAAGCACTGTGACAACTGCTCGGATACGAATTTAACAAGCAAGATCTAACTTTATGAAGTTGAAGAGAACATTTTGCAGCAGAAACTTCAAGCTTCTTGAAAATAAAATTACTAAGATGCTCGTTGTTTTTTTACGGGATGGAGTATTGGACTCAAAAGAAAAAAAATACTACATGCGTTAGAGATGTGGTTGTTCAGAAGAATCCACAAAATAAGTTGGATACAAACGGTTACAGTTTGTACAGTTACAAACGGGACTGTTATGCATATGATGAAAAAGAAAAAAAAGCGGTGAATACTATAACGAAACGCATATTGCAATACTTAGGACACATGATGCGTTGAGATAAATATAACTTATTGTATCTCATAACACAGGGGGAAATTCAAGGGAAGAAGACGACGCACATGGCTACTAACCTAAGAGAACGGTTCTTAAAAACATTTTTTCTGCTTTTTCGAATTCGAATAGGCATGGAGATTGCCGACCTACAGAAAGAAAGTGCTATTGAAGAAGAAGGATTTTTATAAATCGTTTTCGTCTGTATTAAAACGGGTTAATTCCAGAAGCTGACAGGCTTATACATAAAAAATAAAATTATTTAGTTCTAGGAAACTTTAAGCCAAATCAATGTACTCACGATATATTATATTAAATTTTTATTAATTATTATTTTGATAGTAATTATTTTTTAAATATTTTTGTTTTGAAGAGAAATGATTTGCCCTGACCGGGATTCGAACCAGGGTCATCTGCATAATATTTTATATATTATATATATGTTATATAGTATGTAAAACACTATTTGTTAAATTTGATTATAGTAAACCTATATTATAGACGATAAGGTTTGGTATAGTGAGCGGTAAGCACTACTTCTATGCTCAAGATCGTTGGATTGCAGCCCGGCCTGTGACCTCAACAGTTTTTTATTGTAAAAAATTTCGGATGTGCCAACCTTTGAAAAGGACGTAAATGGGAGGACACCTTAAATATGCCTAAACTAATCATACCCGGATAAACAAAATTCAAGACTCAGACTGTAGTATTATCTGATTAGCTATAGGATCATAAAGTAACGTTAAATTAATGAACATAACCTTATTGTATGAATAAATTATGACATATAATATATTTTGTTGCATACTTTGTTAAAAATATCACTTGATTAATAGGATTAAGACCCTTAAAAGGTCCTCATTCTAACAATAGTTGGATATCGATTGACTCTGATGTAGCTGTAGCTAGTTTTCGAATCGAAACGAATAATACGTCTCTGAATTCGAAGCGACAACCTGCGGAAATGATACCTGTATGACAATTATGTTGTTTTCAAATAAGTTCAAAAGGTAAAGTGTATAGCCAATTATAATTGGTTGCAATCATACCTGGATAAACAAAATTCAAGACTCACCAGACTGTAAATTCGTCCGATTAGACATAGAATCATAATATGACGTTGAATTAATAAACATATATTATGAGTAAATTATAATATATATTGTATCATACTCGTTAAAAATAGCCCTTGATGAATAGGACCTAGACCCTTCAAAGGCCCTCATTCTAACAATAGTTGGATAACGATTGAGTCTGAGGTAGCTGTAGCTAGTTACGAATCGAAACGGATGATATTAACGAGGAGGTAGATGTCAGTATAGAAAATATTTTAAATTGTTTAGGTTTATTTTATATTTATTAGTATTGAATTATTATTTGTTTACCTCATGAATATGGAGAAGAAAATAGTCCGAGTGAAGGTAAAAAAATAATTCATTAAATAGTGATCATCATTACAAGCCCGGACATAGGTTGCAATCTGAGCCGAACCGTCAGTTAAATAGTTTATCATTATTTTAAACTATTTCTTTAAACTTCACCCGGACCTTATTTCTTCCCAAAAATATAAATAAAAATAGGTAAGAATAATACAATATTAATTTTTTTCGGTTTCGAGAATAGTAATTTAGCGCCTTTAGCACCGAAGTTTAAAAATTAGAATTTATGAAACTATCATTCCGACTGTTATTTATTTTTTCGTTCTAATTGTTTTATTTTCTTCTTATTTCTTAAAACATACATTTCATGCATGACGACCCTACGTATTGCTCCATAATTATCCTATTAACTATCTAATAGTATAAATTTATGGTTAATATTATATAATTACGTGTAATATGCATTAGTTCAAATTAAATTGTTATTCCTGTATGTCGCTATTAAATTGCAATAGTGATGCTAGAGAAGTTGAGGCATTTAACCCTAAAAGTCCATTAATCAATAAATTTTATAAAATAAAAAAAAACTTATGATGCAAAAAAGGCATAGTTAAAGGTAGGAAATGTTTCTTATTTTTTTTAGTAAAATTTAACATAATAATAATAATAGTTAACATAATAATAAGGGTTAAGATGCCGACACCACCAATCTCTGCTTACATAGTTCTGTCCACGAACAACTACCTAAACACAAATCGACCTGTCACTCTTAACGCAATCCTCCCACCTACGTCTCGGGCCACCCCTTAGACCTTCACCAGTCGGCTCAGCCCTTATTACCTTTTTAGTGGTTCGTTACTAAGCCTAGCTACTTTACACGCCGATCTTAATCTTCGTGAAGCTATCACTCGAATAATATTAACCGGATGTAACATTAGAGGCAGGAAATGCTTGGTTCGGTCTCCACACTACTCTCTAAAAAGCTCGCGTCTTTAGTACCGAAATCTAGAAATTAGAATTTATAAAAACATCAACTCTTCTTTACGGATGTGAAACGTGGTCATTACCGTTGAAGATGAACAACGTCTTAAGGCATTCAAAAAATAAGGTGTTGCCAGATTATTCTTGCGAAGGTTGCACCCGGTTAATATTAGTGTCACGGAGATTAAGGTGGGATTGTAAAGTTGCTTTGCTTAATAACGAACGAAGTCCTAAAATGTTAATAAGCGCTGTGCCTACTGGGAAAGGTCTGAGGGGTAGAACGAAACGTAGGTAGGAAGATTACGTTCAGAGTGGTCTGGCGAATTTGGGTTTGGGTAGTGGTCCGAGGACAGATGCTTGTAAGCAGAGATTGGTGGTGTCGGCATCGTGCCTTCCGGTTCGCTAAGCCATTTATTTATTTAAGCTCAACATTACATCCAAAAATTTAAAAATTAAAATTCATATAGCTGTCTTATTTCTCACATTTATTCCAGAACGTCTTTCCTGTTCTCTGTTTTTCAGTAACAACCAATTAATATAATATTTAATGGTGAAGAAAACGGTGCGGTTGTAAGTAAAATAAATAATTCTTTAAATAGTTAACAGGTATAAATTATTTATTAGAAACCAAATTTTTTATAGAGTTAACTTTGTAATATATATATTAAATTAAATAATTACGCTTTATTAAGCATAAATTAGGGAGTTATATAGAATTAACTACCGGACTGGTTTCAAACTGAAAACAGAGCTTGGTGAATCGGCTAGGGAGGACATGCAACTCTTGAACCTCTGATTAAACTGAATCCTCCAACTTCTTTAAACGATGACAAATCGCCCGGAGTAAGGAACATGTATAAGCTTTTCTAACCCATTTCATGAGAAGTGAAATATTTTTTTCCCTCCCAAGCCCGCTACTAAAGTTTTAAGATTTATTTACTTTCCTGGATGATAATTAACAGGGAGAAAAAAGCACCTGGAAAAACGAAGAAGTGAAACTTGGGAAATTCTTATTCATCGGCGCTAAGCATATGTTAACTTATTATATTTTGTTAACGTTTATACAATATAGATCGTAGATATTTGTTAGATAAACAATTAATACCAGATAATTCTTCCCTAAGAAACATTAATTTATATTTATAGCACTCATTTTAGTGGTCGCAATACTGCTAAGTTATGTCTCTTTGAACCTAAATTTATGAATCTTTTAGAATTGAGGAAACTATATTTATAAAAAATGGAATGTATTAAAATAAATAAATAAAAAATTCTTAAAAGGTCATGGGTACAGTAAGGTAGACACTGTACTCTTTCTGCAATAACGATTGTACAGGGTGGTGATTCGTTCAACATCCAACAAATATTCATATGGCTCAACAGCCAGGTTTTCCCACAATTAAGGGTACCCACTTTACACTGGTTCTGAGCCCCAGTAGTGTCTCTAGATAATACAGGTCCCATCTGTAGGTATTAATCGATTAAATAATTTATCTAGAGGGGGCGGAGTGGCTCATTGGTAGAGCCACATGGATTTTAGCTATGCTGAAAATCCTAGTTCAAATCTCGCTGCAGGCAAGACTTTTATTTAGTCTGTTAGCAGTCGGAGATGGATCATAGAGGATTCTGGGGCTCACCAAGTCTCTATAAAGGGGTACCCAAAATAAGGGTGGGAATTCGGCGGTTGAGCGTGATCTAGGACAAACCCCATCCCTGCACAACCCTTGTCCAAGAAACACTACAGTCTCTACCATGTACTGAACCCCAGACCCGTTCACGGGTTGTAGTGGTAAAGGTAAACAAATAAATGCATATTGATGACAAGAACTTACTTCTAGATATTGCATTTTCGAAAATATTATGAATATAAAAACTTTTATGTGGAGCTAGTTTATTTAAAAAAAAATGAAATTTCTACATTTGTTAAAATTAAATATGATAAAAAGAAGTGTCAGACATTGAGATTTGACGCCTTTAACATTAAAAAATGATATTTTATAGATCAATTAAAAAAATAGTAATATTTATAACTAACGATATAAATTTTACCTAAATTTTATGTTTCATAAATTATTATGAAAATCAAAACTTTTATGCATACAGTTAAAAAAAAGTGCTCCATTAGTTAAAATAAAATAACTCTAGGAGTATCTGATCTGATATAAGATTTAACACAATAGAAATCGTGGTGTTTATTTTTTCAATCAAAAATGACAATATTAATTTTTAAAATAACAATATAATTGTTTACCTAAACGTTTTATCTTTAAGCATGTCATGAATGTAAAAACCTTTATGTACAATAATATAAAAAAATAAGCAATACTAATCCTTGTTTCTTCGATTAAAAAAAAATAAAAATAAAAGGAATATATGATAATGACATTAAACTCCAGAAAGTATAAAAAAAAAATAATAATGTTTTTTTTTCATATGAATTAAAAATAATATTAATGTTTATATATAACAATAAAATAGTTTACCGAAGTATTATCTAGTACACTTAAGACTATCTAGTCGCGTCGCGGACTACGTCAGCAAGGAAGAGCGAAGGAAATTATTAGGTTTAATTAGCGCAATAAAAGTCTTGGAATGAATAAGTTAATGATTTGGAAGGCTGTGGAGGGGCGGTGAGGAGGGGGGGAAAGCGCTGTGGCCAGAGAATGGGCGGGTGGATAACAGCTAGCGAGTCCTTCAATCTAGGCAAAAAGTCAATAGCAGCCAGTCTCATTCTAATTTCTCGTTTCAACCTTTCTCTCTTAATATTTATATAAGAGGGGGCATTCCACCCTAGGGCCATCACCCTTTTGTGAGTGATTACTTTTATACTCATTATGTATATATATATATATATATATATATATATATATATATATATATATATATATATATATATATATATATATATATAAAGCTATAGAAAATAAATAATTTAATCTGTTAACAGCGATGGATGGACCCTTTGTGCTCTACAGACCGTCCTAGAACTCACCCAGCCTCTATAAAATGGATACCCTAAATTGAGGTAAAACCTAATGGTTGATCACGCTCTGAGAAATCACCTCCCTGCACAACCGTTGTCCTAGAAACAGTATAGTCCCTACCAAATGATGAACCTAAGAAACTTCATAGGCGGTAGTGGTCACGAATTTATATATATATTGTTCAATTGGAATATTGAGTATAAAAACATCTTGATTATTGAGAATCCCGAAACGTCAGGGAAATCATGATGGTAAGGGAATAATGTCTATAGAAATATTTTTTCAACTAATCATAATAATCGCATATTTTATAAAGCAGATGTATATTAAAAAAATAGATTAGTAATACCAAAAATAAATATATTGGTACATTCACATTGTATCTAGGATCAAACACCCTTCAGATTTTTATCGACTTGGAACTGTAATAAAACAAAATTATAGATCAACCAAACTAAACTGTTTGTCGTTATGGTATTGATTTGAACAATGTATAAATAGTTTTTATAATCTTTACTATCACTGTAATTGAAAGAACATTGCTTATTATGCTATCAAATATGACCATGATTTTTTTTTATTTATTGATATTTACAACTGTATTATAATAATACAACAAGTAAATAAGCCAAGTGATACATAATGACAAGAAGAGAAACTACCCACTGGTAGTACTCAAATCAAAGTTCAACTAAGAAGGTCACGTGGCCATCTTCTTTTCAGACACCTCGGAGGATTATCGGGAATTGAAGATGAAGCTAGGTTTGAAACTAGAGGGTTTGAGTGGTAATGAACTTTGTTATGAAAGGATAGATATCAGGTTCGGACCAAATCAGCAACAAATGGGACATTAAGGTCGTTATGGATGACTTTATTCTTAACAAAATAAGGAGCATTGAGGATTTTACGAAGGATTTTGGATTGTAGGGATTGGATACGAGAGGAATTTGGATGGCTTAGTGGAGCCCCAAAGCTCTACTCCGTAAGTCCAAATAGGTCGTATGATGGTCATGTAGATGAGTCTTTTGTAGTTAATTGGGAGCTTAGAGCGTTTGTCTAGTAAGTGTTGAAGTAGCCTTACCATGATTTTTATTTAATTTTTTCTTATGAAAAAAAAAATTAGCAGCCCAAGCTTTTATTTTACTATTTATTATTTTTATAAATATTCCACAGAGTTCTGTTGTAAGACCACCATATTCTTGAATCACTTCTATATATATTCAAAATAATATTACATATTTCAAATAACTTAAAAACAATAAATAAGGGAAAATGGGCCCTTATATATTTATATATATAATTATATATATATATATATAGATATATATATATATATATATATATATATATATATATATATATATATATATATATATATATAAGTTACAGTGATATAAGTAGAACTAAGTCTATGTAAATATTCCATAAGGTTAAAGACTGTAGTATTAAGATAATGATTTATATAAACAATGTAAAGATATATATACTGGAAAAGAGGAAATAAAGATCAGTTGTTCTCTGAATGCGGTGCGTTACTCTGTCTCCCCAAACCCCTTTTTTATTTTAGTTAATCGTTTCAGTCCGATTATAAGTGGTGCCGAAACCCGGGAGTTAATTGTGCGTCAAAGTTAATTAGCAACTTAACAGTTTAGTTTTGTTAGCTTCACCTTCAACTATGAACGACGACGAACGGTCAAGTTTTTCACGAGTTTCAACTGGCACAAGCGCAAGTTGAGAAAACTAAATTGGAGTCTCAATTAGCGAAGGCCAACGAAACGATGCAGTTGGAATTATTAAAGATGAGGACACAAAGTTCCGCCTTTATCCACGAGGTGATTGGCCAGTTGGAACCCTTCACTGGAGTAGTTGGCAATTTAGAGCACTTATTAAAAGGAGGAGACCAAATTAAGAACTTAATAGCATCCAGGAAGGAGTCAGGGGCTCTACTAGAATCTGATGTGGCGCTGTTAGAGGCATCCCTAGTGAGTCGCATCTCGCGGCGAATTTTAAATTCAATACAAGGGGATACTACGCACTCATGGGACACCCTTAAGGGGCGTCTAAAGAAGCTATACGGCGGAGGTAGGTGGACTCCGGAGGAGGACACCTTTTATTTATTAAAGGAGCGAAGGACCCCCGGCCAATCGGAAGGCGAGTTCGCTGAAAAACTGTTGGTTTTATACAACCGACTAGTAGAGAAGACGGTGGAAACACTGGGACAAGCAGTAGGGGCACAACGAATGGAATTCGTGAGGAGCATCCTTAAGGTACAGCTAAACCATTATGCTGACCGGCCGGGCTCACTTCCACGAGACAAGGACTTCCTGGAGTGTGCACATGAACTCATGGATGCTGGTGAAAGGAAAGGAACAAGACTGGCAAATCCGGAGGAAGAGTGGACGGAGGTGAAACCTCCAAGAAGAAAGTTCCGCAGTTCACCCAGACGCAGCGGAGACAGAAGTTTTGGCAAACGACCTAGCAGAGGCCCAGAGGATCGGCGAAAGAGGCAGGAAATGCGCTGTTACGAGTGTGATCAGCCGGGACACGTCGCAGCACAATGTCATCTTACAAGATGTTACGAATGTGGAAGACAAGGGCACGTCGCGAGAGAATGCCCCAGGCGCAAACCGAGAAATACCAGGAGAGGACCTCAACCGGAGCCTATGGAGGTCAACGCCCAGGAGTGGACCAAAAGGCAGACGCACGGAAGGAGAGAGGAGCCCTACTCCAGCGGGGAGTCTTCAGAAGAGGAGAGCGCTCGGTCAGGACACAGCACCCCAGCACCTAGAGGATATGAGGTAAGGAGGGGTAATCCCCGGAGGGGGGGTTCTTTCGGTTCCGAGGGAGCGCCTGGGCAACAGAGATTAGAGTGAGGGTACGGTAATGGGTGGGGCAACTTCGCGAGCGAGTTAATAATTAATAATTATAGAGAACAGGGAGAACGGACGAGGTTGCCCGTGGTGAAGTTAAGGGGGGTAAATGTGAGGGCTTTGATTGATACTGGCAGCACAAATTCGATAATTAGTAAAGAAGGGGCGGAGCGGCTGGGTATGTGGGGGTCACACCGGAGTTGCGAATGTGAGATGGTCACTGTGAGCGGGCGTTGCAAAACCTTGGGCGAGGGTTATTTTAATTGCGAACAGTTGGTAGGGAGGGACCTCCGGATACGACTGCACATAACTGAAGCCGTAATGCCTGGATACGAACTTATAGTGGGGTGTGACATTTTGGAGCAAGCGGGGTTAGGGTTACGGGTTGTTCGAGGAAAGTGGTGGATTCGGTTAGGTGACAGGGAATACTACACTACTACTACTCGAAGAGGCAGCGGTATTGAAATAGGGGCAGTCTAGTGTAGTCGGGAAGCAATTCAAAGTGTTGTTGATCGGCATCGGGACTTGTTCTATAGCGGGAACGAAATTTTACCGACCACGGAAAGAACGGTGCATAGGATCATCCTGAAATCGAATAATCCGATATATGTGAAGAACCGCAGATACCCCCAGGCCATGAGAAATATAATAGGGAAACAATTGGACGAGCTCTTACTACAGGGTATTATCAGGCCTAGTAATTCCCCATTCAATAGCCCACTGTGGGCCGTTGAGAAACGGCAGGGTTCTTCGGGTGGCGGCGAAAAACAATATCGCGTTGTGGTCGAATCGAAATCTGAACGAGGCCACGGTGGACGAAAGATATCCGCTTCCGCGAGTGGAAGATATTCTGGACCGATTAGCGGGAGCAACGATGTTTAGCACGCTCGACCTAAAGAGTGGATATCACCAAGTGCGAATGGCCGACGAAGATGTAGGGAAGACTGCGTTTTCTTGGCAGCGGGGTCATTACGAATTTGTGAGGATGCCTTTTGGGTTGAAAGGGGCCCCGCTCACATTTCAGCGTCTTATGGACGAATTTCAGAGGGGGTTGGGTGAGGAGTTCGCCCAAGTCTATATGGACGACCTGATTGTCTTCAGTCGGTCTGCAGAGGAGCACCTACGACATCTGCACGCGGTGTTTCAACGAGTTAGGGAATTTGGTCTTAAATTGTCCCGCGAAAAATCAAGATTTGGTTTAAGCGAGATAAAATTTTTGGGGCACGTTGTCTCACAATCGGGAGTACGGCCGGATGAGGATCGAGTGACGGCAATTCAGGAGGCCCCATTACCGGTTAATGTTCGGGGAGTTAGGCGCTTCCTGGGGATGGTTAACTATTATCGTAGGTTCATCCCGGGTATTGCAGAATTAACGCGTCCTTTGACGGAAATATTAAAAAAAGGAAGGCGATTTTCGCTCGGTCCAGCCCAGCTGGAGAGCGATCGGAAGTGTCGGGAGATTTTAACCTCGCAGCCGGTTTTGGCGTTCCCTGATTTCCGCTTAATGTTCAGGATCACTACAGATGCCAGTGCAGTCGCGATCGGGGCGGTCCTTTCCCAGAATTTTGCTGCCGGCGAAAAGCCTATCGCGTATGCTAACCGACAGTTGAATGCCGCGGAGACTAGATATAGCGCGATCGAACGCGAACTCTTAGCAGTCGTTTGGGTTGTGGAGCACTTTAGGCCCTATGTCTACGGGCGGAAATTTGAACTTTTTACGGATCATAAACCGCTGGTTTATCTGAACACCCTTAAAGAATCGTCAGCACGTGTATCGCGATGGAAGGAGCGGTTGGCGGCTTATACTTTCCAGGTCGTGCACAAGAAGGGAGTAGATAATGCGGTAGCGGACTGGTTATCCAGGGATCTGGTAGTCAATGTGCTAGACGAAGAAGGGCCTTCCACGGAGCCATTCGCACTCCGGTATTTACGGGACTGGGCGGAGAGCGGGCCCGAGATACCACTAGTGCGACAAATTTCGGAGGAGAGTGCGGCGTCGACGGAGCGTCCTCAACAATTACCGGAAGTGGACGATATAATCAATGATAAGCGCCATCAAATTATTTTCCGGTCAAAGCAGAACCCAGGGATAGTGACACACGCTAGTTCGTACGAAGGGTTGGCAACAGTTCTCGTACGCACCCCAGTAACTATTGACGGTACTGACATCGAGCGTATTTTCACGGAATTTGGTGTTCCGGGTCGCAGTTGCTACGTCTATGTGGGGAACAAAGTTATCGCCGAAAAATTAAAACGGCTGTGGCGGCAAGAGAGGATTGGGGTGGGTTACGCCCTGACACGGTGCTTACGGTGTGTTGAGACGATTTCCGATCCTTCCGTCCAACGCCAAATCGTTATCGACCATCACGAGGGCAAAACAAACCATCGTGGAATTGAAGAGACCTTGCGCGCGCTCAAATCCTTATACTTTTGGAAAAACATGAGTCGTACAGTAAAGGACCACATAACGCAATGTTCCGTTTGTCAGAGGGCTAAGTACGACAGACAGCCTCCGGTAGCGAGACAAGTAGTTACGACCACTCCTTTAGAACCCCTTCGAACGGTACAGATTGACCTTTACTCCAATGAAGGACAGTCCTGGCTCACGGCAATCGATACCTTTAGCAAGCTGGCGATGGCGTACCCTGTAGCAGAGAAAACTCCGGGCGCAATATGGGACGGGATACTTCACTGGTGTGCGACTTATGGGGTTCCCGAGGAAATCTTGTCAGATTGTGGCCGGGAATTCGACAACGCTCTAATCCGGGAGGAAAGCAGAGTGTTGGGGATCAGGTGGCACTTCAATACCCCACATCACATCAAAGGCAGAGGTGCGGTCGAGCGCCTTCACAACAAACTGGGAGAACACCTCCGGTTACTTAAGTTAGGACGGAACCTAGAGCCATACGACGCCATGCCGCGAGCGATCATTGCATACAACACCATACACTCGACGACGGGGTTGTCTCCGGTAGAAATCGTTTTTGGACAAACGCGTCGGTATAGGGGAGACTTGATTACAGTCAATAATAATGAGCTCAAGGCTCAGGTCTCTCAGACGCGAATACAGCGTCGGGCAACATGGGATCGGGTTCGTGCGAAGTTACTGAGGGAAAAAGAAACGAGGGTGCTCAAGGCTAATCAGGGAGCTAGGGTTTACTCGAGAGGACCGCTAACTTTGGGAACCATAGTATACCGCAAGTTACGAACAGCTCGGACGAAAACAGCAGCCCGGTACGAAGGGCCATATAAAATTATCGCCGTCAGGGAGAACAATTTATTCTCAATTCGTGATGAGCATTATCCGTCCAGGGTACGTACTGTCCACCTAGAAGAACTTCGTATTCCTCACAGAATGTCTCTGGAGCCGGAAGGCGCTGCCCGGTAGTCTAATCGTGGTTTAGTGATTGATTAGGATAGGGCAACCAAACTTTGTAATACTTTACGTTTTAGTTTTATTGTACTTCCCAATATGTGCTAATTGATGTTATTGTAGGGGCTATTTTATTTATTTTTTGTGTATTTTTGTATATGTGTTCTATTTACTTAAGTAGTACATAAGTTATCTATATTTCGTAGTTCTGTAACATAGTGTTATCATTTTTGTTTCTTTACCTTTTTGGTTTTTGTGTGTTTAGTTCCTCCAGGTGAAGGAACTGGAGGGGGGGAGTTACAGTGATATAAGTAGAACTAAGTCTATGTAAATATTCCATAAGGTTGAAGACTGTAGTATTAAGATAATGATTCATATAAACAATGTAAAGATATATATACTGGAAAAGAGGAAATAAAGTTCAGTTGTTCTCTGAATGCGGTGTGTTACTCTGTCTTCCCAAACCCCTTTTTATTTTAGTTAATCGTTTCAGTCCGATTATAAGTTATATATATATATACATATATATATATATATATATATATATATATATATATATATATATATATATTTATTTTAAAAACTTAGTGTTTAAAATAAATATATACATCTTTTTACGTCCACAGAAAGAAAAAATAAACATACTTAACCAAGAAAAGATATTTCATAAATTCCTTGGTGAGATATATAAAAAAAAAGAAGTTATTATTCCAATTTAGGAATTTAGTTGTGAGTGTCTTAATTGGCAAACACTATAATATAAATATTAATGATAATAAAAACAAATAATAAATCTATAAATAGAAATCATATAAAAGTGATTTGTTTGTCGTTTGCAGACGATCTCACAATTTTGGCAGAATCAGAAGAAGAAGCCATCAGTCGAATAAATACCATGCAAATAATAGCAGAAAAAGCAGGCCTACAAATATCATACGAAAAAAACAGAGCTCATGACTAATGAAATAAATTTCAAGAAAAAAACAGCAAACACCAAATATGGAAAAATAAAAGTAACCATAAAATTTAAGTATTTGGGGGAAATAACTAAAATAATTATAACGGTTCTGAGAAAGAGAGCATCCGAGAGAAAATCACAAAATTAGTAAATTTAAGATTTCAAACAGGCAAAGTTTACAATAAAAAGAACGTTGTGATAAAGCCTGTGATTTTATATGGGATGGAGACCACATGCCTACCCAGCTTGGAAAAGCTGCTAAGAATAGAAAGGAGGATCTTAAGGAAAATCTATGGGCCGGGAAAACACAGGAAGGTTACAAGCGAAGACCTGACAAAGAGATCTACAGAGAAATCAAAGACTTGGAAACCGAGATAAGAATCAGAAGGCTGATGTTCTATGGGCACATGAAAAGGATGAAGGAGGAAAGATTGAACAAAAAGAACTTTATGGCGACCTGTGATCTAGTGGTTAGCGCAACAAACTACTATGCCCAAGATCGCGGGTTCGTAGCCGGGCAGGTGGCCCTAAGAGGTAAAAAATCCTTAAAGGGGGTAAAAAATCCTTAGTAACGCTGTCATTCGGAAGGGATGTTAAACAGGGGTCCCGAGCCTGTACGATGTCAGGTATTAGTTAAAAATCCCTATCCTAAATGAACCTGGATAGGCAAAATTTAGAGCTCCCAATGTAGCATCGTCCGATCAGCCATAGCAGCAAAAAGTGACAAAAAATAAACAAACAAAAAGATCCTTAACAAAATTTTTAGCTACAAAAGCGTAGTGGATACACGAAGCAAATAAGAGAAGAATTAAAGAACCTTAAAATATCAGATGCCGACTGTCTAGATAGAGACCGATACAGGAAAACAATGAAAAATCTCACCAATATTGGAAGAGAAAAAAGGAGGGGTACAAAGCGGTCCATAGAAAGAAAAGAAATGCAGTCGAAAATCATGAAACTGAGGTGGGAAGAAAGAAAATGAAGACTCCCAAAGAAGCCTAACCATATTCGCGTGGTCCTCAGTGGCCTGTACGAAAAAATATAAATAAATATTATAAATAAATATTTAGTTGGAAAGAGGGAAAACAGTGTTAAAATATTTCATTCAATTTTAACAGATAATGAAACTGGAGGAAAATTATTAATGATTTTCTTCCAATTTATAAATATTGGTATCTGCTTTTGATAACGTTTTAGTAATAACTAGCGACTAGCTATGCTACCTACATAATCAAGTAGATATATCATTAGTAGTATATATTTATTATTACTATTAGATCCAATATCACAAACATTAATTAATATACCCAATTCAATTATTAAATTTTAATTAAATGTAATCTATTCCAGCCCTTGATCAAGCTGATCCTGTATATATGTCTCTGTGTTAGTATTTACTTTGACTGTTAATAAAATAATTTTTATTTTCTGTAATTTTTAATTTCTGGCATTTTGGATTCATGTAAAAATTGTAAACATTTTATTTAACGATTCATGTAATCGTTAAACTATGTTTTGGCAAAATTTCTAGACTATATTGTTCTCATAATCATGCCCTAAAAGTGAAAGCTTTTAATGAACTGACAAAAATGAAGCTGAGACTATATATATATATATATATATATATATATATATATATATATATATATATATATATATCTTCCAATCATTATCATCTTCATTTTATCTCTGAAACAAAACATTGATCTGAATATGTTCTGTGATTATATACTTTTTTTTTTTTACGCCCCTGGTTGGTAAGAATACTTCTTAAACACTTTTTAATAACTTTGATTTAAGGGAGGGGTTGTAATTGTGGGTTAGGGGGGGTCGAAAATCCCACCGAATCTCTTGTGTCACCTTCTCCAGGAAAAAACTCTTGCCATTCCAGGTTTTTCTGGAACTCTTGCCTACCGTCATACCAAGTCAGTAAATCACTACCCTACTCCCTCTCCCTCTACACACCCTCTCGTTTAAATATTCCATCTCCGCGATATCAAGTAGTATATCGAACTTATGTGTATGTGTGTATATATATATATATATATATATATATATATATATATATATATATATATATATACAGCTATATGTTTTTAAAATTTTATTTTCTTGATTTGAAAATAAGCTTTTTTTAAACTTATTTATAAAAATTTATAGCAGCAAATATAATGAATGATACGTAACAGCACGAGATAAAGGCAGTACTCAAATAGCATATTCATAACTTAGGTCACGACGCCTTCTTCTTTTCTAGGAGAATTATAGGGAATTTAAGAATTATGTAGGTTTGAAACTAGTGGGTTCGTGTGGAAATAAAGTTTGTCAAGGTTGATACCTGGTTTGGGCCAAATCAGCAACAAATGGGACATTAAGGTCATTATGAATGACTTTATCCATAACAAAGTAAGGAGCATTGTGGATTTTACGAAATATTTGGGATTATATACGAGAGGAATTTGATGAGTTAGTGGAACCCAGAGCTCCACTCCATAAGTCCAAATAGGTCTTATCATCGTGTACCTGAGTCAATTGCAATTTTTTTTTTTAACACTTTATTGAAATATTACAATCTGCCACTTTTGGGCAATAAGTAATGGTGCTAAGTAGCTATACAATCATTCCATATAAAAAAAACAAAAATGATATAAACAAAAATAAAATAAATAAATGTAATATATACATAAATATATACATGCGGTAATAAAAAGAAATTAATGCGAAAATGATAATAAAATAAAGTCTAAAAATAAAATAATTGTACACATTCATACCATAATTACACTATTTACAATTTTCCTAGTGTCCCCGAACTGAGCTTCTTCCCCAGGAATGGAAGCAAAGCAGGAGTCCGGGAGACCCCTGCGCCCTTTCCCAGCCGCGTCACTGGCATTAAACTCCAATGGAAGATGGAGTATTGCAATCAATTAGGAACTTTGGACGGTCTAGCAAATGTGAAAGTAGCCTGAAATGGTAAACAGTTTCTTGTCGTTTCAGTCTTGTAGGTTTTTAAAATCTTTTAAAATAACTTTGAAAATTAAAAACTTGAATTTTTAATGTTGTAATAAGATGAATGTTTAACTTTTAACAAGTTGAATTTGTTATTCGAGTACTAACAGTGGGCAGTTTCCATAGTTGCCTTTATCTCATGCCAATCCGTATCATTCATTCTATTCACTTATTGTATTATTATAATACAGTAGTTAATTTCAATAAACTATTTTTTAAGAAAATATTTGTATAATTTTAATGTATTAGTGTTAATTTTATATTGAGACTAGTTTTAGAGCACGGATTTGGAAACAATGTCGTCAAAAGATTGTTTTTTATTTACTGACTTCCCCCGATGCTTCTGAAAATAAGATGGTCTCGTGACATTTTAAGTTGAATTTTTTATTTGAGTACTACGCTACTTACCTGTATCTAATGCCATTAGGTACCATTAATTTTATTTCTTAAATATTTTTATTGTAATCTACAACTGTATTAATAATACAAGTAAATTGAAACTGATATGTAATGATACATATATACTGAATCTATCATATAACATTTAAAGGTTAAATACGATTTAAATAAAAAAAATACTGAAACCTTTCGTTGTGAAGGCTGCCTATATTAAATAATGGTCCAATTAGTAAGAATCAAAGCCGTCTTTGTTCGCTTCTTCTCTTCGAGAAAGTTTTCTATCAGGCTTGTTAATGCTTACGGTATCGTGCGCTTTCCTCCGTTCTAAAGAGTGTGAACGTAAAAAAGCAGCGTACGAAATAATGTGGTCGGTTTCAAAGGTATTAACTGGTCTAGGCTAATGCGACTTTTCTTTTTTTGCTTCTGTTTCCTTTTCCAGATTTCGCTAATTTAGGTCGTCCACAAAAAGAAGTAGAGGTTCGTGTGTGCGTATCAAAGACGGAGGTTGAATGGTTTTGAACGTCGTTGCGTAGAGCAATGAAAGATGTGTGACTGATCCATCATGTTTTGTCCCCAGGCAGTTTTCTTTTTCTTTTCTTTTTTTTATTTCCCTAATTAGTCCCGGCAATAAAAGAATGTGGAAAGTTGAAAAATTTCCCCTGGAGCACTTGTAATGCACTTCCTACCCTTTATCTTTTCCTCCCTCTTATTTTTACCTTTTCCCTTATTTATTCCTTCCCACCATAATAAAGAAAATATAAATAATAAGAAGAAGAAAAAAATAGTAGAAAATATCCTTTCGTATATAATTTCGTCCAGCCATAAGGTAAATTTGTATAAACAAGTGTATTAAATTTATTTTTCGACTTCCAATTACTTAAGTTGATAATAAATTTCCTGTTGCTAGCAATATAAATTGCAAAACTATTAAAAACATGGCCTTAAGATATTTTAAAAGGAGTAAAAATCTGTAATTAAACCGTCCTAGGTAGGGGGCGTAAAATGGTGTCCCCAATTAATTAAATAAATTAATAAATTCATTTTATCTTATCTTATCCAAATGTATTAATTTATTTTTCAAATTTCGAATACAATTTTATAGGTTTTTTTTTATAATTATTGGTCATTTTTTATGAGTTATAAATATTTTTATTTTTTAAAGAGAAAAATAAAAATATCAGGGTTCAAATCCCGGTCGAGGGCCTATCTTTTCTCTTTAAAAAATAAATTTTTTTTTATAGGATTTGAATGTCTACATTATGTTATTTATTTTTATTTTTATTATTTTTTATCTAGACTTTATTTTATTATAATTTTTGCATTATTTTCCTTTTATTACCGCATGTATATATGTTTGCGTATGTATATATTTTATTACATTCACTAATTTTATTTTGTTTATACCACTTTTTTTTGTTTTGTTATGAAATGGTTGTAGCTACATAGCACCATTGCTTACTGCCCACAAGTGGCAGATGGTAATATCTGAATTAAGTGTGAAATAAAAAATAAAAAAAAAATACAATTTTGATTAAGCTGATAATATATTCCCTATTGCTAACAAACCTAAAGTGCACAACTATTAAAAACTTAGTACAATGGAATTTTTTAAAGGATGTAAGAAGTTCTTAGCTATACCGCCCTTGAAAGGGGACGTAAAATGTCCTGAGCCAGAGCATCAAGCATCAGGTACTCGTTAAAGATCCGGTATGAATTCCGTAGGTTCGCTTCGTGTTAAGTCACAAGTTTCAACTTTTTGTTCGTTCCCTTTTATATTATTGTTGAATTATTAATAAATTGTATTTATTATAAAAATATCTATAATGAACTATAAAAAATCCAAAGTAAGGATTCGGAAAAATATTTCAAAATTATTATTCTGTAAATTCCAAAGCAACTCGTACTACTAAAACCGACATATGTTAGATCCAGTACATGCTAAAGACTGTATTGCTAGCCAATGGTTGTGCGAGGAAGCGATTTAACATAAATCAACCTCCATCTTTTTCCTCCTCATTAGGGATACATCACTTTATGGAGGCTGGGTGAGCCCGTCTCCTAATCTGTAGCACTTACCTTCTGAGTTAATAACTAAAGATAGCTCTTAGCCTCTAAAATAACCGAAAATCAATGTTATCCACTAAACTATTCACGAATGATGCGGGTCATTAAAACGTGTGTTAATACGTTTTAATTTATGATAATTCACTAAGCGACTTGTTTATTATCTAGAACTAATCGAGAAGCTAAATGTGTTGTCAATAACCCGATATTTACACAATAATTACCTTGTGTCCAAAACCGATATTATTTAAATGAATTATTAATTACAACAAGGGATGTAATTATAATATCATTAGTTAACTAGCGATTAATAATATCAATAAAATAATTATATTTAATAATAAAATAAAAATATTTAGATTAACAATATCATCTGATCAAAATTGACAGACCTTCATTCAGGACTTTTCCCAAATATATTTATGTTTTATACCAAATATTTGTGTGTAGTATGAAATCATTTGGATTTCGGGTATTTTTAAAATTATTTTTCTGGTTTACCTTATTTTTTAATTTCGCTCAGTAATGCAGCCGATAACTTTAGTTATAAATATTTTTATTTTGAAGAGAAAAGATCTGTCCTGGCCGGAAGTCGAACCCAGGTCTTCCGCATATCTAGCGCGGTGCTCTAAACTTTCTCTTCAAAATGGAAATACACGGGAATATAAGATCGGTGAAGAGAATGGATTTGTCTGGCCTGGGTACGAGCGCGATAGCTCAGTTGGTTAGAGCACCGCGCTAGATATGCGGAAGACCCGGGTTCGAATCCCGACCAGGACAAATCTTTACTCTTCGAAATAAAAATTATTAACTATTATAAATCCTCAAGTGTAAACAAGCGGTGACCAAATTGGTAAAGGTCTGAGGGATAGAACGAAGTGTAGGTGGGATGATTGTTGTGCATTGCTTTGTGGATGATATATGCCTATAAGATGATACTTATGATTTTTTTAAACTTATGATATTAAGTTTATGCAACAATATACATTCGACAAATAGAAGATAACTACAACATAAGGCTATCGGGATAAAGCGATTGGAACTGGTGTTGTTGACTTTCAATTGAATTGTTTCCTTTCGAATAGAGAATACGCGAGGACTGGGCGGTCACCTGTTCCGATAGTATAAGTGGATATAGGATCCATCCCAATGATGAAGTTGATGTGTTTGCTCAACAAACTTTGAGTTGTTGCAGTATAATCAATGTACAACACAGCTCCCGCTAAATTAGTGACTCCCAACTTGCCCTACCATCATGAACGTTCAGCCGGTAATCTATTTAATTACTGAACATAAACTGAACTATTTTTATTGTCATAGAAATATTTTACACTTTTTATTACTATTATAAATATTATGGGAGCAGAGAGGCTGGGTGGTAGAGCGCTGATTGTCCTGGGTTAAAACGCCGCTCAAAGGCAGACTTTATTTAACATGTTAGCCGGAGATGGATCCTATGAGATCTAGGACCTGGGGTTCACCCAAAATAAGGGAAATAGGTAAATCACCTCCCTGCACATCCGTCGTCCAAGAAACAGCACAGTCTCTACCATGTACTGAACCTCAGGCCCTTCGTGGGTTTTAGAGGTATATAAGATGTATATATGTATATAAATGAAAAGGATGAGACCATAGGAGGTGATTAGATAACGCGGAATGGTGGAGCGTGTAGTATTATTGAAGTGATAAAGTCGCGAAGATCAATTTGGGCTTGTAAAGTTAATGGGCTTAGTAACGAACCAATTCCAAAAAGTTAATAAGCGCTGTTCCAACTGGGAAGCGTCTAAGGGGTAGACCGAGGCTTAGGTGGGAGGATAGCGTTAAGAGTGATATGGTGGATTTAGGATTGGGTAGTCTGTAAGTAGTTTATTTGTAAGCAGATTGGTTTTTCGGGCTTCAGGTTCACTAAGTTTAATTATTATATAACGATAATATTAAATTACTAAAATATTCACAACTTTTATTCATTTTAATTTAAATAGTAACATATATCCCACGTGGGTACAAGGTCTCTCGATTAAAATAGTTGATTATTTAAATATTTATTAAAAACGATTTCGTTAAAACATTTGATGGTTCAAATATTTATTAAAATATATAATTATTAATTAATTAATGGGAGCGGAGTGGCTCAGTGGTAGAGCACTGAGCTGCCATGCCGGAAATCCTGGTTCAAATCCCGCTGCAGGCCATGACTTTTATTTAGTCTGTTTGCAGCGGGAGATGGGTCCTATCATATCTAGGACCCTCCTGGGGCCCACCCAGCCTCTATAAAATGTTATAAAAATAGGGTACCCAAAATAAGGCGGAACAATCTGGCGGTTGAGCGTGACCTAGGACAAGTCACCTGCTTGCAGAACCGTTGTCTATGAAACAGTATAGTCTCTACCATGTACTGAACCCCAGACCCTTCATGGGTTGTAGTGGTACAGGTTTTTTTTTATAATTATTAATAAATTAACATAATTAAATAATTTTGATGCCTCGAAGATATACTCTCTCGTTTTTCCGCCTATCTATAGTTAGCTATAGCCTTCTAAGGTGTTGAAGTGAGATGTGCTATTTGCGGTCTGTATTAATATCATTTTAAGTCTTGACGATGACTTTTTTTTATTTATACACTCATTAATTGTCAGTGATTACGTTAAAATTATATAATTAATAATTGCTAAAATAGTATTAAATTCATTTTCAGTAAATTCATTTTTATTCCTAAACCTTCGATATATGAAACGGTTATAAATTATAATATTTTGGCTGGATTCATCTCTCTCTCTCTCTCTCTCTCTCTCTCTCTCTCTATATATATATATATATATATATATATATATATATATATATATATATATATATATATATATATAATATTTTTTCCATTTTTTAACAATTCTGGAATTCATATCCAGTATTATAATATTTATTTAATTAATTCATTTCAATTAGCGAGAATTAAGAGTATCTATAATATTAATCGAATGCAAATCCCTCAGCTTTACTGTTCAATTTAAATGAATCTTCGTCGTTTTCAGTCGGAAATTCTTATGAATCCTTTTTGTTCATTGAGTTTAAATAATCTTGAACAACATTTCCGGTCTGAGGGTGAATGTTTTTATTCGAAAATATATTAAAATAATTTTCGATAGTAAGTTTTTAGTAAAGGTAGCTCTGCATGTAAAGTTCTGAGTTGCTATGGTGAAGGTCCCGGGTTCAAATTAGGCTGTGGTAGATAAAATGT
This sequence comes from Arma custos, assembly GCA_037127475.1. Classification (NCBI taxonomy): domain Eukaryota; kingdom Metazoa; phylum Arthropoda; class Insecta; order Hemiptera; family Pentatomidae; genus Arma; species Arma custos. The sequence continues at coordinate 39,101,543 of CM073761.1, forward strand.
TTAATCTTTTAATATCCCGTGGGATCTACAGACTCCTGGGGCTCACCCAGCCTTTATAAATTGGGTACACTTATTTGGGAGAAAAACCTAGCGATTCTCTGACAATTCAACCCCGTTGTTGTAGAAACAGTTCCTACCATGCACTGATGCCATAACGCTTCGTGGTTATTTTTCGTAAGGTGTATATATATATATATATATATATATATATACTTTTAGTTATGGATCTCAGGATTTAGTCAATTCTTTTAACTTCCTCTTGCCCAAATCATCTCCCTGCACAATCATTTTCAATATCTACCATTTACTGAACCCAAGACCTTCAATGATTGAAGTGGCACAGGTATACACCCTATTACTACAGAAATTTGAGAATATGTGATGAAATGCTTTTTAATAATGTGCATCGCTAATTGTTTTCTAATTTTAATTGGTTAGTCTACTTTGGATCATTTAGTGTATTCTTTAAAAGGAAAGAAAAAAAAAACTTCATCTCAAAGAGCTTGGGTTCAGTATGTGGTACATACTACACTGTTCCTAGTACGTTTGTGCAAGGAGTTGATTTGTTCGAGATCACGATCGACATCCAGTTTTTCCCGTCTAGTTTGGGTACCCACTTTAAAGAGGCCCGAGCAGAGTCTTTAGAGCCTTCAGGATCCATCCCTGGTTGCTAACAGCATAAATAAATTATCTGACAATGCCGTATTTTAACCCGGGACCTTCGGCGCGACAACTCAACGCTCTACGACTGAGCCACCCAGCTCGTTTTGTAATATTTATTGGTTGTTGAGATACTATATCCTTCGATTATGGAATCTTCCAAACAAAAAAAAATTATTAACAGTTAATTAACATTTTCTCTTCAAAATAAAAATACTTAAAAATTATCACCATCAAGAGAACAATAAATAAAAATAAATTATAAATATAAAATTGACGAAAGTCAACGAGATCCTAATTAAAGTAATGTTCAAAGAACATACCTCCCCTTGTATACATTGCAAATTGCGAGAACACGGGGATATGGGATCGGTGAAGAGAATGGATTTGTCTGGCCGTGTTACGAACCAGTTTAGCTCAGTTGGTTAGAGCACCGTGCTAGAGAGCGGGCGACCCGGTTTCGGATCCCGGCCTGGACTAATCTCTTCAAAATAAAAATTATTAACTATTATAAATCCTCAAGTGTAAATAAGCGGTGCCCCAACTGGTAAACGTTTGAGGGGTAGAACGAAGTGTAGGTGGGAGGATTGCGTTTAGAGGGATCTGGCGAATTTGGGTTTGGTTAGTAGTCCGTGGACGGAGGTTGGTAGGGATTGATCGTATCGGCATCGAACCTTCGGGTTCACTAAATCATATAATTATTATTCTCTTCGAACTATTTAACTAATAGCGTTTTACTAATACAATGTCGAAAGTTGCTAGGTTTTAAACCCGCCTCAGTCAACAATCACTTATTCAGATTGGATGTAACGGTTGGATTTTCTAAGAACAAACATTCAGTTTTACGATCCGGAGTGTTGTTCGCTGACACTTTTAGGACTGTGAGAACTTTATTTTATTGCGCATTCATTGTGCAACATGTTTAAGACCGATTGTCTATCCAATACACTGTGTACGAAATAATATATTAAAATAAAATACTGTACAATTCTTTTTTCGTTTTTTTAGTATAAAATAGCATTATTTTATACCTGAATTATTTGATCCAATTTTAATAAAACTTAATATTTAAGCATATTTTTCCATACCGATGGTAACTACTTTTATCGAACAAATCGTTGAATATGGATATTAATTGTACTGGTAAGTGCTATTTTTTCGAACAGTCTGTTGATAATCAAACTATATTATTTTTTTTTTAATAGGCCGAACAATTTTTCCTCATTTTGAAACTTTGAAGTGATGAAGAAAATGCCTTTTGCCCATTTGTATCCGGGCTAATTTTTCTATATTTAATAGCTACACCTTTCCTGAATAATAATAATAAGACACATTTTAGCCAGCACACTCGAGTACAACATTTCTTTTTTAGAGTATTTCATTTCGAGAAGATATTTCGTTGAAGAATTGTTGATGCACCCAAAGGAAGAAAGAAACAATAGTTTTTATTGAAAAGCAATGGAAAAAAGAAATAAGGGTAAGGTTTGGTATCTTTTCAAGTATGCGTAGGCACCCAAATCATTATGTCTATAAATATATATCTTTAAACACTGTTATGCAAGGCAATTATTGGACAAGTGGTTTTCGGAGGAAATGCATAAGCGTATCGTTAAGTCTGACAATGTTGAAGTCCTCTCAAGTATGTTCGCTTGGATAAATAATAACGAGTTTGTTATATATTCAATTATACTCTACTATAAATACAAAATATTATTACAGTTCTCCTAATAACGAATGGGGTAAGTGGGCTTGAATGTTATTCACTAGAACCCCGCTTGTCCGTTGTAGTTATAATAGATCGGTATATCCGATTTATATGAATTATAAATCTATTTATAATGTTCATAAATATATTCACAAATAATATAAATATATTATATATTATATTTAAATTTTTATCCTATAACTATATAAGCACTGAATTACTCAACTTTAATCCCTGACGTAGGCATTCAAGGGAAGAACGGCGAAGAAGAATATTTAATTATATTATTATATAATAGATTAATATAAATTATAAATATTCAATAATTCAATATTGATACATGTATATATGTATTAATTTTTATACATAAAAAAAGAAATAAACTGATGCTTACAATTCATAAAGGGCCTTGGGTACGGTAAATGGTGAATGTTTGTGTGTGTGCGTGTGTGCGCGTGTGTGTGTGTGTGTGTGTGTGTGTGTGTGTGTGTGTGTGTGTGTAATAATAAAGAATTTATTCATTGTGGGACAAGTCTCTTTTGAATCATCAAAAAGGTATCAATATTTAAGCTATTATGTCTTCGAGTAAAATACAATTATATTTAATTAATTATTACAAAAAATTAATAAGTGAGAAAGCATTAAAATTTAATGAAATAAATTGCGAATTACCTCTATTAATATTATTTTTTAAAAAACAGATTAGAACAAGAGAAAGAAAAAAATAGAAATATGGAAACAATAATTAAATAGAAAGAAACAATTGTGTAGTAATTGAAACAATTGTGTTTTTTTTATTGTACTTAATACAATAAAAAAAAAAACACAACAACCCAAGAAGAGTCTTCAGCTAATACATGGTAGAGAGAGTACTGTTTCTTTGACAACGGTTGTGCAGGGAATTTATTTGAGGGGATCGTTCCCAACCGTCTGGTTTTATTCCCAAGTTAGGGAACTCACATTATAGAGTCTGGGTGAGCCCCGGAAGGTCTGCAAATAACTAGTGGTGTAACATTACCTTCTCTTTTTTTTTTGTAACATTTCTGATTTTTTATCTGGTTTTCGAGTCCTCTTTTACCGTCCAAGGCGTCCAAATCGGCCCCTAAACGGAACGAATTACCGGAGCGAAACGTGTAGAGGGTGTCTTAATTGCTAATTGGTGATCAACATCCAAAGGTCTCTGGCCCACAAAGACTCACCGAGGGAGCTTTCTAATTGGTTGATGAACCGTTCCGTGTACTTTGCAACTTGATACAAGGGCAAAGTCCGTGCGTATTACTTGCGGTGGGTTTGTCAAGAGAGGTTTAGTCAGTTAGTCTTTTGGATGATGCAGTTTGCATTTAAAGGCTAGCTCTACACCAAGACCCACCGACCAAACTCAAATATTAACTCTATCCGTCATTTAATTTGTTGCAATAATAATAAATACTTTTTTATTATAGTAATAAATATCTAAGTGCCTCAATTCCCAAGATGTAATTATAGGTTAGTAGTTGTGTTTTTATTAGTATATATTTGATGCGGGGTTGCTCAGGGTGTATAACGCTTAGCTGCTGTTCTGAAATTCATGGGTTCAAATCCGACTGTGGTAGATAATATTATTTATCATTCTGGGGTTCAACCCCTCTCTGTAAAGTGAGTTTTGGGGGAAAACCTGGATGTTAAGTGGGATTTCGGACATCTCCCTACATAACCGTTGTTCAAGTAACAGTACAGTCTCTACTTTATACTGAATCCAAGACCCATCATTGGTTGCTTTCTTATTATTATTAAGCATGGAGTTATTTTTATACGGGATTAGGGTTGATATTGGGAGTTGGAACTAACGTCACTTTGAGTAGTATTAAAAAAATATAATTGTTTTTTGCCGAATCCCCGGATCGATCTGCCCGAAAACTTGATTGTCTCAAAGACCACCATCACTCAGTGAGTGGTTTCGAATACGAACCTACGCAATCTGACAAGTTAAGTATCGATTTTGAACTTTTTTCAAAAAGTTGTGGGCTTTATTTCCCGAGGCCGGAGGTCGTCGAGGTTTAATAAGAAGAAGCCGCTTGAGGAAAAACATATATCTGAGCCCCCCCCCCCCCCGACGAACCAAACCCCCCTCTTTCCCAACTCCCATTATCTCCCGTTTTTCTAGCTCCAAGACTCGACAACTGCTGCGCCCTTAAGCGATACAAGTAATTAGGATTTCGCTAACCTTCCTAATTCTTCATCATAACACATCATCTAATATCCTGTTCTTTGGTGTATATTTCTGAGGTTTATCTCGTATAATAATGGATCGTCAGTATGAATTATATGGAGAAGTGAATGATCCAGGATAGTAAACCACATTGCCGGTATTCATTAAGGATGGATAATTATAGAAAAAGACTGCACCACTACAATCCATGAACTTTGGGTTGAGTACATGATTGGTGCTAAAATGGTTTATAATTATAATGCAAAGACAATGGTTTATAGAGGCTCCATGAGCCCCATGCTGGTCGTCAAATCCTACAGGTTCTATCTTTGGGTGTTCGATGTTGAAAGGTTAAATCATTTTTTTTTTTTTTTTTTTACATGATATATCCATATATCGATTTTTTTTATAACTAAAATAAATCAAATGAAATAAAAAAATGTTAACAAGATCCAGTAAGTTCTGTGTTTGAATTCACGATATTTTTCGAGCTTTCTTTTTTTTTTTTTTTTTTAGAGCTTAACCTCAGTGTGTATATAAAGTTTATGAAAAACATTAAAACATGGATCCCCGAGTTGTGGTTGGGAATTGCGTTATGTTCTCTTTGATAGTTGATTTGCATCGGAAAACTCCCGCTCCGAAAGGTTTTAGCGTGTTTCAGACTGCGAGGGCAGCTTGCTGAATAAAAAATCACTGGAAATACTTTAAGATGTAATATTGATTTTATATATGTGTATATATATATATATATATATATATATATATATATATATATATATGTATATTGAATTTATCTGAATTTATTATATATATTTTTAAATATTTCAGAGAGATTAAAATTTATTTAAACTGTCTGGGATTTTAATTGCAAAATACTGATGTTGTTTGGTCGAGGGTTTAAAATTAAAACCATAACTGAAGCATCGGCCCGATACAAAGATTTATTTAAAAAAATATAAAATATTTTCTAGGAACTAAAAGATAGAAGCATCATCAAGTGTAGAGAGTAATCCATCAAAAAATATAAAAATGCGAGACTAAATATCTCTTTTATATAAAAAAGGTTTTTAGTGGCGTATTATATTGTAGGCGTTGCCTAGGAAATAAGAAACTAAAACAATACTTTTTTTATTTTTTAAAGAGAAAAGATATGGCCCTCGACCGGGATTTGAACCCGGAACCTTTGTCTCACCGTGACATCGCTCTGCCAATTGAGCTATCAAGGCCCCTCCCGGTCGAGGACTAACCTTCTCTCTTTTAGATCCTAAAGCCCCAGTGTACTCCCGCCATTTTTGCGATGAATACACTAGAACGAAGTTCTTTGAACATTAATTTTAATTTAGGATCTTATTGACTTTCGTCATATTATTATTTATAATTGTTTATAATTATTGGTCATTTTTTATTAGTTATAAATACGGTGAGACAAAGGTTCCGGGTTCAAATCCCGGTCGAGGGCCATATCTTTTCTCTTTAAAAAATAAAAATATTTATAACTCATAAAAAATGACCAATAATTATAAAAAAATTATAAATAATAATATGACGAAAGTCAATAAGATCCTAAATTAAAATTAATGTTCAAAGAACTTCGTTCTAGTGTATTCATCGCAAAAATGGCGGGAGTACACTGGGGCTTTAGGATCTAAAAGAGAGAAGGTTAGTCCTCGACCGCGAGGGGCCTTGATAGCTCAATTGGCAGAGGGATGACACGGTGAGACAAAGGTTCCGGGTTCAAATCCCGGTCGAGGGCCATATCTTTTCTCTTTAAAAAATAAAAACATTTATAACTCATAAAAAATGACCAATAATTATAAAAAAATTATAAATAATAATATGACGAAAGTCAATAAGATCCTAGATTAAAATTAATGTTCAAAGAACTTCTTTCTAGTGTATTCATCGCAAAAATGGCGGGAGTACACTGGGGCTTTAGGATCTAAAAGAGAGAAGGTTAGTCCTCGACCGGGAGGGGCCTTGATAGCTCAATTGGCAGAGCGATGTCACGGTGAGACAAAGGTTCCGGGTTCAAATCCCGGTCGAGGGCCATATCTTTTCTCTTTAAAAAATAAAAATATTTATAACTCATAAAAAATGACCAATAATTATAAAAAATTATAAATAATAATATGACGAAAGTCAATAAGATCCTAAATTAAAATTAATGTTCAAAGAACTTCGTTCTAGTGTATTCATCGCAAAAATGGCGGGAGTACACTGGGGCTTTAGGATCTAAAAGAGAGAAGGTTAGTCCTCGACCGGGAGGGGCCTTGATAGCTCAATTGGCAGAGGGATGTCACGGTGAGACAAAGGTTCCGGGTTCAAATCCCGGTCGAGGGCCATATCTTTTCTCTTTAAAAAATAAAAATATTTATAACTCATAAAAAATGACCAATAATTATAAAAAAATTATAAATAATAATATGACGAAAGTCAATAAGATCCTAAATTAAAATTAATGTTCAAAGAACTTCGTTCTAGTGTATTCATCGCAAAAATGGCGGGAGTACACTGGGGCTTTAGGATCTAAAAGAGAGAAGGTTAGTCCTCGACCGGGAGGGGCCTTGATAGCTCAATTGGCAGAGCGATGTCACGGTGAGACAAAGGTTCCGGGTTCAAATCCCGGTCGAGGGCCATATCTTTTCTCTTTAAAAAATAAAAATATTTGTAACTCATAAAAAATGACCAATAATTATAAAAAATTATAAATAATAATATGACGAAAGTCAATAAGATCCTAAATTAAAATTAATGTTCAAAGAACTTCGTTCTAGTGTATTCATCGCAAAAATGGCGGGAGTACACTGGGGCTTTAGGATCTAAAAGAGAGAAGGTTAGTCCTCGACCGGGAGGGGCCTTGATAGCTCAATTGGCAGAGCGATGCCACGGTGAGACAAAGGTTCCGGGTTCAAATCCCGGTCGAGGGCCATATCTTTTCTCTTTAAAAAATAAAAATATTTATAACTCATAAAAAATGACCAATAATTATAAAAAATTATAAATAATAATATGACGAAAGTCAATAAGATCCTAAATTAAAATTAATGTTCAAAGAACTTCGTTCTAGTGTATTCATCGCAAAAATGGCGGGAGTACACTGGGGCTTTAGGATCTAAAAGAGAGAAGGTTAGTCCTCGACCGGGAGGGGCCTTGATAGCTCAATTGGCAGAGGGATGTCACGGTGAGACAAAGGTTCCGGGTTCAAATCCCGGTCGAGGGCCATATCTTTTCTCTTTAAAAAATAAAAATATTTATAACTCATAAAAAATGACCAATAATTATAAAAAATTATAAATACTTTTTTTAGTATTTTGTCAAATTCGATCAGTTAATTATATTTTTAACATCTTCTATTTTTTTATAATTTATATATAAACTTGACAAACACAGAGCAACTGTTCCTGACTTCTTTAACCCGTTACAAAAATTGTAACAATGTTTATACGCAACAATTTATTTTCGAATAGCTGAAACCGTTGTTCAACCTTAGCGACCAAGTTTCACATCCTTAACGAAAAATATATATACACATGCAAATACATAGACTACACGTTTACCGCGTAAGCATTATTACATCATAATCTTCAAAATAAAAGTTCTTGTCTCAAAGATATCCATCAACGGGAATTTGTCCGAAGTAAGGAATACGATTAACCGCTTCGTTAATTTTCCGGGAGACTCGGGAAGGAAATTTCTATGGATTTTAAGCCAAAATTTTAACATGAAAATATAATAGAGTTGAGGGAGGAAACTCAAGGGAGGCAGATGACTCCACTTTAGCGGTTAACAAAGTCCCTAATTGCTCTTCCTACCATCTCCTTTTCCGCAATTAACAATTGCAATAAAAAAAATTACGTAAAACAAATTACCCCCACCCCCGAGGCTTCTTCGAATTAACTCTTGGGCTAATAGCCGTTTCCAATATTGTAATGGACTTAATTTGAACCTACTTTCCGCAAATTTGTATTTATTCTTAATTGCGTATCTTTATTGCCTAATAGGCTTTAACATTAAGGGAACTGGAGCAGAAAGCGAGTCGTATCTATGAAAACACGTTAAAGAAAAGAAACACTAAAGAAAATATAAGATATTTATAGTTTTAAAGTGGAGCGGGAAAGGTTTATTTGTATGTGATTATACATTTTTCCTTACGGATGTGAAACATGGTCGTTACAACGGTTTGAGGTATTCGAAAATAAGTCAGGAACAGTTGCTCTGTGTTTGTTAAGTTTAAATATAAATTATAAACAAATAAAATATATGTTAAAAATATAATTATCTGATCGAATTTACTTATTAAAATACTAAAAAAAGTAATTTCATGTTCCCTAGGCAACGCCTACAAAAAAAAAAGTCACTAAAAACCTTTTTTTATATATACTATAAGAAACACTTTGTCTCGAATATGTATATTTTTAATGGATTACTCTCTACACTTGAGGATGCTTTTATCTTTTATTTCCTAGAAAATATTGTATATTTTATATATATATCTTCTTAAATAAATCCTCGTGTAGGGCCGATACTTCAGGCACGGTTTTATTTTTAAACTCTGTACCAAACAACACCTGCATTTTGCAATTAAAATCCCAGACAGCTTAAATAAATATTAATCTCTCTGAAATATTAAAAAAATATATATAATAATAAATTCAGAGAGATAGAGGATTTGGCGTGAATGGAAGAAAACAGCTCAATTACAGTTTTGACTGAAGGCTGGCAGCTTTCGTGAGAGATAAGGAATGCCACTTCTTCAGGGAAATATTCCCAGCTGTGAATAAATATAAGGAGGGTTAATTAATATAATATATAATAATCAATTATTTTATAGTTATTTACAATTGATTTAATAGATCTAATTTGTTCCGAATTACAGGGGTCGATGACCAATTAATTTTTTTTTCTATATGTCATAATCGGAAATACAATACTTAAATTTTTCGCCATCTTACATGTTCATTTGACTTATTTAATTTATTTTTTAAAATCATTTATATCAAATATTAAAAGTAATTAAATAATCGGAAACACTAAAATTTTCAGTTGTACAAAATGTCCATTTCACCATGCTTTATTAATTTCATTTAAATTTATTGTTTCTTATAAATTTTTTAAAAATAATTTAGTTATTGTAAAATTGTAATAGAGTTATGAAATAGTCAGGGGATGCTCGACAGCAGATGGAGTTTGATTCTTCACCGAATTGTGAAGATGGCGTAAATTTTCTGCCAACGTTTCGCCAGGCATGCTGCTGACTTCCTCAAGGCTTAATTGAGACTGAAGATGATCAGCTAAACCGCGGCTTTATTTAGGAGCAACTCGGGTCCACTCGTGAATCATCTGGTCCAGTTATTTATCATAAATTATTATTTGAAGCAATAAAAATAATTAATTTATTGGCGATATTAAAACTTGCTCTCGTCATTCATGTTAATTTGATCATGTTTGTTTGATTAATTTTTTGAAATGATCGGAAATAATAAAATTTGCTGTCATCTCTGATTGTTTAATTGATAATATTTAAAATATTAATAATAATCAAACAGTCGAAGAAAACTTTGATGGCATCTTTCTTGATCATACTTGTTTGATTTATTTAATGTGAATAAGTCCATATGGTTTAAAAATGTTTATGTTCGTCTAAAATGTTTAAATAGTGTTTAATTTAACAGGAGTATTTTTGTAAAATTATGATTTTTTAAATTATTTATTCGAAGCAATAAAAATAATTAATTGATTGGAAATCTTAAAATTTACTGTCGTCATTCATGTCAATTTGATCATATTTGTATTTTTTTTTTTAATAATCGGATACATTAAAATTTGCTGTCGAAGTAAACTTAAATTTAATGGCATCTTCCAATTTAATTTGATTATATGTGGTTGATATATTTTACCTAAATAGATAAAAAAATATAAAAGATAAAAATAAATAAAAATGTTTGTCTAAAAATTGTAGATAGCGTTGCATATAACAGGAGTGACTCCATTAGCTTATTTTTTAAATTACATGCAAAATAATTCAGTTACCTTGATTACAACTAAGCTAGCAATTTCATAATATTCAGTAGAGTTTCAAGAGAGTGTTTAGAGCGAAAAAAAGAAAGAAAAAAAAAGAAGAAAATTACAGGGAAGACATCATCACCAGAATAAAAACTACTGCCAATAATCGTCAAAGATTAGTTAGAGAGAGCTGGGAAGGGAAAATGTGCAAATAATCCAAGCAACAAGTTGGAGAAAATGAAAGTGTTGCATTTTTTATCTTCGGGCCCCAGAAGCAAAGTAGTTTCCATATTAGCCAGCCCAATTCCATTTTAGAAGAGTTTTATTATTGAACTCCCTTTGGGTCTAACGTTGTATTTCGAGAATAGGGGGAGGAGGATATATCCCCCCAATAGTCCCAGTGCCTTCTAAATCATTTTTATCTTGAAATAAAACATACGCTGGGAAAGAAATTTTTCAAGAAATGGTGCTAAGAGGTTTATACCCGGTTCTATTCTAAGCTCTGAATCATTTCAAGTACTATTTAGAGTAGTCTAATTTTTTTAAATTATTACTATTAAATTTATAATTAAATATTCTTAAGCCATTTGATTTCCCAAGGCAGTCCTATTTAGAATAAAAATTATTGAATTATATAGTAATACAATAATTAAATTGAATGAAAGATAGGTAATGACATATTACATAAGCAGAGAAAAACTTTTAAAAATGATTATTGTTTTTGGAAAATCCATTATAAATACGTTGTTTTTTTTCATTTCGCAATATTTGATAAACGGTTATGCGGATTGCTAATTTAATTATTTTCACGATTTCTCTTGACAAAATATAATAAAAGATATTTTATTTGAAAAGAAAAGATATGACCAGGACCGGGACTCGAACCCGGATCTCCCACCTGTCCGTGGTGGTGCTTTAACCATCTCGGCCATCCTGGTTCGCTTCTCGGTCAGTCATATCCCTTCTTTTCACTGATCCTATATCTCCCATATGATATCTCATCCTATATATCCCGTGTTCTCGCAATTTGCGATGAATACACGGGGAGAATGTTAATTGAACATTACTTTTATTTTTGGATCTTGTTGACTTAAGTCATTAAATATTATTATAATTTATTTTATTGTTATATGATATAATTTTTTTATATATTTTATTTTAAAAGCCTTAATTTTAAAACTTGCCACAGATACTCGAATAACAAATTCAAGTTCACGAGACCATCTTCTTTTCAAACGCCTCCGAGGATCATCCGGAATTGAAGAGGTTGAAACTAATGGGTTTGAATGGGAATAAAGTTGGTCATGAAATGACTTATATCTTGTTCGGGCCATATCAGCAATAAATGGGATATTAGGATCATTATGGATGACTTTATCCGTAAGGAGCATTAGCGATTTTACGGAAGATTTTTGATTGTAAGGATTAACGAGAGAAAATGGATGACTGTGGAGCCCCAAAGCTTCTAATCGTTTTAGTACAAATAGGTCTTATAATAGTCATGTATAGGAGTCTTTAGAAATTAATTGAGAGCTTAGAGTTTTTTTCTAGTAAGTGTTGAACTAGCCTGAAACGGCGACCAGTTTCTTGTCTCAGTCTGGTATGAGGATTCCAAGTTGTTGTCCTAAGTATCGCTTCTGTTCTACAAGAACTAGTTGGAAATTATTAACGGGTGATGAAGGGCACAAATCCATTGGTTTCCGACGAAGGGTAAATGATATTTGAAGGAATTCGTGGGAATTTATTTTAATCTTCAGTTTTGACACCATTCTTCAATGTCTGTTTGTAATATGGGATAAAATAATTGGATGAATGTTGACTGATAATGATATAAATGATAACTAAATAGGTGAAATGTAGCTAGGTACTTACAGAAACTCAAAGCTATTTGTTTATTTATTATAGTTATTTCACTTATTATTTGAAGACTATATATAGAATATTACTCCAAACGGGACTAGAAATATTCAAATAACAATTAAAACAATGAATTGAACTGAAATTATCATTAAATTTGCATTCCTGGATGTAAGATTGTCATGAATACATTATGTATGTATCAACTGAACATATATATCGCATACATAATCTAAAACTATCGAACCGATGTTTATCTATATTCACAGTTTCTCGTAACTGATTTACACTGGTAAATATGAATGCGACAAACACCATCCAGTTTGTTTTTCTCAGTTAAATGTTGTAACAATATTTATTTAAACATTAAGACTTTTCATCCTTAAAAAAAATTCAGTTCACAGTGTAGGACTACGGTGTTGCAGAGAGGTGATTTTTTTCAGATCACGCTGAAACGCCAGGTTTTTCTCCCAATTGAGGGTACCCACTTTTGAACCTACTACCTTGATGTCGACAACAATTTCCTATCATAAACTTTCGGCCTCTAACTACTACCCAAACCCAAATCCACCAGATTACTCTTAATGCAATCCTCTACTTTTTAGAAATTCGTTCATTACTAAGCTTACTAACTTTAAAATCCCTTTTTAATCTTTTTGGCTCTTTTACTTCAATTATATTAACCAGAAGCATTCGTTGTGTAATCTCCTAAAGTCTTTAGTAGTCTCATCCTAATAAAATAAAATAAATTAAATAAAGTCTTTAACTGAAGTAACCAGGATGACAAAAAAGTTGGTAGAAACCATATAACATAGCCTTCAATGCATGAAGAATGGGACTCTACCTCCACTAAGTTTAAGGGTGGTTAAGTAGATATAATTCCTAGGGCGCAGAATGGTTCAGTGTTGCCATGCCGAAGGTAGTTGGTTCAAATGCCGCAACTGGCAGACTTTTATTAAATCTTTCAACGGCCAAAGATGGATCTTACGGGATCTAGTACCCTCCTGGGGATCTCACAGCCTCTAGAGTGGGTACCCGAATTAGGTCTGATGAATAGAAATCTGGCGGTTGAGCGTTATCTAGGGCAAATCACCTCCAAGCACAAGTGTTGTCAAAGAAACATTATTGTCTTTACCACTTTCTGAACGCAAGACCCTTTATGGGTTGTAACGGTACAGTTATTATAAGAATAGTTCTGAGAAAATCTTCATTTTTACATTAAACCTACCCTCCTGTGGGAATCCACCCTTGTGTTACCCTTAATTCGATCTTCACAATCCAAAGTCATTACCTTACTTCATATGCTTCGGACTTGGTTTTAATTGGAATATCTTATCATTATAACTTACCTTTCCATTCCTAACTTCATGCCAAGTTTTAGACGTCGCTTCCCAATTATGAATATGTGTGGGGGAGAGGGTGCCTTGGGATGAGGGCTTTTAATATTTGATTTTATGATAACATTTGCGAACTCTGAAGATTAGAGGAAAATAGATTATTGGAGTATTGATCAGGACTGGTCCAGATGGTGGAAGCTGATCTCGTTGGTCAGTTCAAGACGGAACAATAGTCGTCTTTAATCAGTGCTTGGGATTTGAAGGGGCATAAAGGGGGGGGGGGGGGCGAACCCACCATCATCCCATCACCCCCTAGTCATCATCACTGTTTACTGCTTATTTAAGAAGCCGTTTTACGCAGCCACTGACACGCTACTCTCGTGGCTTGGATGAATAAGTGATCCCTTGTTGAGAAGTGTGACATGACTACATCCCCCCTCTCGCCACATCCGCAACAGATTCCATTATTCAACGAGGTCCTTTATCGATTGTGACGTGAACTAGACAGTTATATGTAATAATCATTGACAGTGATTTGGTGATTAGATGTAAATGATAGATGTTAGGCATGTCAGGGTGGAATCCGATAACATGAAGTGGGAATATTACGATCCACTATTGACGTGACTCGTTAAAACTCTTATAAAACAGTAAAAAACTCAAAACATTGTATAATTTATTTTTAATTTTTAAATTAAATAATAATAAAAGCCTTAGTGTACAATATAGATATAAAGCGTAGGAGAGTATGTCCAGACCTCCATCACCCTTAAAGCTATTGATCCCATCTACGTCTTGCTTAGCTGACCCCTCAGAAGCTTAAGCCAATTGATTCCTTTCTTTCTTTTTTTGCCTCAATTGTAAACATTTATACAGAATAGGTATAGAAACTGTATTGCTACAACCTTTTGAAAACTGATTTTTCTATCTCATTTAGAATTTCTTGAATAGCTTTTACGGTTTTATCGATATATTAGAGAGAAAGAATAATGTACAAATTGAAAGTTTTGTTTTGTATCTATGTTTTTAATTCGTATACGGTTGTTGTGGTTGTACCATTGCGAGTAACTTATAGCAATGCATGGTCCTATAGTAATTTTGTAACTATAGCAGTTTTATGATTCTTGACCTTGGTCATGAGATTTGTAGTTCAAATAATAGTTTCGTTTATAGTCATGGAATATTACCTTAGTAAACTTAAACTTTGTAAACATCTTTCTTTGTTGTTTTTTTGAAATATATTTTCCATTTTTTTATAATAATAAAATTTAAAAACTTTGCTTAATCCCAAGACTCGATCCCTCTGAAACTCCCACTGTCGTATAATTGTTATATTGAATAATTGCCGGTTTTATTGTATACTTTGTTTATTAAAAAGAAAAAAACAAAGAAAAAAATCTTTCTTCATAATTAATTATTTAAAAAAAAAAGAACGGCCTTCATTATTCCGCCATTTTTGTAATAAATAAAATATAGCTATACTAATAAAACAAATTAAATAATTTAGTAATATTATGTACTTTTATATGTAAGTATTGTAAATTCTCTCTCTCTCTCTCTCTCTCTCTCTCTATATATATATATATATATATATATATATATATGGGTACCTGGTGACTCTATATATATATATATATATATATATATATATATGGGTACCTGGTGACTCTATATATATATATATATATATATATATATATATATATATATATATATATATATATGGGTACCTGGTGATAGTTGGTACCGTATCGTTTCAATTGTATTATTATTTATTATCAATAATATCTTTCTGTTTATTGAATGTTTCAATACAATTTTCTTTACGACTCATTTTTATTATTCCAACTTATAGATAAAACAAAATATTAAACGATGATCACTGAAAACATTTTTATTCAATATATCATTATTATGTTTATTTAAAATGTCACTAATAAATTTTAATACGGGTCATTGCAGTCATCATAAATTAAGATATTAAGTTATTAATGAAATGACAAGCTCTTAAAAATCATGGTTGTTAATGGCTAATAATTAAAAAAGATTACAAATTATACTGCATGATTATACACCAGCAGTAGATAAGGAACACGCGACCCTACAAACAGACAAATACATTATGACGTGATATAAATTCTCTGGATGATCAAATTCGATTAATAATTAAAAAGTCGACTAATAACAGAACCTTATCGGTCCATCTGTTTTGTCTACGTAAAAAAATTCGGTTTAAAATGAATTAATAAAAGAATAAGATGTGCAAGATCCTCCTGCGGCTCGTCCAGCCTCAATAAAGTGGGTATCATTAATTAGGGAAAACATCTGGTGATTAAGAGTGGTATCGGACAAATTATTTCCCAGAACAACCGTTTTAGAAACAGTACAGTCTCTACCATGTACTGTACCCAAGACCCTTCAGAATTGAAATAAAAATCCTGAAATCTAATTATTGGAATAAGATCTAGCTTTTATTTTTTAAATCGGTGCAATCCATTTTCCAATTAAATTCTTAAACAGTGATATATTTTTTTATATATTTAAAAAAGGCAGGAAAGGCGACTTTGTAATTGGCCAATTTTTTTTATCGACCGATCACGATAAAAAATTAAACTCAAAATATTAAATCGCAACAATTGCGAGAACACGGGGGATATGGGATCGGTGAAGAGAATGGTTTTGTCTGGCCGTGTTACGAGCCAGGGTAGCTCAGTTGGTTAGAGCACCGTGCTAGAGACGCGGGTGACCCGGGTTCTAATCCCGGCCTGGACAAATCTTTTCTCTTCAAAATAAAAATATTTAAAAATTATCACCATCATAAGAATAATAAATATAAAATAAACTCAAAATAGTTATTCGATCCGTTGCAAGAAAACTCAGATAATAACGTATCACTAAAAACTTGTGTGTTTAATGAAGGACATTGTGGTTTTAAAAACTTAATAACTGTGTTGCTATGCTGAAGGTCTCATTCGAATTCGGATGAGACCTATAAATTATTTATTCTGTTAACAGACATGTGCTATCTGCAGACCCTCCTGGGGTTGACCCAGCCTCTATAATGTGGGTACTATGAATTGAGGGGAAAAACATGGTGGTTAAGTTATTTTGGACAAATTTCCTTAATGCACATACCGTTGTCCGAGAAACAGTACAATCTTTACCGTGTACTCAAAACAAGACCTTTCCTGAGTTATAGAATTGTTTTTGTTTTTTGTTACAGTTTGATGTAGCAGTTTTGGTCAGTTATATCTCCTTAATGGTTTTGTTTCTATTTCTTCTCGTGCTTGAGTAATTTTTTTTCAAAATATAAAATTACCCCTTTTTAACATTTTATTGGTATGGATTTTATTAGTACAATTAATATTATAAGAAATTTTATGTAATCAATTATTGAAATTAACTTTAAAATAATTAAATGGGGTCATGTGTTATATGACAAGCGAAATAACATTAGGACTGAATGGACTTTTGATAATGAATGGATTTAAATGTTATTAAAAGTTGATTCAGCTTTTATTCTCCATTACCTGTTGTTGCTATTTCATAATGTCAAAGTTGAACTTTCCTTCCAGCTTTGTATTTAAACATTTTAATTAGGTTGTGTTTAGAAATAGACAAACGGCAGAAACTCCATGAACTCTCGTTTGTATAGACATCTAGAATTTCCATTCTGATGAAAAGTAGTTATTTCGAAAACAGATTTTCCTTATCTATTGTTACTCTGTGTTTTATAATGTTTCAGTATTTAATATTGAGACTTAAATTCCAAAGTTGGCCCTGCAAAACTTGAGTGACAGGAGGATAAACATTTCTGTAGTTAAATAATGTTAAATATAAAAAAACTATACAATACAATACAAAGTCTCATTTTAGACAGTAGTGTCTTGTGCCATGTACTAAGGCATACGTGGCTTAATCACTTAGAAAAGCATATGACTACTGGCAGGATCAACTGGGGAGTTTCGTTTATTTTGCAACAATCAAAAATTATAGTTATAGTAGAATAACAAAAAAACCTTTGTATCTAGTCCAACTAATAATAAATTAATTTTGTTTAAAAATA
This sequence comes from Arma custos, assembly GCA_037127475.1. Lineage (NCBI taxonomy): Eukaryota > Metazoa > Arthropoda > Insecta > Hemiptera > Pentatomidae > Arma > Arma custos. The sequence continues at coordinate 39,119,359 of CM073761.1, forward strand.
TATATACTGAAAAGCATTCATTTATTACAAGATGAACAAAAAATAGAAAATAAATAATATTTTTTAAAAAACTTTAATAGAACACAAAAATAAAATGTAGAAAATTTTCTACAACATTAAAATAAGAATAATGAAACGAAAAAAACAATTTTATCATACAAAAGTGTGGTGTGCTTTTTAAGATATTTTCATAATGACTCTACATTCACTAATATCAGTCAATATAAAAAATGTTTTGTTGTAAAAATATTTATTAATATTTTTATTTGTTAATTGTTGCAAAAAAATATTTACAACCAGCAATCAGCATCAAGCACCCTCCGCTTTTTTATGATAAAAGGAATTTTTTCGTTCCTCTCTCTTTTCTTGTTTTAAACTTATCGACAATTTTATACTTTTTAGTTTTGTTTCCTATTAAAGCGCGTTTTCTAAAGTATTATTTATTTTCTAATTTTAATTCGGTTGGATATAAAGGCGTTTTCTTTAGTTGTTTTTGTCAAGCTAATACTCATTTTCAACTTTTTAGTTCGGTTAGCTCCAAAGACATGTTGTTTAATTATTATTTTTTTTTTTTTGCAAAATATACGAAACCCAACAATTGATCCTGCCAGTACTGCCCTACTAGGAAAAAAGGCCATAAGTTAAAAAAAAATGAAAATTGAGTTAAGGTCAAATTACGGTTTTGTAGGTGGTTTTCAATATTCTGTATTTAATAAGTAATTATTTGTCAGTCTTATAATTTCATTAATTAGCCTATCAAAAAAAATATATTATGAGCCAACATGTGAGTTATGTTACGGTTTGCACTCCTGTTTGGAGATAGCAAGACCTTCAGTCCCATTTTATACCTAAAAAAGCTAAAATCTATTTTTTTTTTTAAACTAAAACTAGTTTTTTATTTTTTATAACAAATTATTTGATCCTTTAAATGTACATTGTACAGAAAAAAGGGTGTGAAAAAGTATACATTACGTTTTATTGAATATCTCAATTTCAAGGGAAGTGGAGTTAAGGCTCCCTTCCTAAGCAGGGCAGAGTAGTCATTTGCTTGTCTCAAAAATTAAGCCATGTATGACAAGACATTGCCGTGTTTTTGGATGCCAAAGATCTATAATCTTGAAGATCCCCTGGTCCGGATAATAAGGCAAACTAAATTATGGTATAGTCATTGGTCCTTGAGAAGTTAGCAAAGTTTCAATTTATTCGATCGTGTTGAAATATTCCGTTACAAACATATGTACATAGATGCAGGTGAAGGCGATAAAAGTTTTAAAAAAAATTAATATCAACAATTGCAACACCAAAGACTGGTAAACGTCCTAGGAGTAGACCAAGGCGTAGGTGGGAGTATTATATAAAGAGTGATTAAACTGATTTGGGTTTGGATAGTAGGAAGTTTCCGTGCAGAGACTGGTGGTATCGGCATTAAACCTTCGGATTCGCAAAGCTATCAACATAACAACGAAGATTTATAATTGCATAGCTGTAACACTTTCAGCAGTGATGTTTGTTCATTTAACGTCACTTTATGCTGCTATGGCTAATCGGACGATGCTACACTGGGAGCTCTAAATTTTGCCTATCCAGGTTTAATTAGGGTAGGAATTTTTAACGAGTACCCTGACATCGTACAGGCTCGGGACCCCCGTTTAACGTCCCCCTCCGAAGGACGGCGTAACTAAGGATTTTTTAATCCCTTAAGAACCCGCGATCTTGGGTTTAGTAGTTTGTTATGCTAACCACTAGACCACAGGTCACCCACTTTCAGTAGTGTAATTACAACACTACAATACAATATTCTTCTTGACCCTAATATTTTTTAAATATTAAAATTTAATATCACCATAAATGATCGCTTTGGTGTTTTCCCAGAATGACAACCGGTTTTGAATATTCAATGAAGTATTTAACGCATCGTTCGGAAAGTTTTGCAGTGATCCGATAAAAAATTCATACCCAACGCAGAGCTTTGATTGGCTTTAGTTTTGCCATCCGTTGTTCATAATTCACTGAGAATCATTTATTAATGTTATCGTGAAATTTAAAATACACACAAATTTATAATCGATTATATTTATAACAGAATAATTTACATTTACAATAATTATTTACATAAAGGACCTTCTTTGTTAGATACGTCGAGCCTATTGTTAAAATGCAATTAGAATTAATTATCTAGTTAATTTTTTCCTAGAATACTCAGCAAATCTTATATTCTCATGATGTTAAAAAAATTATCAAGAACTTACACCGTATGCATTTTGAAAATGTTGAACGTTTTGTGATGATATGTTTTATTGTATTGATGCATTGCCTAGCAACGGATCGGTGAACTATCGGTTCAACTATAAATATTTTTAGAAATTGTTGAATCATAAATTTCTTTAAGCCATAACACAATATATAAACTGTTTTCAAATTTAAATGGAATGGCTTTAATTCATCAAAATAAAACAAGTTATATATTACTCCAATATTTCGATTTTATGGATGTTCGGAGAATGCGGTGAAATAAGATGAAGGCATTTTTCTTACATGATATAAGTTACATTTTTTTATCTACAAAGCAAACCTAAGTATTAAAAAAGTGTTAAAGATGGAATTGATTCAAAATAATAAATATTCCACAAGCCATTCATCGCTCAGCAGGAAGAGACGAGGGCAACTTGTACTTCACATTGGAATACATAAATAATCCAAACGTTATGTTTTATTCAAGGGATTGGAAATTATTGGAAAATCCATTCGGGAAAATACGATGTTGTACATGAGACCGACTTGTCTCTTTGATATTTCTAGGGCGCATCAATTATCCCATCCATAATTATATGCACTCATTGATCCGCAAACCCGAAGCCCATACATGTTCATGTATCAGGGTCATATATAAATATATTTATACTCCCATCGACGCTCACATTGGTTCAGGATATAAAAAATCTTGACTAATCTCTTATCATAAATAAGTTCATTATAAATAGATAGTTGAATACTTTTAATCTCATTATTTAAAAGTTGGGTACCCTCTATTTGCCTAACGGCGGACCAACCAACATTTTACGAATCACACAACTGTTCATTTTATCTTACTACGGAAAGTACTTAACGCTTTAGTAGAGATAAAAAAAAAACCTGTACCACTACAACCAGTGAACGGGTCTGGGGTAGAGACTGTACTTCATGGACAAAGGTTCTGCAAGGAGGTGACTCGTCCTAGGTCTCGCTCAACCGCCAGATTTTTTCCCCTTATATTGGTACCCTACTTTTATAATATTTTATAGAGGCTGGGTGAGCCCCAGGAGAAATTGGAGTCCAGTTTACTACTTTTTTAGTTTTTTGAGATATTGAGTATTTTGCATTAAATAAAATAATATGTTTTTGATTTTTTATAAGAAATATGTCTTAATGCATTCTCTGAATTGAAATAACAGCCATAAAATTGAAATATCGGAATTGGTTGGTTGGTTGGCTTGTTGTATTTTTTAAATTGACACATTCAGTAAGTCTATGGTGGCTTTGTGATTTAGTAAGTTTATGGTTAATGATAAGCTAATAATTTAACTGATCAAGCACGACAAAAGACTGAACTCCGACATAATATTATATTACTAAAAACTTTTTTTATTTAATGAAGTAAAATCATCTTTTAATAGTTTATTTGATTGAAGGATATTTTATTCCAGGTGTCTGTTCCCTATGTATATTGTACTTGTAAAAAACTACTATTAAATATTATTGGGAGCCGGGTGGTTCAGTGGTGGAGCACTGAGTTGCCGTCCCGACGGTCCTGGGTACAAATCCCACTGCTTTGAGAACTTTTATTTAATCTTTTAGCAGCCGGAGATTGATCCAATGGGATCTAAGACACTCCTGGGGCTCACCTAGCTTCTATAAAGTGGGTACCTAATTTTTTTTCTTTTTTAGGGAAAACCTAGTGTCTGAGCGTAATCTAGAACAAATCACCTCCCTGCACAACCGTTGCCCAAGAGACAATACAGTGTCTACCACCTGTTGAACCCAAGACCCTTCCATGGGTTTCAGTGGTACAATTTTTTTTTTAAAACAATACAATAGATAACCCAGAGCAGACCAACCCATTGAAAAAATAAACAGAATAGCACATTATTCCAAAATATTTCATCATAGTAGTATGAAGTATAACCGTGCCACTTCAACCTTTCAAGTATCCTGGGTTCGGTAAATGGGGAAGGCAGCAGTGCTTCTAAAACGAAGGTTGTGCAAGAAGGTGATTTTTCCGAGATCATGCTTAACCACCAGGGTATCATAATTAATGGTACCAACTTTGTAGAGGTCAAACCTCTATAAAGTGAGTACTTAAAATAATCGGGGATCTGGCGGTTGAGAGTTATCTAGGACATAGCACCTTCCTCCACAACCGTTGTCTAAGAAATAGTACAGTCTCTCACCTTAATAAGGTGATAAAGTTCGTTTTCTTTTTTTTCATTAAATGTTATTGATTGAATAAAATAGAGCCAAAAACTCAAAAAGAAACACTATTATTTATTATAATGCAATTGGGAAAAACCACAGTGCAAAGCCTTATGTTTCAAATCCAGTAATACAACCACTTAACAGTCGACGTTTCATCATCATACATTATGTATTGCGCCTTTTTCTTCGAGATGTGATTCACATAACAGTTTTTTTTGTTTTGGTCTTGATAATGCCTGAATAGGCGAAACGTCGACTGATAAGTGGGTGTATTACTGGATTTGAAACATAAGGCTTTGCATTGTGGTTTTTCCCAATTGCATTATTATAAAAAGTTATTGATTGAAATGAAATCCGTAATAATAATAATGATAGCTGTCTAAATCCACATTAGTAAGCTCATCAGCCCAAATAAATCCCAGTAACGTATCCAAGATTGTCTTTGCGTCGTCTAAAACGCATTTCTAATTATACTCCGGGAACCGCAAAACAACTCCAGAAAACCCCAAAGAACCTAATCATAAATTACATTTATTGAAGTAAAAAGAGAAAAGTTAAAGAAAAGAAAAAAAAAGGAGGGGAAAAAGAGAAAGGAACTATAAAACAAAGGAGGGAGAGAGAGCATGGTGGATCCTCGGAACTTCTGAAACTGGAGTGAGAGATTTCAAAGTTTGAAAAGTGTGGAAAGTAACGTTTAATTATGAGGACTCCCGAAAAATATTAACTCTTCCGCAGTGGTCCTTATAATAACTCACTTACAACCTCATGATTCCCATCTTATTCCTCCCTCCAACCACATCATCACATATTCCAGCGTATGTAATCATATGGTTTGGGGCACAGAGGCTTTCAAATCCATACACTATCCGTGCCAAAAAAAATGGCAAAATCAACAACTGCAGTATCAATGACTGGTAAACCACCAAGGATTAGGTGGGAGGATCGCGTTACGAGGGATTGCTTTAAGATGGTTTGGGTAGTAGTTCATGATACAGATGTAAGTAGAGACTGGTGGATGAGACATCGAGCCTTCTGGGACGCTTAGCCTTATTATTATTATTGTTATTGTACTAATTTTCTGTTTTTTTAATTAATTAATTAATTAATTTTTAGAAAAAAAGCATTTATGGTTTCTAATTCAATAGCCGAGAAAGTAATAGGTACGATTTATTTTCTTTCGGCCATCATAATCAGAGCTCTAAAAAAAAATAATATCAACAACTACTATATCAACTGGTGGTAAATGTGCGAGGGATAGACCACGGTGTATGAGGGAAGATTAGATTAAAAGTGATCTGATGGATTTGGGTATTAGTCAGTGGACAGAAGTCCGTATGCAAAGATTGGTGGTATCGAAATCGAGTCTTAGGGTACGCTAATTATTATTATTTTAAACAGTTATAAAGTTATCATTCTACTGATTTTCGGTTTTATTTAGGAAATAAGACAATTATGGTTGGGTTTCGGTCCATTTTCGACAAACTATTAGGTACGACTTATATTCTATTGGCCATCGTAATCATAGCTGAAAAATTAAAACAAATATTAACAATTACAGTACCGAATACTGGTAAATCTCCGAAGCGTAGGTGGAAGGATTAAGAGTGATCTAACGGGATTGGGTAGCTTTCGGGTTCACTAAATCTTATTATTATTTTATTCTGGGCAGTGTTTTTTAAGTATATTATTAAACTGATGTCGTGAATTGGCTATAATAACTTTTTTTAAAGTTGCATTTAATAACAAAATTTAAGGGGGGAACGTCAGTTATATTAGAATAATTTTAAATATGTTTCGTTATTCAAATTTTTCAATATCCTCATACAAGACTGAAAAGACAAGAATCTGCTCGACGTTTTCGCCTACTTCAACATTTACTGGACAAACGTTCAAAGCCCCCAATTAATTGCAAAAGACTCATTTACAGGACAGTTATCAGACCTATTTGGACATACGGAGTTGAGATTTGGGGCTCTACTAAACCATCCAATTCATCTCGTATCCAATCCTTACAATCCAAAATCCTTCGTAAAATCCTCAATGCTCCTTATTATGTCACAAATAAACTCATTCATCATGATCTTAATATCCCATATGTTGCTGATTTGGCCCAAACTAGATACCTATCCTTCCATGAAAAGCTCCATACACACTTGAATCCACTAGTCTCTCAACTTGCTTCCCATACTATTCCTGATAAATACTATTCCTAACCCTCCGAGGCGTCTGAAAAGAAGATGGTCTCGAGACCTTCTACTATAGAACTTTATTGGATAGTTTCTTCACAAGTGTTTTTTTTGTTCATGTCCTTTGTTCATACAGCAGATTTACCTGATGTAATATAATTACAGTTGCAAATATCAATAAATTATTCTATTCTTCTAATTTTTTAAATATTTATAGATTTATACCAAATGATTCAATTTAATTGAAATTTATAATATTTATTACTACCAAGTAAGCTTAAATTCCATAATACCTATTTGAATCTGAGCTACAATTATTGGATTTTAACAGCGATTGGTTAGCATCGGTATCGAACCTTCTGGTACGCTAAGCCTTTTATTATTATTTGATACATTCCCGTTGGCGATAACAATATTAAGATAGGAAATAATCGTTTCTTCATCATTGATAATTCTTAAACAGTTATATAAAAAATTTAAGAAGGTAGGCTCGTGCTGTTTCCTGGGCTCATTGAATATAGAGAGATACAATTAATAACAAATGAACTGTTTAACATTCCATGAGCGTGAACAGGCGGATCAGATATGTTCCAGGATGTTTATTATTGAAAGAAAATAATAATAAAAAAATTAAATAAAAATTTATTTATCCACATGTAAAAAATATGTTCATATTTTATTTAAGTTCAGTTACGAATTTAATAAGTAAGAAAGAAAGGCGCGATGTGGAAAGAAAGGAATGAAAGCAAAAAATGCCTGTTATATTCCGGTCTTGACAGTAATAATAATAATACTCAAAATAAAAAATTAATTCTTGGATTGGAAAGGTTCATTATTGGTGTAATGGTTCATTAAAGGTGTAAACATTAAATAATAGATAATAAATTATTAAAATAATTTAGGTAATAATATATATATATATATATATATATATATATATATATATATATATATATATACCTGTAATAAAGAAAGCATTCGATTCGTCCAGTATTTTATTAATTTTCCTTTTTCATTAGGGGAATCGGTGATACCACATGATGCCTAATTACTGATCTCGCGCCTTTTACACCTAAATCTAAAATTCAGATTTTATGAAATTCTACCAATTTTACGAATTTGAAGCGTGGCTATTAACACTAAATGACGAACAATGACTTAAGGTATTCGAAAATAAGATATTGCTTAGAATATTCGGTCCAAAAAGGAAGACCACCGGAGAATTTAGGAGATTACACAAGGCGAAATTGCGGAGCTTGCATCCGGTTAATATTATTCAAGTGATAGCGTCATGAAGTTTAAGATAGGCTAGTAAATCGACTGGGCTTAGTAACGAACGAATTCCTAAAAGAAATAATAACTGTATTATCATATCTGTGTTATGTTCCGTAAATATGTTATATAAACATTATGTTCCGAATATGTTAAGGGTTAGACCGAAGCGTAGGTGGGAGTATTTCGATAAAGTTGATCCTATAAGCTTGGGTATGAGTGGTTAGGGGTGGATTTTTCCTCATCGTGTTGTTATAATGTATAACGCTTTAAAATACATCAAATATCAACAACACTTAAAACATACAAAGCTACACGCAAAAAAATATATGACAAGTTGATGCTTAAAACATAATATTTAATAAAATCAATTATATTAGCATTAATGCAATTAAACCTAAAAAACTTGCCGGCTGAGCGTTATCTTGTCCAAATCAACTCATTGCACAACCGTTGCTCTAGTGGCACAGCCTCTATCATGTACTGAATCCAACACGCTTCATGGAATGTAATGACATAGGTCACATATAGTATATAGTAAAAAAAAATTCATGAGATTAAAGAAAATTTCCCTTTCATTTTAAAAAAATTTAGGACGCGCGTGATATTTAAAGGGTTTACGAAATTGAGCTGCATTTTCGTAATGTCCTCAGTAATTTGTGTTTCTTACCGCGATTGAGCCATTACCTTGAGTCGTTGGGAAATTTTATTCAAGGCTGAAATACGCAAAAAAAAAAAAAAAAAGATGAAGCGAATATTTTACTTCCGTATTTACATACTCTCATTTCATTTGTTATTACTACATAAATAAATTGTTGTTAAACAGAAATATTTCTCAACAGAGCCTAATTTCTGACACTCGTGTCACGTGACTCATTACGAGCATCACGTCACAAAGGCGTTTAAATGTTATCGTTCGAGACACGTCAAAAAGAATGAATCGATTCGCGATTGTAGCAAGCGCTATAATTTTCGCGGGCAGTTTGGCTTTGTGAAAAATTATGGGACATTACTGTTGTTTACATGTTTCGTGTTGGATACAAATTATTGATAATAATAATAAGAAAAAAAAATGTATTGTGAATTTTAACTCATATTTTTAACGAATTCTGTGACTTCATTCGACCATTCAACTAAGGTTGGCTGGTTGTTTTAAATATGAAGCGTAAATCCGATTGGTCATGAATGCATTAGTTTATTTTGGTTTAAAAAATATATATATATATATATATATATATATATATATATATATATAATTTATATTCGTTTTTTTTAATTATTACATTTTTTTTAATAATTCAAATAAGGTACATACACAAAACATAGAACTAACTTTGTTGGTTCTATGTTCTGTGGGTAAATATAAGGAAAAAAAACCGAAAAGTTATTTTTATATTTATTTTCTAACTTATATATTTCAGATATATTCGTGAATTTAAGAACTTTAGAATCATGAATATGCATATATATACTAGCTTTTGCCTGCAGCTTCGCTCGCGTGGAATTTGGTCTGCCACATAAAGTTTCGTGACAGATCATTTAAATTAAATAATTAAATTTTTTTTTTAGCTATAAGTTACTAGTACATCCCAAATTTCAGTTGTATAACTTCAAAACTGACGGATTCCATACAATCTTTAAGCCCCTATTATATTAAGGGGGAAACCCTTCGGGGTGGAATTATCCAAATTTCGTTTCTTAAGTTATACAAAGAACCTATCTGCAAATTTCAAGATGCTAAGTTCCTGATTTGCCTTTAATTATGTACTATAATGGATTCTCCACAGAACCTAAAAAACTGTCGGGGGGGCACGTGCCCCTGTGCCCCCCTAAATCCGGCCTTGCTGTAGCCTATATGTTATTCTGATGTATAACCTATCTTACTGTAAAGTTTCATCCAAATCTGTTCAGTAGTTTTTGCGAGAAACGAGACAAACATTCGCATTTATAATATTAGTGGGATATGTATATATATGTATAGACACATACTATATGACTGTTCACGATACGACCGACAAAGAATAAAATTGATAAAAAACATAATACTCAGACGAGGTACTTGGCCTGAGACAGAACATTTAATTTTTTCTAAAACTGACTTATTGTTATTTATAAAAGACATAAATTTTGATCAGCTCTAGGACATAAGAAGGGCAATTCACCAGATACCTGTTTTTTCATTTTTAATTTTAACTGTTATGAGTATAAATATATGTGTATACATTTTTATTAAGTACTGTCGCTAATCGTAATGTATAACTTGTGAATTGATTTTTTTTTTTTTTTAGTTACATCATTTATATTATAAAACCTTTCATTTTTGTTTATTTGTTAAATTTATTTATTTTTTCATTACATAATTTAGGATTACAAGTTTAATTTTAATTTTATTCTCACGTGTAAATTATCAATTTAGTCAAATTATAAATTTTGAATTTCTTGTATTGTTAAATTATACTAAAATGTATTCTGTAATTATGATACCAAATTGATCTGTAATTATTAACATCACATGTAATGACATGTAATATGCTTACTTAAGTATGGAGCATGTCCTAATATTAATAAACGGTCCCTCCATGGGGTTACCATGGGGGGAACAAATTAAAAAAAAAAAAAAAAAATATATATATATATATATAAATTTGGTAAGACCTAAACTAAGAACAATGTTTATATACAAATTTAATTTATATCTGTTCCAGGTTGTCGCTTCGAGTTGAATTACAAGTTTTAACTGTTTATTCGTTTCGTATTTAATATTTTTCAAAAATTAAAAAATGTCTTGAGCTTTACTATGGAAAATAGAATGTAATTATGGGTTGTGAGTAGATTTCGGTAATTATTTCATCAAGAAATTTAAGTTTAAAGTAACATTTTGAAGTATAGATGATATGGTTAAATATTTTATTTGAAAATAAAAGAAATGACCGGTTTCGAGTCCCGGAGCTGGTCATATCTTTTCTTTTCGAATAAAATATTTAAAAAATATATACCATATAACAATAAAATAAAAGAATATAGATGATATGTGTTTGTTGAATCGTTCATTTCTAGATGATATGATTACAGAAGTATACACATTTCCCATAATTACATTCTATATTTTCCTTACTTAAGCTCGATAACTTGCATTCAAGGAAAATATTCTAAGAGGAACAAATGAAAAGTTAAATCTTGTGACTCAACTCGAAGCAACAAAGTTTGACTATTGTTACTTAAAATATTATTGGACAAAATATAACAGAACACGATAGTTCTTATCGATTTCAAACAGGCATATGATTAGATCGATCGACAAAGGCTGTTTAACATTTTAATTGAGCATGGAATATCGAAGAAGAGCGTAAATCGTGTAGGTACGTGCATGACCTAATTAATAAATAAATATAGATTTGTAATTTTTTTTTTTAGCTTCGCTCAACATCAGGATCATGAGAGCTTACATCTCACTTGTACTGTTTAATTTTGTTTAATATAATTTATTAATTGAATTTTAGAACTGTATTATTATAATACAACAAGTAAATGGCAGGAATTGTACATATTGGCATAAATAAAGAGAATTAGAGGGACTACCCAGTGATATTACCAAATAACAAGTTCAACCTATTTTTTTTTTTTTATTTCTTGTATAATTTGCTACAATTCACAAAATAAAAATGCTGTACCAATAGACCAGTCTCAAATTAAAAATAATTGTACAAATTTAAATATATCTGTGGAGAATCATAATTTACAATGAAAGAAAAAAAATGTATAATAAGCTTCCAACAGAGAAAAAAAAATTAATAATAATAAAATAAACAAAAATTGTAACTATACATTCTTAGTAACTTATATACATATATATGTATATATATAAAATAACAATGAAATGAAAGAAATTGGTGCCTACAATAATAAATGTTCTTTTTGTTTATGGACATAACACTTTGTACTATTTTTTTTATGGTTCCCAATATTCTTTATAAGTGGGTTTTTATTGTTTTTATACTTAAAAAAAATTATTTACATAGTTTGTTGATAAATATATTAATGTAAGGTATACTTAATTCTTTATGCATAATTTTAACTTTAGTGTCATATGCATAATTTCCAGCAATTCTAAGACATTTGTTTTGGAATATTTGTAATTGTTTGTAATTAGTTTTAGACATGTAACTAAATATTGGGCATGCGTATGTTAGTATAGGTCGTAAGCAGGCTTTATATAATAATAACTTGTTATCTGTGCTTAATTTAGAATTTCTATTAAAGTAAGTATATAGTACACAGAGCTCTGTTAGCTTTATTGCACACATAATCAGTGTGGAAAGTAAAAGTTAACCTTTTGTCCATGTTTAGTCCTAAGTATTTAATATGCGTTGTCCAAGGTACAGAAGTTCTGAAATACCTAAAAAAAGTTCAGCCTAAAAAATCACGGGGCCATATTTTCAGACGCCTCAGAGTGTTATCAGGAATTGAGATGATATGTAAAAGTTCGAATCTGGATAATGAATTTTATATAATAAATGATAATGATGAATTTTATATAATGGTACTAAATACTAATTGATAAAAAAAAAACGGTGAAGAAATAGGGCTCCAAGAAATTAAGAAAAGATATTTAGTTATAGTTTGCAGCAGAAGATATGTTGGCGATATACCTATTAAAGGGAATATGTTTGAACGCTTATGGAAGTTTAGTACATAAAGGCGGTTTTTATTTTTCAATTACATAAGGCGGGATCTTGGAGGATTTTCTCTGTAAGTACAATAAAAGTAATAACATCACGAAGGTAAGCAGTTAAGCAGCAGGACTTAGTTACGAACAAAACCCCCGAAAAGTTATTTAAAACTGGTCAACGTCCGAAAGGTAAACCGCGATTATGGTGGGAGGATTGGGTAGAGTGGGCATATAACCCATGAAGGGAAGTATATACTGTTTGTTTCTAATAGAACGGTTGTGCAAGGAGGTGATTTGGTCAAGATCAGAATAAAGCACTAAGTTTTACCTAGAATTAAGAGTATCCACTTAATAGAGGCTGAGATAGCCCCCAGAGGGTCTACAGATCTTACAAGATCTTTCTACACATTAAATAATTTATCTTCCATTACTGGATTTGAACCCGTGACCTTCAATGCAACTCAACGCTCTACGAACTGATTTTATATTGAATCTGTATGTTGTCGAAGCTCATTTCCACCGTTTAATGGTGTTCTGTTTTATTTTTTCTCTTTTTATTATATTTTTACAAATCAAAAAAAGGTGTAACTTTTTAATCAACTAATCCAATGTTTTTGAATTTTTCAAGGAATTCAGCTTCTAATAACTAATTAAAATTATATATATATATAATTTTATAATATATATATATATAATATAATATATATATATATATATATATATATATATATATATATATATATATATATATATTTAGGTGCAATTAAAACACTATTAATGCTTTACAATTATATTATTATAGGCCCAAGATCGCAGGTACGTAGTCCGGCAGGTGGCCCTACGATTTTTTAAAGGGAGTAAAAAATCCTTAGTCACGCCGTCCTTCGGAAAGGACGTTAAACGGGGGTCCCGAGCCTGTACGATGTCAGGTACTCGTTAAAAATCCCTGTCCTAATTAAACCTGGATAGGCAAAAATAACTTAACAAACAATATTATTATTATGTATATTAATTAATATAGATAAAAATTAATAACCTTCTACATTCTTGCATTATATTTATTATATAATTTAATATTAATTTATCTGCAACAGTAAGTATTGAGCCCGGAATGTTCAGAACAGCAACTCAGCGCGCTACACTCTAATATTGTATAAAGTTAATATAAATGAATAAATAAAATTTTAGGATTCTTTTGCTCTAGAAAATTAATGTATAAATAACTATTTTTGTTTCGCTTTTTTAAATACTTGAATGGCCTAAATCGATCATAACTCCTCCCAAAATATGAATTAAAATTCATACTACAGTATTAATAATTATTATTATTAATAATTTATAGTCAAAACGAAAAATATAAACAGTAATGATCCTTAATTTTTCGCAAAAAACAACTCTCCGTGAAAATTATAGCGTCCGCGAGTCGCCGGATTTAATAGATGTTCTGAGTAATTTAGCGCTCTACACCCTGAGCTGCTTTTAAATTAAAAATAACAATTAATTATTTATTTCCATCGTCGTTTATACAGCCGCTGCATAACTAATAATTCATACTTTACGAAATCGCCTGATACTTCATAAACTCTAGATTAGACTTTATAAAAAGCGCAGAATTTTCAATTTTGGTTTTTCCGGGCGCGGCGTATACCACCGCTACGCCCGGAAAAAAAAATAAAATAAAATAAACAAGACTAGAATTGTTCCGAAATTTACCGTTGCTTAAATATTAAAGGAGGCCCGAAGGGGGAACGAGAACAATGAAGAGGCCGGAAAAAGTGGAAGACTTAAGTCACAAACCCTCAGTCCTGGCTCCGGGCTCCGGCCCCCCCCCTCAAATAAAAGACTTCATTATTAATAAATCCTTTCCGTCTTCCTAATCTGCATCCCCCGTCCATGCACGTAACTTAATTTAAAATCTGAACAGTACGAAAGGAAATAATTAAAATGTAAATGTACGATCGAAAAAGTTGCATCTCCTAGAATCCTGTACTCTACGAGTGATCAGTGAATCGTCATGTTGTCTACTATGAATATATCGAGAATGGTATACACTTACAACCAATCAAAACGGAAAAAGCAACAATTGAAACGTTTTAAATTCATGTACCACTACAACCTATTATAAATTATACAATGGGGTTAACGTTGGACCTAAGCCCATTTTAAAAGTTTTAAAACTTAATTGTACCCCACCCAGTACCTGGAGGAAACTGGACTTTTTCCAATCAGGTTGAGCAGGAAGGTGATAAGTGCCAATAGGAGGCCGGATAGTGGTCTGTTTTATGATTTTAAAAAAGCGGCTCTGACCGATAATTGACATTCCAAGACTGGAGTGTTTAGAGCTAAGAACTTTTCAAGTACTTCTCGCCCCAATCACGATAAATCCACTCCGCCATTTTCCATTTCATCGGAATTAGGTTTATTCATTGGGTCATTCATTCATTAGGTTCAATATGGAAGCATAAATAGACCTCGCTGAGTTTGTTGGCTGTTTTAAATTTAAGGCCATGACCAATAGCATCAACGCCTAAATTTAATTTAGTATAAATATGTATTTATTTTATTCGGTTTATTTCCCCCCTGATATTTTAAAACTTTTTTTTTATAAAAAAAATGAAATATTTATATATAACATAAATATTTGACTTTTTTATCGTAGTAATAATTTGTAAAACACCAGGGGGGAAATAAACAAAATAAAATAACAAATGAAGATAGAAAATCAGGCAAAACTTATAAGAAATTAACAACGGAATAAATAAATTTATGAATATATAATTTGGGAGAAATAAATATTGGTCGTGAAAACTGAAAAAGAACGTAAAAAAGGTACTTTAAGACAAAAAAAAGTTGTGTGTTTTTATGAAACCACGATGCAATGAAACTTTTTTTCGGTTTGTATACATTTAACTAAAAAATTTTGGAAAATTATTCGATTTAGGGTAATAAAATTGCGTTTTTAATCTTGACTTAATTATTGAAAAATAGGAATGATAATCGGAAATCAATAGTAGACAAAATATTCAATTATAGAATTTAATTTCAATTTGCGTATTAGAGTACGGAATACTTAATTAATACAATCATTTAGATGATAAACCCATATTAATAAGTAAGAGGAATATTTATTAAAATCATTGAACCGAACTTCAATTATTCTATCAATAACTTCATCACCGCGTCGAGTCTCACAGTTTATCGTTTTCCATCACGATAAAGTAAATACAAGCATTTACATTAATACACAGATCAAAACACACAACACTTGCAGGAATAAGCGAGAATATAAATGCTACACGGTCAGCTGACTGGGTGCCGCCATATTGGCCTAGGCTGTCCTGTCATGCGCCTTTCGATTTACCCCTTCTCCAGCTGTAATACGTCATGCGATAGATGAACGAAAAATTTTTTAATAGACTAAAAGTTTCACTTTAAAATAAAAGAAATAATACAATACTATTGTAAAACTGATAAAATAAAATAAAACTGACCGCCAGGTGCCAACTAGTGCCAGGTAATCCCTTAGCAATAAAAATTTATTTTTCATCTTTCTCTCCTGTGTAATATATTAATGTTGTCAAAATCCGTGTTGGGCGTTAGGCAAGGAATAGTGTGTAAATAAGTAAATAAATATTTTTTATCTTGTATTTCAATCCTTTTGTTCATCCAAAGTAACACGATGTATTAACGCAAAAGTTTTGGTTGGTTTGTGTATATAAGTATTTTTTCTATTCTATTTTAATAATGGGGTTTATAAAAAAAAATGACAGATTTTACTGGCAGTCTACTGACATTTTCACCTTCCCCATGGAGAGAAAGTGGCGACTAACAGTATCTTTCGACACACCACACTCCCTCTTAAGTTCGCGAGTACTTGTGGACGGATTTGACTCTACAGCTTCCTTCAGAACCTTATCAATATCCATTAACGGTCGCCCGGAAACCTTCTTCCTTTCCAACGTCGTATCTCCGCTGCTAAATTTGTCAAACCAACGCCGCGCAGTGCGCTGGTCAAGGACACCTTCCTCTTCATATTTAATAATTTCACGAGTTGCTTCAGCGGCTAAGAAATTTTTTTTTCCAGTAATGTCTTAAAATTACGAGAATTTCGTAGGACACCGTCATGTTTCTTTTTTGAAATAAATAACTAAACTGTGGCTTTTTTTTTTTAAGAAGTCCAGTGTTAGTAAACAAGCTTAGAGAATGCTCTAAAGGGATTATTAAGTGTTGGTAAATAATAAATAGCATTAAAATATTTACAGAATTTTGAACTCTGAAATTTGATAAAACGGTCCTTTTTTTTTATACACCCTATTAATAATTTTTATAATATCCAAAATACATCAAGATATGGGATTAAATAAAACTTTTAACAAACTATTACGTGAATTTAAGATAAAAATAGAAATTATAATTAAACAAACAAGAGAAACCTAAAAAGAACCGAGGAACATAAACCATAAAGTAAATAAATTTTAAATTAATGAATCTGTTGGACCCAGTGGGATCCAGTCCTGATGACCCTCCTCATTCTTGCCCAGCCTATATTAAGTGGGTACCCCAAATACGGAAAAAACGTAACCTAAACGGTTGAGCTTATTTAGGACAAATAACCTCCCTGCACATTCGTTCGTCTAGAAACAATACAATCTCTACCACTTACTGAAAACAATACTTCATGAGTTGTAGTAGTACAGTTGTTTATTTTTTTTTGGTTTTGTAAGAAAGATGATGATGAACTTATTACAGTATATTCCTCATTTCCCATCCATCGATACATTGGCAGACGGTCCTATTTTATGTATTCTTTTATAAAAGACACAACCCTCAAAGGTATGGACTATAGTTAAGCTCTCGTTTCTTCGTTCCTTATACTTTCCTTTTCGGATTTAAACCATCAGATCTCTTTTCATTTTTTTTTCTAATGAACAAGATATGTAAGAAGAAAATGTGAGGAAAAATCGGGAAAAGAAAACCCCTAGTCGGGGAAAATCCGGAATGATTCGAGTTTACCCCGTCCCTGAAGAGACTGTTTGTAATAGTCTGGATTAAAGTGAATAGATATTAGCATAGCTAACAAAAAACCGACAAGTAATGAGACCTTTCTGGAAGGGAGGCTTTGCCCAACTCGACAACTTTTTTTTTTCTTCCTCTTCTAGCTTTTCTTTGAAGAAAGAAATACAAGTGGTCCAGAAGGAATGGAAAGGTAAGGGAGGGGGCCAATTTACATACATATTAAAATGTTAATTAAACTGAGTGAGCCCAGTGTGATTAGAGCCAGCGATAATATTTTGAAATCATATTCCAATTATAAAGCTTTAATTATTTTCTTTATTACTTTAATTATTAAGATGGGATCCATACCCTTAGGATCCGAGACATTTCTTTTTATTAGACGACTAGCGTAGCAAAACTGTGGTAAGGCGCAATCAAAACTCTAGGATCCAAGATGTGTAGTAGAAGATATTGTTTTTATAATATACACAGCTAATCTAATAACAGGTACGGATAGCCCAAAGTGGCTCAGGGCTCACCCAGCCATAGAGGCATATATACAGATAATTGTGCATGATCTCGGCCAAAGCAGCCCCCTGCAAAACCGTTGAGTTATAACAGTTTCTACTATGCAGCCAAATACCCTTCATTGGTACTAAAAAAAAAAAAAAAGACTATACCACTTACAACCCGTGAAACATGGTAAAGAATGTACTGTTTCATGGACAACCGTTCTGCGGGGAGGTTATTTGTCCTAGATCACGCTCAACCGCCAGATTCCCCCTCCTTATTTTGGGTACACTATTTTTATAATATTTTACACAGGCTGGGTGAGCCCCAGGAGGGTCCTAGATCATATATGATCCATCTCCGGCTGCAAACAGACTAACTAAAATGTTGCCTGCAGCGGGATTTTAACCAGGATTTTCGGCATGGAAACTCAGTGCTCTACCTCTTAGCATCTACACTTCCATTTAGACATTAACCGGAAGTTATACACTTATGGATAATGTCAAAATAACCTGTCATAATTCAAGTCCTAGGCTCACATATGTGTTAACACTGTGGAACACTCAGTTCAATACGAATTATTGATAATAATAAAACATAATTGCAAGGCTTTTATTTAATTTTTTTTAAATACTATCATTCAACTATTTCAAAAAACAAAACGACAATCTTTATTTATTTATATATTTATTTCTGAGTTATTTAAAAAATTATAGTATTATTTTATAAAATGGTGCGCGGGGTAGCTCAGTGTGTAGTGTGCGAGTTGTTGTGCTGAAGGTTCTGAGTTCAAATCCGGCTGTGGCACAGTTATTCAATCTGTTAACAGCTACGGTTGGACACCATGAGATATACAGACTCTACTAGGGCTCACTCAGCTTCTATAATGTGGGTATCCTTAGGAGGAAGAAATATCTGGCAGTTGAGCGTGATCTACCCACATAACCGTTGTCCTAGAAACATTATAGTCTCTACAATGTACTGACATCAGCAGGAAAAAGAAACTTTTCATGAAAAACTCTGTTCCCACTCAAACCCACTAGTTTCAAACTTTTTTTGCTGCTTCTTTAATTCCTGATAATGAAAATGGCGTATGAAATGAAAATGGCCTCGTGGCCTTTTAAATTGAATTTGTTGTATGGTAGTTACTCTGTCACTCCTGCAATTTACTTGTATTGCTATAATACAGTTGTATATTCAATGAATAAATATAAATCCTTAATGCCAACTATTTTTGAGGTAATAAGATAGATTCCATTAGCACAAGGATAGTATATCCAATCATTAGCGAAACATTTTTAAGTTTTCCAAGCCTGGTTCAAATCGGCCGGATTCACAATTATCGTTTAATTATTTCGCAACACGGAATCTTCTTGTTAGGACTCATTCGGTAATTCGGGGAAGAGTAATGAGGTCGGGGCACGCCAGATATTTGTTGAGAATATCTGGAAGCAAAGACCTCTTAAAAAACATTTCCACCGTTCTTGAACGCGGTATAGGAAAATCGGGTATCTGTCCCGCAGGTTGTCCCCTCGATTTGAATTACAAGTTTTAACTATTTATTCGTTTCCCTTTTATTAACTTTCTAAAAACACAATTTATCGTGAGCTTTAGGAAGGAATAGAGTAATGATAATTATGGGTAATGAGTAGACATCGGTAAATTTCATTCCATCAAAAAAAGTTTCAACTAACTTTTCGAAGTATAGATGATGTATCTTGAATAATAATAGTTGACCTTATATATCTATCTATATATATATATATATATATATATATATATATATATATATATATATATATATGAGGAAGAAAGTGGTCCGGGTGGAGGTTAAAAAAAATCTGTTAAGTTGGTAGAACTGCTTATTGGAAAGCCAACGTTTTGACCCACCTACTTTTAAGGTCTTCTTCAGGGCTTGTGATAGAGTCAAATGCCCAGGATTAACTCAATAAATCATCAGAATTTTTTGTTTTTATTTATTTCTTGTATAATTTGCTACATTTCACAAAATAAAATGCTGTACCAATAGACCACTCTCAAATAAAAATAATTATAAAAATTTAAATATATCTCTGGAGAATCATAATTTACAATGAAAGAAAAATGTATAAAAAACTTCCAACAGAGAGAAAAAAAAAGAGAAAAAAATTAGTAATAATAAAATGAACACAAATTAAAACAATACATTCTTATTATATGCACATATATAACAATATCAATGAAATGAAAGAAATTGGTATCCTACAATAATAAATGTTTGGTTCGTTTATGTACATACCGCTATGTACTATTTTTGTATAGTTCCCAATATCTTTTATAAGTGGGTTTTTATTGTTATTACACTTAAAAAAAATTGTTTACAAAGTTTGTTGATAAATATATTAATGTAAGGAATACCTAATCCTTTATGCATAATTTTAACTTTAGTGTCATATGCATAATTTCCAGCAATTCTAAGACATTTGTTTTGGAATATTTTTTTTTGTGTAATTAGTTTTAGACATATAACTAAATATTGGGCATGCGTATGTTAGTAAAGGTCGTAAGCAGGCTTTATATAATAATAACTTATTATCTGTGCTTAATTTAGAATTTCTATTAAAGTAAGGATATATAGTACACAGAGCTCTGTTAGCTTTATTGCACACATAATCAGTGTGGAAAGTAAAAGTTAACCTTTTGTCCATGTTAAGTCCTAAGTATTTAATATGCGTTGTCCAAGGTACAGAAGTTCTGTTTATTTTCAATTGAGGGATATTATCCGGCCGTCTCTTTGTCAATAATATAGCTTGGTTTTTATCCTGATTTATTTTAATTTTCCATTTATTGTAGAATCTCTCAATTTTTTTTAGAGCTGTAGCCAGTCTATTTGTAATTGTGTCTGTTCTATAACTGGAAGTATAAAAAGCTATATCACCTGCAAATAGGGAATAAATCATCATAAATAAGTCTTGGCTTTCCAATAAACAGTTCTCCCTACTTAAGAGATGATTTTTTTTTTACCTCCACCTGGTACATTATCTTCATTATAGGTGTTAAATGTTTGTTGAAACGTTCATTTATAGATGAAGTGATTACCGAAGTATACACATTTCCCATAATTACACTCTCTGTTCCATACTTAAGCTCATGATGACTTGTATTTTTGAAAATATTAAATTGGAAACGAATGAAAAAATAATTTTGTAACTCAACTCGAAGAGACAACCTCCGGAATAATTACCTTAATTTTGATTTATTTAATTGTTATATGATATAATTTCTTTAAATGTTTTATTTGAAAAGAAAAGATATGGCCAGTACCGGGACTCGGACCCAGGACCTTCACCTCTCCGTGGTGACGCCTCAACCATCTCGGCCACCCTGGCTTCGTTTCTCGGCCAGCCTTCGAGTCCGGGTCCTGGCTATATCTTTTCTTTTCAAATAAAATGCCTTAATTTTGTTTCGTGATTCTTGTTCAGTATGAGAAATTCAGAAATGTTCTTACGAAATATCTATATATATATGCGTAGCCAACGGTCCGTTGACGATGCCACCAAACACTGCTAACGATCTTCCATCCACAAACTACTACCCTAACTCGAATCCGTCATAACGCAATCCTCCCACCTACGCCTCGGTTCGCCCCTCGCACATTTATCAGTCTCAGTGCTTATTAACTTAATAGCGATTCTTCCTTACTATGCCGAACAACTTTACGAGTTCACCTCAATTTTTGTGACGCTTTCACCTCAAATATATAAACCGAGTGCATGCTCAGCAATTCCGCATTGTGCTATCTTCCAAATTCTGTGGTATCATTCTTTTCGGAGTTTTTATTTATATTTCTTATACAACTGACTTTACTAACTTCATGTTAGTTTATAGTTTCACTCACCACGGAATCGATACAGGACTGAAAAGTTATTTTCTTCTATAGTTGTCGGCATACAAGTGCCTCGTTCGAAATCTATGTGAAACAAAAGAAATCTATTATATTTTTAGAGAGATTTATATTTTTAATATTATTGTTTAATTTCAATCTGGATAGTAAAATATCCGTGCTTGGGTCAGAGAATGATTTGATTCTAAACGGCGAAGATTAGGAAAATATGAAACACAATACCTTAACGTTGATAAACGGAGGTAATGAAATAGGACTCGAACCGATTATATATTTATATTTATATTTCAGATAAAAAATATATGTTTATACTTTTTAGTAGTATCTTATATAAAACGTAACGTTTAACTACGTTTAACAGAAAGGGCGGCGATTTTGGTATTGCCGTAGGAGGAAATAAGTTTAAGTACTTGGGGTCTAAGGTAACTATAAAAAACAAAATTCAAGAGAAGTTAAAAACAAAAAAAAAGTTAATAAGCACTAGGCCGACTTGTAAACGTTTGAGAGTAAGTCCGAAGCGTAAGTGGGGGATTGCGTTTTGAGTCTAACGGATTTTGTTTTGGGTAGCCTGTGGACGGTTCGCAAGAAGATATTAGTGGCATCGGCTTCGAACTTTCGGGTTCGCCTTATCGTTATTATTTTAATTATTTTTACATTTTGAATGTTAATTACTTTAATGATAACCTAATAATTTTATCCTTCTGTAGAATTTTGAAAGTTATTAATGATTCTTCGTTACTTAGCTCGATAGTGAGAGGATAGGGGGGGGGCTGTCAAGATGGTGTAGCTATTTGAGCTCCCCCCCCTTGTGTTGAAAGCCATCTGAATAATTTGGTTGTCGGCTCTTGCACCAGTACTCGTCTTCATGGGATTCATATCCATCTCCGAAAGACGTCGGGTATTCGAGTCAGAATTCAAACGTTATTGTGAATTTTAACATCTTATCAGTCACTAAAAAAGGAGCAGCGAATGTCAATAGGTAGAGCGCTGAGTTGCTGTGCTGAAGTTTCCGGGTTCAAATCCGGCTGTGTTAGATACTCGTAAACTATTCAAACCATTAAGAGACACGGATAGGCCTTGTTGGATCTACAGACCCTCCTTGTACTCACCCAGTCTCTATATATTAGGTACCCTTAATCGGTAGGGGCACCTGGCATGTTTTCGCCCAAATCACCTCCCTGCACAACCATTATCTTAGAAACAATACTGTACCTACTTCTCACTAAACACAAGAAACGTCATGGGTTTTAGTGGTGCAGAGTTTTTTCCTTAGAAAACTGATGGCCTTATTAAATTATTTTCCACATTTCCCAAAACCATTGATACATGGGCTAATAATAACCGTCTGTAGTTGTTTGCCCTTAAAATAAAACAACAACAAATATATTTCCATTTGTCACCACTGATAATATGTATTAACAACTTGATTAAAATTTAAAAAAAACTATGGTAATTACTTCATAAATTTTATCAAGTCCCTTATGGGCTGCAGTGATATTGTTTTTTTTAATCAGTCATTAATTTATCCAATCAAAATTTTTTTAAACAATGTTTGTACCTTTTGCATGTACTTTGATTGCGTCATTCCACGCAGTCTTGTTTTTTCGAAGACATTTACGCAAACTGAATCTGTCTTGTCCATCAGTTTATTGTTTTATAGCCTGGGGCGAACACCCCCACCCCCTCTCTCTCCCCCCCCCAGTTCCGCCGTTAATAATTTCATCAGCCCTAAGTTCTTTCCTTGCATAATAATTTAGTATTCTCCAAATAATAAATTCGACACGACCTCCAGAGGGTTTCGCCTTTTGTTCGAATACACGAGTACTTTAAATTTTTTAAAATTATTAATATCAAGTGAATTAAATACGGCTATTCCCAAGGCAGTCCAATTTTTTATTTTTAAATTTATGTATTGAAATACACGCCTTTATTATAATAATACAACAGTTAAGTAGAATGGATGGTGGTGCGTCATAGACATGAGATTAAGGCTAGTAGAGGAAATACCCAATGGTAATACTTAAATAACAAATTCAACTCAGAAGTTCACGAGGACAACTTCTTTTCAGGCCCCTCAGAGGTTTATCGGGAATTGAATAGGTTCTCTAGGTTTGAAACTAGTGGGTTTGAGTGATAATAAAATATCTCATGAATGAACTGGCATCGCGTTCGTGACAAATCAGCAACCAAAGGGACATTAAGGCCATTATGGATAACTTTGTTCATACCAAAGTAAGGAGCATTGAGGATTTTAAGAAGGATTTGTTAAGGATGGGATAGGTGAGGAATTCGAGGGCTTAGTGAAGCCTGAAACCTCTATACCCACAAGTCCAAATAGTCATGTGTAATTAATTATTTTTTTTTACTAGTTTGTTTTTGTTTTATTCCAAATTCATTGTGCATTGTTTGATTATATTTATTGTCAAATATCTGCCAATTTAAACACTTCCAATGAACTTTGACCCAAGTCTACCCGAAAATATCTTAATCTCACGTCTACATTACAGCCCAATCGGTCCATACCAAATAAATCATTAAATCTAATCCAAAAAGAGAGCTAAATAAAGAAATATTGGCCTTACTTTAATATACTATTAATGAAAAAAAAAGGAGGGAAGTAAAGAAATTAAAAAAGGAAATAAAAGAGAAAGATCGGAAAGTAAGTCAAACTTTAAAATTTACACTGTAGCCAACAGAAACTATTATGGGATCGCGTGCGCCCGAAGAATAATCGATGTCTCTCATGAAAACTAGAATAAAAAAGCAAAATCTGGTATAACATTAATCTATTATAGTCATTATGCTAATCTAAACCTAACAGTTTTATAATGCAGTCCGTGTATTGTTCTCTGAGTTTATTTTATTTTAATTTTCTTACCCTTGTGAACCGCGATATCATAGGTGAATTACAATCCTATCCTTTTTTGATTGGGAGAGAGAGAACGAGTGAGAGGGTGATGGAAAGAGGAAAGCAGGGAGGGAGAGAGAAAGTGTAAAATATTAGGAAGGGAGAAAGACAGAGAAGGAATGTGGTGGAAAGGGGGGAGTGAGAGAGAAAGAGTGTAATATTTGGGAGAGAGAGATGAGGGAGAAATACAGAGTGAGTGAGAGACCAGGGAGAGATAGTGGTGGAGTGAGAGAGAAAGAGTAAAATATTTGGGAGAGAGAGGAGGAGGGGGAGGGAGAGAGAGGTGAGGGAGAAGTAAAGAGTGAGTGAGAGACCAGGGAGAGATAGTGGTGGAGTGAGAGAGAAAGAGTAAAATATTTGGGAGAGAGAGGAGGAGGGGGAGGGAGAGAGAGGTGAGGGAGAAGTAAAGAGTGAGTGAGAGACCAGGGAGAGATAGTAGTGGAGTAAGAGAGAAAGAGTAAAGTATTTGGGAGAGAGAGGGGGAGGGAGAGGGAGAGAGAGGTGAGGGAGAAGTAAAGAGTGAATGAGAGACCAGGGAGAGATAGTGGTGGAGTGAGAGAGAAAGAGTAAAATATTTGGCAGAGTGATATAAATGTATATATATATATATATATATATATATATATATATATATATATAGAGAGAGAGAGAGAGAGAGAGAGAGAGAGAGAGAGAGAGTGAGTGAGGGAGAGGAAGTGAGAGAGCTTTGTACCTTAAATTATTTGCAATAAATAATGTAAATATATATTCGTATACTCGTTATATTTCTCAATAATATAGTAATATTAGAATTCCAATATAATATTACAATAAAGTGAGTTTAAGGAGACTTCATTTATACAATTAAGGAGACTACATTTATACATGTCATTATTAATAAATCATTTTTGGCATGATATATTGTTAATAAAAGAGCCAGGTGTTGCTTAATATTGATCTATTATAATCATTATTTAAATCTAACCTAACAGTTTTTTAATACAGTGGCATCTATTTATTTTATTATTTTATTACTATTTTTATATATTTTTATTATTTTTTTTCAGTCTATTTTATTTTGGATTTTTTTTTAGGCTTGATAAGATCAAAGGTGAATTTCAGTATAAATCTTTATATAATTAATAATTTATATAAAAGTGGGGGTATGTACACATATAAAGGAAACTGAATGTTATTCGTTCAAAATAAATGACCAAATCTTTAATGAATTCAGTGAGTTCAAACAACCTTGCCAATATGGTCTGTGCGTGTCAGCAGCCTAGCTCATAATTTGTAAAGTTGTACCAAACTGAAATTGCATATTTAATATAAATATATCACTTAGGCACTAAAACAGCCTTTTCTTAAAATAGAAAATCAATTTTACAATTGAGCCAGAATGGCTCTAACGATTTTAAGCAAACTTGCCTTGCCACTTCTTAATAGATATTAAACTCAAAACTTAGGTAGAATATCACTAAAAATTAATTTTTTTTTAAATCAGGGAAAAAGTCAAAGCGAAGATTTTATATGCTTGTAACTGAAAAATTAAAGATTATATTGTTTTTTCATGGTAATTATAAAAGGGGAGGGGTAAATGAAAGTGAGAAAATGGGCGCGCCGGATTTTTAATTTATTGATGAATTTTTCAGATAATCAATTTTTTAAGAAGGAAGAATTACACATCTAAGTTCTTTTACTCTTTATTCAAGTCTGACGTTTCTGACATCCGTTCATTAGACTATTCATCTGCATTCATATGTTCGTCTTTACATTTTTACAAGGTAACTAACTACTGATCTAGAGTTTCGCGATCCAGAAATATTTTCCTTTTCATTTATAATTATTAAACGTTTTATTTATATATCGACGTAGCTCAGGGGTATAGAGCTGAGTTAAGGAAACCCTGGGGGTTGAGCATGATCTCCGGTAAATTACCGTCCTTCACAAACGTTGTCTTAGAAGCAGTATAGTCTCTATCATGCATTGAACTCAGGATCGTTCATGGGTTGTAGAAGTACCGTTTTTTTAAATCATTGTGAATACATATCTAGAATTTTGAGTTGTTGCTTTGAAGGTTGTGGATTCAATTCCGGCTGTGGCAGATAGATTATATAATCTGCTAACACCCTCGAGGGGACCCAATGGGATCTGCGGACCCTCCGGGGTTCACTCAGCCTCTGTAAAGTGGGTTCTCTTAATTGGAAGAAACGTCTGGCGTATAAATACAAATTTTTAAAAATTTCAATTCTATCAATTTTCACATTTTTTTTTAGGTATAATATATAATAATTTGTTTAAAAACAAGATCAAGTAAATATAAAATGTTTTTGAATCCTGAATACCAGACTATAATTTATTGATTAATACATTTTACATGTATTGATAAATACATCAGTTTATTGATTATATTACTCTAATATCACTAGGCTCTCATCTAGTAAACATGGAGTGAGCTTTTTATTCCTCCACCTGTAGACTTAAGTCCTAAAAGCTTACTACGATTGAACAGTAAAACCAAGCCAACCGTATTTTTATGACTCCTAAGAAAAAACTAGCATGATTGTACTACAATTGTAAACAATGTACTGTTTCAATATTCACCAATAGTCATTTCTAATATGATATATTTTACTGATTTATTTCACATTTATTTAACAATGTAAAAAAAAAAAACTGCAAATACAACCTATGAACCTTGGGTTCCGTACATGGTATAGATTAAACTGTATAGAAGCCAACGGTTGTGCAAGAGCGAAATTTGGCCGGGATATCAATCGCCATGTTTTTCCCCAATTAAGGGTAACCCCTATAAAGAGGCTGGGTGAGCCCAAGGAGAATCAGTTCATCCCGCAAAGTCAGAGGAAAGGGCATAGATATAGATAGACATATGCTTTTCCCTCTTTTCTTGTCAGGCAGTGGTCACATATAACAGAGAGGGTCTACATGAGGGGGGAAGAAGCGCTAATGGCCCTGGAAAAAGAATACAGCCTATGGGGTCTACGAATAAATTTTGATAAGGCCGAATACCTGGCAGTAAACTGCAGAGAAGCCACAGACCTTCATATTAGCGGGAAAATATGCAAGCGGGTGGACTCCTTCAAGTGCTTAAGGTCAACAATAGATGGGAACGGCCAGTCGGAACCCGAAATTAGGAGGAGAGTTGGTCTGACAAGAACGGTGACAAGAATGTTGCACCCAGTTCTTTGTAACACAGTCATCTCAACGGACAACAAAAGGCGTATTTTCAGGTGTATTGTTGAGCCCTCCCTCAGATACGCCTCAGAGACCTGGACACTTAACCCGGGACTCTACTCCAGATTACAAACTGCAGAGATGGACATTTGAGGAGATGCCTGAGGATCACCCGCCTGGATAGAATCAGAAATGGAGATGTAAGAGACAGCCTGGGCGTGACCCAAGAAGTTCCGGAGAGGATTGGAAGGAAGAGGCTGCGATGGTACGGACCTGCCAGCGGATGGCAGAAGGTAGGTGGCCGAAGAGACTTTTGCTGTGGGAACAGCCAGGCGGAGGAAGACCCTGAACCCGGTGGAGGGACTGCGTGGAGGAGGAGATGGCTAGAGCATGGGACTTGAGGAGGATGACTGGTCGAATAGAGAAAAGTGGAGGGACGCTCTGACTTAACCAGGCAACCCATTGAGAAAAAACCCTGCAAAAGTAAAAGTATTTTTTAAAATTTGAAATGATATAATGAACGCTACAAAATGCGTTTGGATATCCTGGTGAGCTATCCAATCATTAGTTAAAGCTTTAACTGCTGATGTGTGATATGCTATATTCGAGTTGCATATTAGGGATATTTCTATTTTTGCAAGGGTGATATCGAAACTGTAGAGAGAATTTAATATTCTGATCGTATCCTAGAAAAATACAATATTTTTAGTCAAATAAATTTCAAAATTAAATAAATAAATTTCATTTCATTCGGGACGTCTATACGTTATGATTCATTTCAATTTATTAATTTTAATTATGGACAGTGCTTTATTATATAACCTGACGCTTGACAGGTGTTTCCCCAAATTAAGAGTAACCACCTTAAAGATGTATGTAAGGGTATGTCTAGGGCTGTTAACAGATTAATATTACACGAAAAGATTATTGCTAATCGACATTTTACAGACAATTTTATATTTTGGATATTACAATAAAAATAAAAATATTTCGAGTTAAATCCGTAAATTCCGTAGTATTCAGATCTTTTATATGCCAGGATTTATTTATATTTATTTATTCTAATCCCGGGCAATGTTTTATAATGCTGCTGTTGAGAGGTTCCCTTTAATTGCGATTAATATTACCCAGATTAAAGAGGCTGGGTAAGCCCAGGAATCTTCAGCATATCCCACAGGGTATATTTATGGATGCTAACAACCACTATGTATATATATTTATAACGAATTAAAGTTGTTATGGCTATTATTGCGGTTCAACCAATACACACTAATCAATAATAATATATATTTTTTTAATTAAATCTTATGAGGGAATAACCTCATTTTGAACGATTCACGGGATTTCGGATTAATTGTTCATTACCCTCGTATCGACTAATCTTCTACTAATTAATTCTAGGTAACGTTGGATTTTCGATGAGCTTGGGTGACGTCGGCAACTTCATGGCTTATTTGATAAGATGTCAAGTTCTGGGACGAAGTTCTAACCTCACCTAAGACAATGGATTGATTTTACGTTTGCCCAGTCATGCGGGAAAGATTGGCGTCACGATACCCGGGGAGGAAATAGTTTATATTTATAGTCATTTTTACTATACTGATATAAATAAACATTCCTTTCGTTACGCGGTTTTCTTTTACGGGGAATCGTGTATTTTACGATGTTTTTTTTTTATATTCTTATTTATTTTTCGTATGATATAAATATTTTATTTAAACAATCCAATGTATAGGCAGTATGATGATCGGGGTAAAAACATTTCGAGATCTGTATTCCATAAAATATTCAAATGTAATTTTTATTTTTTTCAAGTGAGTCTATTTCGTACTACGTTTTGAGAATTAGAACGTATTATTATGCACTACTACTATTATGTACTACCATGCACTTCGGCCTAAAGAGGCCCATTGTGCTCGAGTCTTAAAAATCTCTAACTTAGGTCTAGACCTCTTTAGATAGCCTTTAAATCTCAGTTCTTGAAGTTCCTTGTGTCCCCCAGGCCTAAGGTCAAATGTCCTCTTTCGCCATAATGCTTTACATTCAAAGAGAACGTGCCAGGGGATTTCGTCCTCTGTGCACCATCTGCTCCGAGGTTCTTGTTCAATGCCTAAGCGATGCATATGTTTCCTGAGTTCTCAGTGCCCAGTGATGGCCTCAACCAGACTTTTGATGTCGGTTCTCGACATATGAGCAGCCTCTTTCTTGATTTTCTCAGAAAGTTTGTCATCGGGATCCTAAAAAGTATAGTATGCCTTTATCTTGGCTCTATCCCACGCGATTTTATCTCTTGGTTAGTTTGTTGATTGTATCCTTAGCCAGGGAGAGGGGAACACCGCACGATAATTCTAGTCCTATTGGAGCAATTCCTGCTCCTTTCTTTGCCAATTTGTCGGCCCTTTCATGGCCTGCTATATTACTGTATCGAAGTACCCAAAATATGTTAACTCTGTTATGTACAGCTAATTCGCCAAGTCTTATACAGCATTCCTCCACTAGTCTAGAGTTTGTTACTGCATTTTGTAAAGCATTACATGCTGCCTGACTGTCAGTAAGAAAATTGATTACCTTATTCTTGTGGACCTACGTTGCGAAGGCATCTGCAAGTATTGCCCATATTTCCGCTTGGAATACAGTGGGTGTCGTGCCCAGAACTAAGTAATTAGAACGTAGATGTAATCTTTATTGATACTCCTACAAGATATTTGTATTTATTTTTTACGTCTTGTAATAAATTATATTACAGAACTTATATTATATATACATATGCACCTATATTAGGGTCGGATTCAGCTTTGTCATTTTTTTATATTTTTGAATGGAACCATTTACACAGCCACAATTTCCAATCCACCATCACACAAGCATGGCAGAGCTGTAAATCCTCCACAAGGTTGATAAGAAAAAAACATCTGGCTATGAGCTAAAAACAATAGTCCTAGAAACGATAGCTCAAAAGTACCCGCCTCGGGATTGGCTTCATATCTATACCGATGGATCACCTGAACCAGCTGTTAAAAATGCTGGAGCAGAGGTTTACACGAGGGATTTCCAATTCAGCACTGCAGGAGGGAAGGAAGGTACAAACTTCGACGGTGAAATAGCAGCTATCCTCATCGCTGTAAGAACATTGTCTAGAAGGCAAGATCGAAATGTTGTTCTGTTCATCGACTCTCAAGCAGCTATCCTTGCTGTTACTAGCATGAATGACTCTCTATCAAGTGCTGTTTTGGAATGCAAATCGCTACTCTACGACCAGACACTTCGAGACACTAATGTGGTCCTACAGTGGATACCAAGCCATTGAGGGATTTCAGGAAATGAAGAAGCTGACAATCATGCCAAGTGAGGAACAGAATTGCCACAGCCGGTCCATCTTACGACTCAATACGACGAATGATAAGAACCATAGTTAAGGAGGAAACAATAAAAACACACATAGACAATTTGGAAGGGAAAAGATACAAAAGTCTAATAGAAAACCCAATCCCAGCTGACCTCCCAAGAGGAGATGCAGTAGCCTGCTTCCGCCTGACAGCTGGCCACGATTATCTGCAGAGTCATCTCCACAAGATAGGTTTGGCTCAGGATCCTACATGTGTACTATGCAACCAAGGGAGAATGGATGGAGACTACCAAGGCACATGTCCTGCTCTGACAGACATAAGAAATAATACATTTGCCAATGAGCATTTGAAAAAATCTAATCTACATTGAGTAGCAAGATGTCGGATGGTCGAACGACCAACGACACCGGCATAAGAAAAAAAAATAGGTTTAAAAATCTGGCGTTTGAGCGTAATCTAGGACAAATCACCTCCCTGCACAACCGTTGTCCATGAAACAGTCTCTAACATGCACTGCACCCCGTTCACGTATTGTAGAGGTTTTTTAATTGATATGTAAAAAACAAGAATATTGCCCTAATATAAATACTTACTATTTAAAGTATTTTCAAAATATGTAAATGCACTTCGCTTTTGTCGCGAATTTCAGCTTTTTTTTATATTTTTCGTATTGGTTATTTTATTAATATATATATATTTTAATATTTTATTTTCGCACACTAGATCAATAAATATGTTATCTTAACAAATAATATCAATTTTTCGATACGCCATAATTTATCTGTTAGGCACAATAATATAGGCACAATATAGGCATAAATAATATATTATTGTCTTCACCCTCATTAAATTTTCAAGTTCATGGATTTTTATTGGATAAAATTAAATTAAACTATTTGTTTGTTTAAATAATTATGTCTGTGCGTACTTTCGTGATTATATAATAGTTTTCTTTATTTATTTGCGGAACGATGATATTTATTGATTCAAACAGAATTTGTTAGTAGACTACAGATGGTGTTTTTGTTGGCCAGTAACCAGAGAACTTAATAATCCAGATTCGAAATCTCAGTTGCAAAGCAGAACCATCCAACTTACCTGGAACAGAAATAAACTCAAATTAGAATAAGTTTAAATAATTATTGATACAAAACAATTTCTTATACTAATAGCTTCATTGTTCCTGTTTTATTTCTTCTTAACCATTATTTCTGTAAATCAATTAAAAAAAAATAATCAATTCTCAACAATGAGATCAGAAATTTTAATATTAAAATTTAGTATTATTAATAACGATTTATTTTTCTTTATTTAGGCAGTTTTAAATATATGACCTTTTGTGATTTTATTGTGATTGTGACATTGTGATTTTATTCTGATTTATAGTGAAAAGTATATTTTGAGCAAATATTTTAAGATATTTACCACAAGTTTAAAAAAACATAAATATATTTTTAAAATGCATTGTTACAATAGAAATGATTGGTGTAAAATAAAATTAATCAAAACTGATTTGTTTTATTATATATATATATATATATAAATCAGAATTAGTATACAAATATTTTAATTGTATTTTCTCTTCATAATAAAATATTACCTATAATCAAATATAATAAAATAATATATCATGTACTCCTATAATAAGCTTATAATATATATATTATTAAAATTTAAATTTAAAAAATCAGGTTAATAAAGTGTGTGTATTAATTGCATTTGTTAACGAAGCATTTAAAAATGGAATAAAACTAATCACTTTCAATATTATTTTTCTGATTATAAAAAAAAAAATTAATTGTAATATTCTTATCTAGTCATCGTATGCTAAATAGCAGATATTAAATTTTATGATGGAGACTTGAATATTAATAAATATTGTAAAAGAACAATGAACACACTCTCAGGCATAAACCTTTATATAAAAATGTATATGTATCAAACAAAATAAATTTTTTTCTGGTTCTTGAGGTTTATGTAATAAATAAATATTGTCCTTTTGTGATTTTATTCTGATTTATAGTGAAAAATAGACTTTATTGAATTAGTGAAGCTTATCAATAATCCACATTATTATTTATATAAATTTTATTTTAAACTATTTACTCAACACGAATTTATTATTGTCCATATTAATAATTACACTTTTATGTGTTTTAACCTTCGACTTCAAAACAATCTTTAAGTATTAATCTGCTGAACACAAAATATTCATTAAATGAATATGAAGATGAAAAATCTCGAAATGTCTCAAAAATATACTAATTGACTAAACCTCAACAACCTGAAAATTGTTTGAATTTTACTAAAAATTTTCCAAGATAAAAAAAAACTGAAATGCGTATATATACGAATATATGTTAAACAATACGTTTACAAATCAAATCAGAGAAAATCATCTATCAAAAATAAGATAAGAAATCACTATGAAATTTAGTATTATTTATTTAGATTTTTTTCTAGGTTTTCTTCATTCAGACAGTTATAAATAGTTTATAATTTTTACCACATGTTTAATATATATAACAATAGATTTATTACTTTTACTGAACCATAATGATACAATAAATTTATTACTCGCTGCCAGATACCACCTAGATTATTTCATCCATCATGTCCAATAAGCGTTAAAAGTTTCACGCATCAGAGATTTTAGTACGACCAGTTGTCAAACCAGTCTTCAGAACTCGCCCGAGGATTCTGAGTTATATAATCTTAAGGAATTCCATTGAATGAAGACGAAATGGAAATACGTATTTCAACGCCTCTTATGTTTATATACAGATATGTGGAAAACATACATACGAGGTTTGAAGAATTCTGAGAATAATTACCAAACTCTAAAAATGAAAATTATGTACGAACGAAAAATACCAAAATGCATTTACACCTAACCCGTTGTATCAGTTTAGGCGAATAAATAATAGTTTAAAGACTAAAGAAAACACGCTTAATTAGAAAAGAAAACTAAAAAATAGAAAATTATTTACATAAGACTTTGTTTATTTCTTCTGGTTTAGACCGTGTATGAGCTCATTCTCATCTTAGCCTTGAGGAAGTCAGCAGCATGGTTGACAAAGCGTTGGCGAGAAATTTATCTACACGGTCTAAACCAGAAGAAATAAACAAAGTCTTTTGTAATAATAGTGGTCGTGGAAGCCTAAAAGAATATATAGCCTCTATGGGGAGGATATTGCTCGGAGAGTGAAGACATTTGAGAAATTTAGAAAGAAGAAAACGAGTCTAATATGTAGGCTAACCTTTCTCAAAAGATGTAGGGATCACAAGATCATCCCCAACTGCGCAAGAATCGGCATAGAAATTTCATCCCACATAGTTCAAAACGCAAAGAGCCGATGTTCGGTCATTATACTAAAGCTCATTCTCATCTCAGCCCTGAGGAAGTCAGCAGCATGGTTGACGAAACGTTGGCGAGAAATTTATCTACACGGTCTAAACCAGAAGAAATAAACAAAGTCTTTTGTAATAATAGTGGTCGTGGAAGCCTAAAAGAATAGAAAATGATTTGTTTGAAAATAAGATTCAACTAACATCCCGAAGTTTATAATATAAGTTTGTTGAAACATTCATTTAAAGATGATATTATTACCGAAGTATACACATTTACCATGATTACATTGCTCCTTTTCATACTAACTCTCATAATAGTTTATTTATTTATTAATTTAGGAAAATATTAAAAAGGAGAAGATTGAAAAAAACTTGCTGTAACTCATTCCGAAGCGACAATTGCGGAATAATTACAAAAAAAAACAACAACCGCAATTACCAAAGTCAAATAATTAACATTCTGATCTTACAACTGCACCGTTCACAATTACTAATCATAAAAAATTAAAAAAGCGTGCGTTATTAAGAAACAAAACTAAAAATTAGAAAATAATTTTCAATATAATGAATGGAGTGATGAACTAAAAATTCATTTTATGGTAAAAAAGCGCGGTGTGCTGGATTTTTACTGTAAATATTTTATCGTCAGATATTTAAGTTAATATGATATTGATTTACCTATTCTCCTTAATTGTTTAATATCATGTCAGTATTCGTACGTTTTATTTACTTATTAATATTTTTTTTATTGTTTTCTGTCACTTTTTATATGCTTTATGATTTTTATC
Organism: Arma custos; assembly: GCA_037127475.1. NCBI lineage: Eukaryota > Metazoa > Arthropoda > Insecta > Hemiptera > Pentatomidae > Arma > Arma custos. Next base: position 39,154,894 of record CM073761.1, read on the forward strand.
ATATAGTCTTCTGGCCAGATATATATTATGTTTCTTTTTCTGTTCATGTTTGCTATTCTAAAGGGACTTAGTTCCAGAATATAGTTACTTTTCTATTCTAGTCTAAAGTAGAGTCTTTATGAAAATTTAAAAAAATTCCCACTCTTTTTACGATAAACTTTTTTTTGTTCAAAGCTTTATTCTTATTTTAAAATATTGAAAATAATTTTCTACTTTTTAATTTTATTGATTTTAATTGTAGTAAATATTTTACAGTCAGATATTAATAAAAGTAGTATCATTGTGAAAATATCTTAGAAAGAAACCTTCTACGAAAAATTATTTTTTATTTTTTTGTTCATCCCTCTATTCTTATTTTAAACTTATTGAAAAAAGATTAATTTTTAATTTTGTATCCTACTAAAGTGTGTGGTTTTTTTTTGTATTTTAAATCATTATTTAATTCGAGTGGCTATAAATGAATTTTCTTTAATTTTTTAAACTATCACCATTTTCTAATTTTTAGTACAGATAGCTACAAAAGTGTAGTTTTTAGTTTTTATAAACTATTTTTTTTCTGTTGGAAATATACGAAACTCCCCAATTCAACCTGCCAGTAGTAATATATGTACTTATACTGGTCATATATGCCTCAAAGATTAAGCCTTTAGTATGCTTTAGTACACGCTTAATACTTAGCAACAAAACACTGACATGTCTTCTGATATGAAAAATCCTTAAGATCCGGGTCGGGATAATAAGTCATATTAAATTATTGTATTGTTATCGTTTCCTTTAGAAATTTGCTAAGTTTGAATTTAGTTAGATGGATTGAAGTTGCCAAAAGTCGATTTCAAAGATTCCGTTACGTACATGCGTTGAGGCGTAGCTTATAAAAACGTGATAAAATTTTAAACATTTAAAATATATTTAAATTGTATCGGTCATCATAAGACCAATCAGACCATCTGCCAATTTATGTTGTGTTTTTTTAAATGGGCATTGGTTTGTTATACTTAAACACTTTAATCTTTCAGTTTTTACTGAAAGATTCAAGCTAACTGTCTCAATTATAGTTCAAACTGTATCTATATATTTTTTTTACGTCAATTTTGAATGTGTATGTTTATGAGTATTATTGCTGTCCAATAATATATATACAAACATTTTATAAAGCGAACCATAGGCGTTGATGACCTAAGGGTCATCTTTTAAACGCCTTTAAACACCAACAAACAACAACTTTAAAACGTTATATACTTTTTTTTACACAAATATTAAAAACGATAACATGATGCTAAATAAATTTCGTTTTTTTCGATATGGCTGACCAGTCGAAAATACGTAATTTTTATTAGAAATATGGTTAATAGCAATGCTATTAAAATATTCAAATGAACTGTGTAATAAAGTAAGGCATTTTGATTTTATAAAAGTTATTTATTTAAATAAACAATTTTCCCTGTGAATGATTTATTTAGCGCGTTTATGGTACTTAAAATGAAATCATTTTTTCCATTTTGCTAAACAAAAGGAACAAACAAGTACATGGACCTTAAACCTGTTAAATTCCAGGAAAACTTCTATGGCGTTTATGTTAATTGGCCATTAAAAACTTTTTATTGTAAAGCCTGTTAAAATGACAGGGAAAAGTCGGGAACGTTTTTTTTATTAAACAAGTACCATTTAAATATTTATATTTATATGTAGTACTACATTTTGTCCCAACGGTAGTGCAGGGAGGCTAAACCACGTTCGATATATGTGCACACATAAATGCTTCAGGAACAATGCTTAATAATTTATAAAACATTTTTATTCGGTCATATACATAACTGTAATAATAATAAATTAAACGTGTTCCACTAATAATTGTTTATTACATTGCTTATTGTATAAATTAGGAGTTTATTAATGTGACAACATATTTTGTTATCATTTTATAATTATTATATATTGGTATATTTAGCTCTAAAGGAACGGAGTGGCTCGGTGGTAGAGCACCGAGTTGCCAATCCGATGATACTCGGCTCAAATCCCGCTGCTGGAAAGACTTCTATTTAATTTGTCAGCCGGAGGTGAATCCTATGGGATCTAGGACCATCCTGGGGCTCACCCAGTCTATAAAGTGGGTACCCAAAATTTGAGCTTAATCAAGGACAAATCATCTCCCTGCACAACAGTACTAAGAAACAGTACCGTCTCTACCATGTACTGAACCCGAGAACCTTCAAGTGTTTTAATGGTACAGGTTGGCAAACATTCGAATAAAATAATTCATAAATCCAAATTTATCTGACAAAATAAGTTCCATTATAGCAATTCTTTCAAGTATCGGTTTTTTTCTTTAGTATAAATTTAAACTATAAATTTTGACATTACTTTTAGCATTGATATGTTATGGTTGACAAGAAATGTTTTTATAATTTAATAAAATAAAGTTTATATTCTTTCAATGAACGATACATCGGGGAGATTAACTGCTACCACACAGTTCTGACTTGCCGCTTAATCGGGTATCAAATTAAGCCGAGATCAGAACGAGGGTTGGTATACCTGTGTAAATTAACACACTGGCACAATGGAACAGTGTACATTGTGCAGTTGGCAATATTGCTGGCTGGTATAGAGATCATTGTTAGGTCCGCTGGTTGTGTGGGCAGAATGCGTAACTGGACTTACAAAGCTATCATCATAAAATGCCCAGGTGGTAATTTCATAAACGCATTTTAGCTGCTACCGGTGAATATTTCCTTAGGTCAAAACCATATTCTAAGAAATATATTACAAAGAACTAAACTCGATCCTACAATTAATATTTTTTTTAAAATATTATACATATATTGAATGCAGGTAAGGAAATAAGGCTGGGAGTAAATTCAGGTAAGACTAAGTATATGGTTAGTAGCAGAAAAAAGGAAGAATTTGGGAATATAGTTTAAGGAGGGAATACGTTTGAACATGTCGAGAAGTTTAGTACTTGGGATCTATAAAAAATGATATTCAAGAGGAAATAAAGGTGCAATTAAAGGCAGGATATGCTTTGTTATTATTCGATCTCGAATTTTCTAAGCTTGCGTCTTTCAGATGAACAACGTTTTAAGGTATTCAAAAATAAGTTGTTGAATAGAACATTCGGTCCAAAAAAGGATGAGTCACTTGGAGAATTTAGGAGATTACACAACGCAGAATTGTGAAGAATGCACCCGGTTCATATTATTCAAGAAAGCGTCACGACAATTAAGATGGGCTTGTAAAGTTGCTAGGCTTAGTAACGTACGAATTTCTAATTAGATAATAAGCAGACTTGGAAGCGTCCGATGGGTAGAATGACTTTGCGGATTTGGGTCTGGATATAGGTCCGTAGACAGAAGTTTATCCTACGTTAACTGACTTTATGAAAAACATGTATTATACTAGTTCTGATATCAATACAAGGTAGGGGCCATTTGTTTCCAAGCCAATGGTTGTGCAAGTATTCCATTTGGCAGAAATCACTCCCAAGCAGCAGGTTTCCCCAATTAAGGGTAACAACTTAAAAGAACCTGAGTAAGTCTCCAGATACCACAGAGTCGATTCACGACTGTTAAATCCATGAGGACGGGGTTCGATAAAAATTTATTGTCGTTTCTTGGAATTTGTTTCTGCAAAGAATACCTGTAGGTATAATTTGGGAACTTAAAGAGATCACCGAAGATCCTTCAAGTGTTTTCTCGACATACTCTTTTCAGGGGATCCACGTGTAACGTGTAAAACGTGTGTGAGGTGGGCTTTAACACCATTGGAATAGTGCAATTTGGGAGGGGTTCAGTGTTGGTCAAGGCTGGAATTACTCCGGAAAATTGTATTAGGAGTATTCTCCCCTCTGCTGCCTCGCTGGAGTTAAGGACAACATAAGAGAATACATAGAATGAAATCATGCAATTTGTAGAAGTGTGGTGAGTTGGTCCGGAACCGGGAGAGGAAGTGGTATAGAATATATATGTGTGAGTTTATATAAATATATACACACATATATATATATATAAATATATAAACATATATATAAATATATATATATATATATATATATATATATATATACACACATAGACAATGGAATAGAATATAAACAAAAAAATATACAACGTTTCTATTCAGGAACGTACATAATCTTAAAATAAGAAAATAAAATTTAAAATTACGAATAATATATGAACAAAAAGAAAATAAGATACTAACAAAAAAAAAACTTAGTCATTAAAATATACACGTCGCATTACATCTACAGAAAAAAAAACAACTAAGACAAATCTTAAACCAAGGTAGTAATAATTTTATAATTAGGAGCCTTGATGAGAAATAAAGAAAATTAAAGAGAATTTTCGACTTTCCGAGCAATTGATTTTTTAGTATCTTATTTGACACACATTAATAGAAAAGAAAAAGAGAGAATCCTCGTAACTTCGAAATATAATAAGAACTCAGTAAAATTTTAAATAAAATATTTTTATGGAGTATTTTGAACCAGCGCCTTATTGTAATATGAAAATGAAAAGGGATGGGAGTTTAAATGTTGGTAAGGAAGATTGATGCCTGATATTAGGATGAAGAGAATTCCAGTGAGTTGTAAAACGGTCGATAGCGATAAAATATATATATATCCTCACATGTATGTTATTGAGAAAGAGAAAGGGAGTGAGTTAGCTCAGTGGTAGAGCATTGAGTTGCCGTGCTGTTCCCCGTCCTGTGTTCAAATCCGGCTGTTGCAGATAATTTATTTTTTCTGGTACACCCGGGGATTGTCCCTGTAGGATCCAGACTCTACAAAGAGGGTACCCTCCATGATTTGGAGGGAAAACGGTTGAAAATAGTAGTCTCCATGAAATAGTAGTCTCTACAACTTATTGAACCCTTCATGGGGTTAAAGTTTAAGGCAAAATAATAATAATAAATGGAATTAATTTGGAAGAAAGATTTGAATTTTTACTTCTTTTTTTTTCCATATACAGAATAATGTACAATATCACAATTGTACAGCAATTGGAGTTCGAATGATTTGAACAATTATAAATTGGAACAATAGGGATTGGTCTGCCGCTGGGTACCAACTCGTACCAGCTACTCTTCTGACAGTAATAATAATAATTATAAACCATTGTTTAATTAAAAAAGGTTATAACAATAAAATTATTTTTAAATAATTATAATTAAGTTATATAACCTAATAATAAATTAGATGAAATAATTATAAAAAATGAAACATATAGATAAGTATAAAGTGTATAGGTGTGTGTTTGTATATATATATATATATACATATATATATATATATATATATATATATATATATATATATATATATATATGACGAGAGAAGCAGAGCAGGCTGGTAAAGGCGGCCAAAGATCTACAAGGTCTGTAGAGCCAACCCCGAAAATAAGCATTTGTATTATATATATATATAATATATATATTTATATATATATATATATATATATATATATATATATAAAATTAAATAAATTATTAAATTTATCCCGCATTGATATTTGTAACATTATTTACTGCTTCGAGATATCTGTCTTTCCTTGAAGGCTGTAAAAAAAAGTCAACCTTTTTTCTCGTCTTATTTTTCTTATCTTTTGCTAATTCACCTCTAGATTTACCGCTTTTAAGTTTGTTATCCTACTTTTTTTTTCTTAAGTACCTTAAAAGGATTTCAGAATTTTTATTCAGACATTTTATGGAAGAGTGATAGACGACGCAAAGAAACCTTCTTCCGTAAACAGTTATTTCAAAGCACTGCAGCCGTTTAGATTTCGACAAACAATCAAATACTTTAATCAACGTCAAATATTTAAAAAAATGAAATGTCCAATAAAATCCTCGACCAATAATTCCTTTCGCCATTTTGTAAATAAAATATGCGGGAGAAGTTAAAATTAATTGAATTAATCAGGCGGTAATTTTTCACTTTCTCCCCCTCTCCTTAGCACGTTAAATTACAATATTTTAAAATTAATTTAATAATATAAATACTATTTTAAGTAGGGATAGTTTAGTGTGTAGATCCTTGAGTTGCTTTGCAGAAGATCCGTGGTTTAAATCCGGTTGTCAGATACTTTAAATAACCTGTTAACAGCCGAGGATGCAGCTATTGGGATCTGAAGACCCTTCTCGGGCTTATCCATTCTACTCTTAATTAGGGGAATTCCTGGCGGGTAAGAGTGAGAATAATAGTCATTTGTTCGTTAAAATTATATAAGTTAAAATTACACAATTTAATTATAGAACCGTATCATTAAATTGCCTAGCTATAGCTGAAAATTTGATTTTTTTTATCTTTTTACCTGATCAAAGTATAATTATTTCAGGGAGGGGTGGCTTTGCAGAATGTTCTGGTTCAAATCTTACAGGACTAGGGCTCACTCAGTCTTCATAAAGGCTTTAATTGTGGAAAAACCTCGTGGTTGAGAGTGATGTCGGGCAAATCACATTCCTGCATGATTGTTGTTTTATTATAGATACATTACAATCTCTACCACATACTAAGCCCAAGACACTCCATGGTTTGTAGAGATACAGTTTTTTAAATCATTCATTTTAATTAATTATTAAAAAACAGTTAATTAGTTTATTAAACCTAATTTACACGAACATTAGTTACTGTTGACAGCTATAGTTCAACCTTCTGGGTCTCACTCAGTCTTTATAAGGTGGTTACCCTTAATTTTAGGTAAAAACCTTGTGGTTCAGTGTAATTACTTTCCAGCATAACCGTTGTCTTAGATACAGTACATTCTCTACCGCGTACTGAACCCAAAACTCTTCATGGGTTACAGTGGCACAGTTTTTTTTTTTATTACTATTTTAAGTGATTAGATTTAAAAACATGACGAAAATCTTATTGCACATGTTGATTTCTAATATAGTGCGTAATATCAATCGAATCCCGGATTCCTTGGACAGTTCTTGCTCACACTTCGACCTTGGCTTGCCACTTTTCATATCCCATCAATCATCAATCATTCCCTTGCAAGCCGTCATTCTCGACCCGTCATCGCTAGGTTGAAATGTTAACAACTAGAAGCATTGATTATGGCTTATCCTGAATTTATCACATAATGTAAACCTCCATGTTAATTTATTATCAGAAATTTGGGCCTTGATAGCCCCCTCCTTCCAAGCATTTGCAAGATTTTTTGAAACTTCATTCTAGCAGCGAAATGTTTTTAAATACTTTTAATTCTACTAATTTCATCATATAAGAATTTCATTTATTTAGTAGAAGTAATTCATTAAGTAGAGAAATAAATGTAAACAAAATTAAAATAAAAGAAAATTTACTTTAAAAAAAATTATTTGGGTAATTTCTGCCGAAAAAAATGCCGATACAAGACTAGACAAATCGAAAAATGTATCTACAATTCTATATATTTTTTTTGTAATTCAATTTATTTATTTCTTATGTAGATTTTTTTTTTATTGATATTTACAACTGCAATTATATTACATCAAGTAAATCTGCTGTATAAACAAAGGACATGAAAAAAAAAACACTTGTGGAGAAGCTATCCATTGATAGCACGCCAATATATGTAGAATTAAAAAAAAAAAATTATGTTATTTCATGAGAAAAAAACGGTTTAAATTTCCAGTTATAGCCAGACCATATATAATATTCTCCTTTTATTTAATTAGACAGTTTTAACTTAACTAAACATGTTTAGTATCCTCCCTAATAAAAATGAACAAAAATATTTCTAAGAGAAAATTACCCATTATTTTTAAAAGATAATTGTGATTTTTTATTTACTTATTTATTTCATATTGAGAATTTTCAAACAAAGAAAAATAATTCTAGGATCACTTTATGAGAATAAAAGAGAGTTTAAATTTCCAGTTATAGACAAATAGTCAGTATTTCATGATACTAATCATTAATTTAATTGAATTATTTTAGCTTTACAAAAACGTTTTAGCATCCCTATAAAAAAATTAAAAACATAATTGATAGAAAACTACTTTTTTTTAAAATGAATTTATTGAAATTTACAGCTGTATATTTGAATACATCAAGTAAATATAATGAAAGATAAATCATGTCCCTAATTAAAGGCAAGTAGAGAAACTACCCAATCGTACTCGAATAAGAAATTCAACTTAAAAGGTCACGAAGCCACCTTCTTTTCAGACGCCTCGGAGGATTATCAGGAATTGAAGAGAGTCCGAGATCACGCTGGACTAGTTTTTTCCTCAAACTTTTTCAATTTAGGGTAAAATTTTACAGATTATGGGTGAGCTCCACAGCCAGATTCGAACCTGGAACCTTCAGCATAACAACTATGCACTCTACACACTGAGCTACTCGGATTCCTAAATTATTATACTTCGATTAATTTTGAGAACGGAGATAGTTGGGGGTGCAGTCAAAAAAACACAAAATAAGTACCAGACTTATATTTAGTTAGTGCCGACGTTTCGACCTACAATGTAGTCCATCTTCAGGGCTATGAGAGAGAAACAAACAGAACAAAAAATACATAAAAACGTTACAGTAACAAGAATATAGTGACATGTAATGTAGAAAATTAAAATAGTGACAGATATGAAAATTAAAGATAACGAATATTAAAATAGTGACAGAATATAATTAAATTAAAATATTGACAGATATAATAAAATTAAACATAATGAACAGAAATTAAAATAGTGACAGATATAATAATTACAGATAACGAATATAAAATAAAATACAGAAAATAAATGTACAGAAAGGATAGAAAAGTAAACATAATATAAAGGGAAATAAAAATGAGGAGGTAAACCGAAAGATACAAAATGAGAAGATTAACAAATAAAAAAAGAGTGGAACATGAAGGATTTAGAAAAAAATAGTAAATTAAAGATATAAAATGTATGATAGTGGACTTCTAGAGGTTGAGTAAAAGTATATAAGTAAAATGTATGAAACATAATAATACAAGAATATGTTGAAAGAAATGAATAGGAATTTCGTAGAATGACAGAAGTGTAAATTTATTATTATTAATTTATTTCTTATGAAAATAAATCGTTTCTAAACATAAGATCAGCGACATTTTAGCTATAGGCAATTTTCTAGTACTCTTCTATAATTTAATCGGGTAATTTTAAATTCCCAAAAAAGTTTTAGTAGTTTCTCAAAATTTAAAAAAAATTATAATTATAATTTTATAAAGTGAAATTTTAATATAAAAAACTCCTATGTATGAAGGTTCTTGGGTTCATGGTAGAGACTGGACTGTTTATAGGTCAATGGTTTTACGCGATTTTATGATGCTCTTCTTTAATTTTTTTTTATTAATTTATTCATCCAAATTTATTTCTGTATTATAACAATACAAATAAATGACAGGAATGATATATAGAGGCATGGATAAAGGCAAGTAGAGAAACTACTTGGTAGCACTGAAATAACAATTTCAACTTGGAAGGTCACGAGGCCATCTTCTTTTCAGACGCCTCGGAGGATTATCAGGATTTGAAGAAGTAGCTAGGTTTAAAACTAGTGGGTTTGAACATTTTTATGTTTTTATGTTCGGATAATATTACTAAAAATAAATTATTATTATTCTAGAAGTATTCTAGTTCCCCAATGAAATCTATAACTATAGGTGGATGGGGAGTGAAGTTGGAGTTGATGGCTAGTTGCGGGGTGTTCCTTTGTAGCTGAGTTGAAGCGGTCAGCAACCTAAAATTGGCCCGACCATTTCCTGTCGAATATTCTGCCGACTACAGAGAACCTTCTCAGGGGGTCTCCAGTGCCTGATTTTAGGTCCCATGTATACTCCACCCACGTCTAGAACCTTGGTATTGATTGTTTAAATCAGGTTATTATATTATTAAATCATAAAAATATACAATAAACCATAATCAAAATATTACTGTAAGAACAAAACGAGAAAGTTGGATTAAAATGACTTTTGAGTTACTAAGTACATGAAAAACATTAAGACAGCCCATAAGAAACTAAACGTACCACATGGCTAAATTTACAAAATTGAAAGATTTAAATATTTAAATTAAGTAATTGAACAAAAAAATTTTAATCTATCAGAGTGGAGGAAAAGATGAGAATCAGGTCCAATAAAGAGTTAAGGGACCTACTAAAAGAGCCCGAAATAGTGAAAGTCATCCAGCTAAAAAGACTACAATGGCTGGGTGTGTGGAGAGGATGGACCCAACGAGAATGCCAAGAAGTATGATGTACGGGATACAAAATGATGGTTTAAGATAAGCACCGTTCAGGTGGCTCGACCATGTGGATGGTGACCTGAAGAAATTAGCAGAGATTATGGTTCTCCAAGGACTTAGGGCCAATATAATATAAATCGAGAGTCAACAAGATGAAAACAGCATTTCACATCACTAAAGATATTTACAACAAGAAGTCCAAATCCATAAATGCTTATCGTAGTCTTTAATGAACACTAATCCGCCCCCAGAGGCACTGTATGCGGGAGAATCTTTGATCTTGAACAAGAAAATAGGAATGCGTGATCTAGAAATAAATCGGGACGAACCAGGAAATCTAGACGAACATGGATAAAATTACAGATGCGATAAGAAAACGCGGAATTCATTCTTTCAAATAATGAACCCGAGCAGAATTAAAAAAATGTTATTCGCATTTCTTAAAAGGCTGGAAATGACCAACGCGTGGATTAAAGAGACACATTGGCATTGAAGAGCTCGAGGTCTCTCCGGATGACATTACAACGCATTCTTCACTTAAAAAAAAACTTAGGAATGCTCCGAGATTTCAAGAAAGGCATAAAGAAAATCAGGCGCATTTCGGAGGCAGGAAAGAAAGCAAAAAGACGGGGAAAGAATATAAGAGATATGGAAGAGAAGAAAAAAAACAGTTATCGTATTCCATTTTGGTTCGGTCGTTAAAAAAGAAACAAAAAAAGCAAAAAATAAAGCTATTAGTCCTTAAATTACTAGGAGATGACTAACTAGTCAACATTTCAATGTATCCATATTCAATGTATCAATAATTCAGGTATCCTAAAATTCATATAAATAAAAATCAACAAAAACTCAAAAAGATTTTAAACATAATTATTAGAATGAAATTGGAGAACTCATTGTAAAAAAAGAAGGCTCAATTCTTTAAAATATTGGGAACAATTAAACAGCCAAGGTACCGACAATTCAGGCATCATCAGTACACACACTAAAATAAAACTCACAGCAACCTTACTCCAACTCACATACTATTATTATTATTATTATTTTGTTATTAATTACATAATATATATTAGTGAGTGACAGTATGAATTCTAATAATTTAAAATTAAATTCAGCCATTTTCTTAATACACATGAAACTATCAAGTAATAAATTGATGAGCTATAAATTATCTTAATAAATTTCATATAAATAAAAATGAACAAAAGCTCAAACAGATTCTTATCATTATTTGGAAATAAATAACCAGCTAACGTGACTCCAATTCAGACATCATCAGTACACACTAACTAAAATAAAACTCACACAGAGATTGCAACTCACATATTAAATATTATTTTGTTATTAATTATAACATATATTATATTAGTAAGTGAAAGTATAAATATTAATAATTCAAAATTAAATTCATTCATATTGAATGATAATTGTTGACCTTGATAATATATGTGGAAGAAATTGGTCCGGGTAGAGGTCACTGAATGAATTGCTCGTGTAATTTGAGAAAAACTTTATTGATAGCCAACGTTTCGACCTACGTTGTAGGTCTTCTTCAGGGCTATATCCAAAAGACAGACAATATAAGAAAATGGTACAAATATATTAAAACATTTTAAATATAAATAAACCAAAAGAAGGTGAAATAAAGGCAATAAAAATGATAAAGATGTACAGTAAGGTAATTATGAAGGTTAAAATATGAGTGTATACTATAAACTACGCAGTGCCAAAAAGGTAGTTAACCCACATCTAGATTTTTATAATTTTACAATTTTTATTTCTTACTTTTTTTATTACCTATAATTTTTAGTGCCTATAATTTTAATGTAATTCTTATCACTTACTACATTTACCCATATCATTTTTAACATTTCCTATTTTATATTCAGTTTTTATTTTTTATCTGTAATACCTTATTTTTTTAACTTTCAACACTTTCTCTTTTATTATTATTTTCTTCATGATGTGGGTTACTACCTTTTTGGCACTTCGTAGTTCATAGTATACACTCATATTTTAACCTTCATAATTACCTTACTGTACATCTTTATCATTTTTATTGCCTGTATTCACCTTCTTTTGGTTTATTTATATTTAAAATGTTTTAATACATTTGTACCATTTTCTTATATTGTCTGTATTTTGCATATAGCCCTGAAGAAGACCTACAACGTAGGTCGAAACGTTGGCTACCAATAAAGTTTTTCTCAAATTACACGAGAAATTAATTCAGTGACCTCTACCCGGACCAATTTCTTCCACATAAATTCATTCATGTTTGAATTATATCGAGAACTATCAGATAATACATTAATAAGTTATAATTTATTTTATTGTTATATGGTATATAATCCCACTAACCACGGATAGTTGGGAGACACGGGTTCGAGTCCCGGTCCTGGTCATATCCTTTCTCTTAAAATAAAATATTTAAAAATACATTAATAAGGTTTGAGCTTCGTTGTTTTCTTGTTTAATGACTTCCCAAATACGATATTCACCTAATAAACAAAGTTTTTACTCCCATTTCCTATTATTATCACTCGGAAGAGAACTACATACCTCTCATAACGAATCTGCATATATAAGTTTCATTAGATTTTAATTAACCTGACAAGAATTGCTAGTACGAGACACGTAGTTACCCGCAGGCCTCATCGATTCCCCTTAAATAATTTCATAATTCTAGTCGATTCCTATTTAAGTAATAATCACACCAGGCCGCAGACTTATTAATTATATTTTTATATCTCTTCTGCATTTATAATAGCCTTCCCTCGGATCAATAGTTTTGACGGTTGGGCTCCGAGGATGGATGTTGAGTTAGTGGTGTAATACCCATTATTAAATTTAAAAAACATTACTACAATTAATATAATATTATTTTCAATATAGATCCTAATATATTATTAGGAAATGTGATTTTTAAAAAATACGTAGTATTGATTTGGGGCTACACTAATCCATTCAATTCCTCTCGTGGTATAGTCTCTACAATGTACTGAGTTCAAGACCCTCGAGGGTTGATGTGGTGCAGGGTTTTTAAGGTATATATTGAATATTCCACTTCTGTAGAACAAATCAGATACCTAAGACTACGTCTCGAAAAAAGTTTAACATGGAATCCTCGTACTTGACTGAAAAGACAAGAAACTTCTCGCAGTTTCAGGCTACTACACTTACTAGGCAAACCCTCTAATTTCACAATTAATTACAAAATGCACATACATGACTATTATAAGACCTATTTGGACTTACGGAGTAGAGTTTCGCGGATTTTCTCTCGTATACAATCCTTAGAGTTCAAGATCCTTCATAAGATCCAACCTTCTTACTTTTTTTACGAATAGATTTATCCATAATGACTTTAATGCCCCATTTGTTACTGATTTGTCCCGAATCCTAATATTTTTATGACAAACTTTATTCCCACTCAAACCCACTAGTTTCAAACCTACCTCTTCAATTTTCAAATATCCTCCGAGGCGTCCAAAAAGCTGTTCTTGGTTGAATTTGTTATTTGAGAACTACCAGTGGCTAGTTCCTCTACTTGCCTTTCTCTCATGGCATTACGTATCATTCATTCCATTTACTTGTCGTATTATTATTAATTAATTAATTCTGTTGCAGTACCACAATTTTTACTAACCAGCGTAAATTTAGTAAAAATTTATATTTTTTCAAGTTTAGAAAAATAAATCAAGAAATTTAGAATAATTTTCATTTACTTTCTAGGTAAGCTCTTGGTAGTTTCCATCCCATCCTGTATATACAACAATCGTTCAATTTTATGTGTTTTCTCTATTCTCAATAAGCTTCTATATGTATATGTATATATATATATATATATATATATATATATATATATATATATATATTGTTGTAAAATCTTTAGTTTTCTAATGGTATATACCACATACTTTGGATAATTTAATTTCCGATAAACGACGAAGCTCTGCATTTTTATATATTACATATTTTTATTTTGCAGAGAAAAGATTTGCCCTGGCAAAGTAAAAATATTTAAAAATTAAAACAATTAACAAAAAATTATAAAAAATTTATATATTATAGTTTATTGAATATTTACGGTTTTTATTTTATTTTTTTAATATTTAATTAAACCTGTGATATAAAAATCCGTACTAATCAACTTGTACAAATTATTTATAAACGTTGTCGTGGGCAGTTTTGAATAAAATTTTGTATTCCTGAGTACTGGGATCCCCCCCCCCGCAGCTTTATATATTTTTACTTCCAATTTTCACGTTAATTATAAAATACCCGGTATGTTAAATTAAAGGGGACAAGATTTTTCAGGGAAACGACTTAATCATAAAAAAAATTGTCACGTTATATAAACGGAATTTATTTATAAATTTGGAATTCAGTATAAAATAAAAAGGTGTAAGGTATCTCTGTTATGTAAAACTTCAGAATGTTAAATTATATTATATATAAATTTATTGAACATTTATTTAAATATAATCTATAATTGCAGACTAAGAATTTGTAAATTAAGTACGTAATTCAAGATGTTTCAGATAACCTGCTCTCTCATTTAAATTTCATTTTTTTAAATGAGATAAGAATTTATACACAACATAAATTATCTGATGATTGTCCAAATCCCATCTTTTGTAAATTCTTAAACGTTTACGTCTGTAGATGTTGTAGGTAACATCCACATTTTTGATGGTATTAAAATCAAATGCTATTATAATAGTATAAAATAATTATAACTGTAAAATTATCAAGTAATATTATTTAATAAAAGACAAGTTAAAAGATATTATTTTTACCCATGAAATTTACATAAAATTTCCCACTTGTTGCTATTAAAATTTACCATTTCATTTTTGTTTATTATATTCAGTTTTAGCATATTTAGGGTTTAATTAATTTTGAGTAAAATAATAATTACTTTAGTAAAATTAGTTAATTTTTTTCAAAATTAAAACAAATTTTCCCAATGAAAATTGGTACCTAGTTGAGTTCATAGGGCATTGCTCAATATGAGAAAATAGGACATTCGGGTAAAAATGTATTTAAAAAAAAAACTGTAGCACTACAACCCTAGAAGTCTCTTGAGTTCGGTACATATCAGAGACTGTCTCTAATCCAACGGTTGTACACAATGAACATCCGAGATCACGTTCAACTGCCTGGTTTCTCCTATTAAGAGTTCCCACTTTTTCTTTTTACTCTTTAGTGAGCTCCCAAATGAGGATCAATCGAATGTCCTAACTCGGGTCCTACAACTCAGTAACTCACTGAGCTACTCAAATTTCAGAAAAAATAATAGTTGAAGCTTTTATTTAAAACAATATTTTTTTCATTTTAGTTTTCTGCCCAAGTTACACAATACCCAACTTACTTGTCTCTTCCATTTCCAATGTATTTGTTGGCCATTACGGGATTGAAGGTTATTCTATTGGACCGTGAATTTTTTATTAAGACATTTACTTACTGCTATTGTCTGAGTTGTCGTTAAATGGACTGGAGTGAATAACGATTCTATTTATTATTAATTGATTCAGCGGCCATCAAGGATACAATAACAATACAAAACAAAACACATAATGGCTATTGCCAAACGATTTCTGCCTTTATTCGTTTCATGAAAATATATTTGTGGTAAATATGTTCAAGGAAAATTATATATATATATATATATATATATATATCATATTTATGATACACTTCTTTAATTTAATATTTTGAAGTGGCCGAAATTTGATTTCAAAGATTCCTTTATATAGACATGTACATGGAAAGCTAATAAAAGTGCTTTTAATCCTCTCACATATTATCCATTTACCATTATAAAATATATTGCGAATTATTAACTGCTCACTACGGTTTGCCTTCGATGCCCCGAGGAAGTCTCATGTGCTCCACCTTAATGATGAAGTGGTTCTTCCCCTCCTAAAGAGCATAGTTGCTCTAAATCTGCGTAACACAGAACGAAGAGCGGAAGGTTGTAGCCACTTTGGATAAGTTACGTTAATCCGAGGGAATCGAATCGTTTCATTATATCTTGGGGGGGGTGAGAGAGAGAGGTTTTGGGGGGTTTCACAGATCGGACAAACTTTGCGAGATCTCTTTCCTACCCCCAACCCATTAGCTATCTACTAAGGAAAAGGCCAATCTTTCTAATGACGTCTAATGAGCCTCTGCAAAAGATTACAACTCATAACGAATTCAGGGGTTGCGGGGGGGCGAGAGGTCTCGAGGAATAAGTACTTCTTAATTCTCCCAACAGGCTTCATGAATGCAGATGCGTACGTTTTTATCGTCGGAGTTTTTCGTACGAAAAAATTAGATTAGGAAGGAGGGGGACAGCATTGGTTCCGGGTTTTTTCTTACTAAAGAGGAACAGCCTATGCTGGAAATCGGAACAGTCTATGCTGGAAATCGGAACAGTTCGCTAACTCCTACCCCCGATTCTCCAGTAGCACTGTTGTAGTTTCCAGGAAGCAGATTCTTCCAAATGCTACAACAGACATTCAATGCATTTTTCCCCTAAATAAAGTGAGGGGTCTGCGTAATTTGGCTATAATCGAAAAATTTCACCTTTTACAATCAGCCCCTATACATCCTGGGTCTACCAAGCCCTTATAAAATGGGTAGCCAATATAAGGAGGGAAGGATCTGGCGGATAAGACTGATCTATGACAAATCACTTCCCTGCGCAGCCGTTGTCCAAGAAACAGTACTGTCTACCATGTACTGAATCCTAGACTCTTCACGGGTTTTAGTGGTACAGTTTTTTTTTTATTGATTAGAGCTTAAAAGTAGAAAATGAATTTTATAAAATATACTAAGACAAAAATTTAAACAAAAAAGCGTTGCCTTAAATGTTATCGATAGTAATAAAAATCCAAATTTTTAGAAACGCTAGAACTAAACCATGACTTATTTTTTAAATTAAATTTGTTTTCCTTTTTTTTATTTTAAATTCACCGAAATAGGAATTTCATCTTTCACCGTGAAGCAGGGCGGATAAAAATTCATTATATATGTTGTTTTAGGAAGAAATTCGGTAAAAGTATTTCAGGCATTTTTAGGATAAAATTATCAAATCCCTCAACGCCTGGTTAATCTTTTTAAAATATTTTCCCGGCTAATACCGATCGTGTTGGGCGGTTCGGAATTGGCTGGTAAAAACTGATTGAGTTTTATTTCTATATTAACAGAGTTTTAGTTATATATTTTTAACAATAGTGTATCAGTTCCGCAGGTTGTCGCTTGAAATTATGCTTTAGTAAGGAATAAATAATGTATTTATGGGAAACGAATATATTTCGGTAATTATAGATGATATATGTTTGTTGAAACTTTCGTTTCTGATAAAATGATTACCGGAATATACACATTTCACATAATTACATATTTTTTTCCATACTAAAGCTGTATTTTTGGAGAATATTAAAAAGGATACGAACAAACACTTAAAACTTGTAACTCAATTCGAAGCAACAACAAGTGGAACTGATGCCCACAATATTTAATATTGTATTAGTCGTAAAAAATGTATGTATGTATAATATACATGTCAAAACGTAATGGGTTTAAAAAAGAAACCTACACCACTATACCTCATAAAGGTCTTAATTTATTACATAGTAGAGACTATACCGTTTCTTGGAAATTTGTTGTGTAGGGAGGTGATTTGTCCTAGAGCATGTCAATCGTCAGATTTTCCCCTTATTTTGGATACATATATATGGAGGCTGGGTGAGCCCCTGGAGGGTCCTAAGAGATCTATCCCAAACAGTTAACAGATTAAGCAAAAGTCTGACAACGCCCGGGATTTGAACTAATGATCTTCAGGACGGCAACTCAGCGCCCAACCTCTGAGCTCCTGTCTTACATCTTATTGTTTATTATAATTTATTTTATTTTAGTTTTTATTTAGATGTTATAATTTTTTTAAATATTTTTTTTAAAAGAAAAATATTAAAAATACTTAAAAAAATTATAACATCTAACAAAAAAATAAAATAAAATAAAATAAATAAAAATCTTATAGTTTAGTTTGACTAAACAAGTATTTCTGTTTATCTGTTCTGAACTTCAAATATTTCTATGCAATTGATTTTTAACTGTATAGAAATTAAAAGAAGCTAAATTCTTTTCGTATCTTCGAAAATATATTTTTTTTTATGCCCTAAGGTTGATTCCACCGTCCCCTTTCTAAAACGGAGGCACTTCAAGTCGACTTTACGTCGGTTATTTGTCTCCTAAAAGAAACTTCTAAAAACTTAAACCTCCCCCCCCCCACCACGATTCCTGAGTTCATCGTGTCAAATTATACAGTAAAAACACTATCTGAATAAAACATCAGCTTTTGCGTTCATGAAAATTTCATTAAACTAAACAATGTCATTTGGTTTAACATTGTAATTATTTGATGGATTTCGCCCTCAGGTAACGTGAAATATTAAAGAATATTTTAATAGTGATGAGCTTCTTGAGGGTAAATAAATCCATTTAGTATATAAGAATAAATACATAAACAAGTAAGGGATGTATAAACTACTAAGAATGGCTCTGAATATAACTAATTAACCACAGGAATGGAAATAAATAAATAAACTAAACACTATGGAAATAGTGAAAGCATAAGAAAATTAAATTTTCTATGTTACTACTGTACACCTCAAACCTAACATTAGGTTACACGGTAGGGATTTCCCATATCTCAGTTTATTATTCTAAATATTCTAGAGTTAATTGGGCAGGTTATCTGGGAGTTCCTGTAAACTGTTAATATCTATATACAATTCTTTATTCTGTTTGTTTATAACAACAATGTCTTTATTTATTCCGGGACCAGTCCCTTTAGAATAACAATACCGGCAATAATTTATAAGCTATTATAACTTAGGATAGAATATAATTATACTTAATTAATTATTAGAGTTAAATTAATAAATGAAAAAAGAAAATTGTTTGTCTTTATGTCATTTGCTTCTTTTTTTAAATATGTTTCTCACTAGAAACTTTTTTTTTATAATTTATTTAATTGTTATGTGATGTAATTTTTTAAAATATTTTATTTGAAAAGAAAATCTCGAACTAAGATGGTTGAGGCGTCACCACGGAGAGGTAAAATCCCCGGGTTCGAGTCCCGGTCCTGGCCATATTTTTCTTTTCAAATAAAATTATTTTTTTTTAATTTGAATTCATTTTTTTTTTTTTTTTTTAAGGACATAGAAGTAGGTAATGCTCCGGCAGACGGTACACAGTACCATGCTGTGGTTGCTAAAGTTGTAAATAAAATTTAAAACAAAAACACTGTAAATAATTTATTAATACAGGAGCATTTATATCTATCTATTTAATTTACCCAAATGTGTGAATATTAATGTTAGATTATTATTATATTTAATTATTGGTTATTGATAATCTATAAGTATGAATGCTAGATATATCAATATCTAAAACTAATTATCGATAATTTAGAAATATATATATGTTAAATTTAATTTAATTATAAATAATATGTTAAATAAAGTTAAGTGACAGGAATGTCGAACTTCACTTCCCAATAGGGCTGGTCACTCCGGGAAGTTTGACCTTACTCCCATTAGGGGAGGCCTATAAACAGCAAATTTGTATATAATTTTATTTTTATTTTTTATAATTTGTTAAATATTAGTATTTTTTTGTAAAACATTTTATCTTATTTATATTTTCTCTTTATGATAAAAGCTTAATTCATTCATATATCTATCTATCTACCTATCTAGTAGTAGGGAATGGGGTAGGCCTGATTTGCTGGGGATCCAAGGTTTGAATCCGGCTATGACAGACAAATTATACAAAAATTAACTTAAAAAAGGATTTAAATTATACAACATTTTAAAAGTCATACATGGTCTCAGTGAGACCTACTGTTTACCCAGTCTTAAGTTCCTTTATTGGTAGGGAAAACCTGGCGGTTGAGAGCGATCTCGGTACAAATCACCTAAGCCGTCTTAGAAACTATACAGTCTCTACCGTGTACTGAATCCAAGACCCTTGTTGTAGTGGTTCAGGTTATTTTTACTTAATTTTACGCATTCGAAAAACCACGTCGGTATAATTTGCCGAATTCTATATATAATGAAGGAGGATTATATTCTTGTATACAAAATTATAAAAAAAAAAAATTGTTAAAATCGGTTACTCTTAGATTAGTTTTCGAATTCAATTTAATAAGTGATATTATAATTTAAACTTAACATATATTATCTATAACATATATTATCTATCCCAGCCTTTATATTTTATTAATCCATAAATAACATTCGGTTCATTCTTTGACCAACTAGGAGTGAAGAAAAAGTTATTTACTACAATTAGATGTTATATACGAATAAATAACGTAACAAAACTGGGATAAATAATATATGTTAGTTTACTAAATATTGTCGGTTAATAAATTAAGCCCAAAAACGAATCGAGGTGTTACCGATTTTAACTATTTTTATTTATGTTAAGACCGTGGAAAAAATTCCAACGAAAAGCCCTTAAGTCTCCAAACTAAAAAAGAAATTGAAATTATCTGTCCGATATTTCGCCTATTCAGGCATCCTCAGGGTAGATAGAGAAAAAAAGACAAAAAAAAACATGAATAATGCACCCAAGAAGCATCCCACCACCTCCAAAAAAATGCCAACGAAAAGCCCTCAAGTCTCCAAACTAAAACAGAAATTGAAATTATCTGTCTGATATTTCGCCTATTCAGGTGTCCTCAGGGTAGATAGAGAAAAAAAAAACATGAATAATGCACCTAAGAGGCATTAAAGATTAAATTCTAATTAAAATAAAGATTAGTTGCATTTGAGCTTTGGAGGTGGTGGGATTATTTGTGTTTTTTGTTTTTTTGTTTTGTTTTTCTCTATCTACCCTGAGGATGCCTGAATAGGCGAAATATCGGACAGATAATTTCAATTTCTGTTTTAGTTTGGAGACTTAAGGGCTTTTCGTTGGAATTTTTTCCACGGTCTTAACATTTATGTAAGGTCTCTTTTTTTATTTTTCAATATTAATATTTTTATTTATTTTGTTAATTTTGTATCAAAGAAAAAAAATCGACTGCATGAATTAAATTTTTTTATTTTCGCAGGTGATATCTATGTGCTTTTTCCCACTTTTATAAAATAGTTTATCTGGCAAAAAAAAATCATGTACTACTACAACTTATGAAGGTTAGAACCTTATGAAGGATTCATGTCACTCCGGACAGTCAGGGTTTTCCCTCCAATTATGGGTATTAGAGACTAGAGGAACCCCAGAAGGGTCTGTAGAACAAGAACAAGGACCATGAAGGGTTTTACCCAAAATATGGCAGAAACTGTACTGTTTCTGGGTCTCGACTTACAAAAACCTCAAGAGGTTTTTTTTTTATTTTTGGAAAATTATTCAACAAAAGCAGGCCCCACTTTATAGAGATAGAATATCCCTTTCTCTCCAATTTATAAAAGTGAGAAAGGATTGCATGTAAACGGGTTGAAAATTACGGAAATGCAGTGGTTGATTAAAAATGGAGTCGGGCTCCACTTTGTTTAAAAGTAAGTTATTAAAAATTCGAAAGGCCGAGTTCTACTACGTATATTATGAAATATATTTACTTATTTTATTTTATTTTTAATATTATTAATTTATAAAACATATTATAGGCGATGTGTTAATCTGGAATGAATTGTAACAAGAATCCGAATGAAATAAAAAACTGTTTAGAATGTCCTCAACCCCGAATTAATAAAAAAAATAATTTAATTTCTATGTCATCATCACACAGTCACTTGCTAAGGAACTTTTAAAAATACTGCGAGTGCTTTGTAACGATTTTAATAGAAAACAGGTTTAAGAAATAGTTAAAAAAAACGAAAAATCTGACTCCAAGGTCGAATCTATTGAAGGATTGGCAGTGATTTTTTTATCAATAAAAAAAGGAAAAATTGTGAAACAAACAATAAATTGGAAAATATTTGTCTTATAGGCTTTACATAAAATTTAAAAATAAAATACGTTTAAAACGAGTTAGGAGAAAAAAAAAAGAACTCTAAACTTATGATTTAAATCCCTATTTATTATGGATTGAGGGTAAGTTTTATATCTAGAAAAAAAAGAAAAATTGTAAACTAAAGAATAAATTGAAGAATGGCACTTTATGTTATAGATATTCTTATCATACAATTTAAAAATAAAATGGCTTACTAAATGTTAAAAATATAATAATAATATATATATTTTCTTTAGATTTATTTATTGACATTTACAACTGTAATAATATTACAACAAGTAAATTTGCTAATATGGACAAATGAAATGAAAACAAAAAACACTTGTGGAGAAACTACCTAACTATCGGTAGCACTCCAATAAAGTTCTATAGTAGAAGGTCTCGAGTATCTTCTTTTCAGGCGCCTCGGAGGGTTATCAGGAATATTATGGGGAGCAAGTTGAGAGACTAGCGGATTCAAGTGTGTAAGGAGCTTGTTATGGAAGGATAGATATCTAGTTTGGACCAAATCAGCAACATATGGGATAATAAGATCATGATGGATGAGTTTGTTTGTGACATAATAAGGAGCATTGAGGATTTTACGAAGGATTTTGGATAGTAAGGAGTGGATACGAGATGAATTGGATGATTTAGTTCCCAATCCTCAACTCCGGATGTCCAAATAGGTCTGATAACTGTCATGTAAATGAGTCTTTTGTAATTAATTGGGAGCTTGGAACGTTTGTCCAGTAAAATTTGAAGTAGGCGAAAACGTCGAGCAGTTTCTTGTCTTTTCAGTCTTCTATGAGGATTCCAAGTGAGACGTTTGTCCAGATGGAGTCCTAGGTAACGTATCTGTTCGACAGGGATCAGTGGAATATTATTGAAAGACACATTAGGGCAGGAATTCGTAGGTGAAATGTAAGAGTGAAGGTAATTTGATGGGATTTGTTAGGATTTATTTAATTCTCCAATTTTGACGCCATTCTTGAAGTTGAGATATGGGATTGAAGAGATTGGGATGCAACAAATGGATCCTTATTTACTGATAACACACAAGTGTCATCCAGCGTACGTAGTGAGGACAGTGCTTGGATGGGTTGGGATGTCAGCTGTATATAGCGTGTATAGGATGGGACCCATGATACTACCTTGAGGAACACCGGCAGACTGGGTAAAGAGGTAAGAGTAGTAAGTACAATCAAAATTTTTCTTAGTTATATTTATTTTTTTTATAAATTCCGTTTTTTATTTCCATTAATACACTACAAAATAAGATAAATATGTAATAACTTCGTGATGAAACATTGGATAGGAGATACATTAATCAATTAATTTTTAAAAAAACATGGCATAATTTAAAATAATCAAATGAAAATTATTTCTGAATAAAATATTTTTTAAGGAAGATCTTAAAAAGGTTCTTAAACATCAAAAATCAAATAAATAAACAAGTATTGCATTGGTAAATCTGAAACGAATATAATATAATTTTGTTGTATATTATAGGAAAGAAATCATTATATGATTTTGTGTGTTTTTGTAAGTATGTATCATGGTTAGTTTATTCGTTTATTGAATAGGCAGTTAAGGATAAATTAATCACCTTATTCTCTAATCTTCTTTCGCTATAATTTAGAGAGTTTAAAATAATGAAGAACTTTACTTGAATCGTGATTAATGGCGGGATTTCACAAGTCAAACTTCACGCCGTATTTTAAAGCAAAACGGTGTTGAAACAACAACAATTACAACACCAGTTTATATGCAGATTTTTTTTAACATTACTTATAGCAGTTTTAAATACGTTCCCGGAACGCACGGCTCAAACACAAACTCATTTTGAATACGGAATAGACCATTTGCGAAATTCGTTGAATACGAAATCTTCGATAACTGTCCGTCCTTTGATGTTAGTACCCACGTATTATTTTAGTTTGTAAAGTGGTACGGACCGTAACGGAGACACGGCGCTTCTTATTATTTGAATTATTATAATATCCTTTGGATTGTTTTCTGTTCAATTCGGACTGTCGTCAGTTCGGTGTGTCACGTGTCATGAAAATGATGAATTTTCATCAGTCCATCAGCCCACTTATTCGATGTGAGCTCAAAGCAATTTAGCTTAATGATGTGTTCACACCGAACTGACCGTGTGTAGCGGCCTTAAGTAAATTCCCCTCTACTTTTCCATATTATGTTTCCTCTATACTCACGTGTGGCTATGCAGTTTCCAAAAACTCTAAACTCGTACCGAGTCTCAAACGACAGCTGAATCTCTGAGACCGTCTTACCTCCAACTCTTTACAAAATAATAACGGCTTTAGGCTTATTATTTTTTTTTAATTACCTTATATTCTACCCATTATATAAAACATGTTTTTAGTGACCATAGTATAATTTTGTTATTACATATAAAGTGGGGCAAAATTAAAAACATATCGTAAACAAATTGAATTAATAGGAAAGAAAGAATTGAATAATTTCTTATGGTCTTTTTTTGTACTTTTAAGAGGCAGAAAGATATATATTTAAACAATTATTCAATAATGAGTTCCAGTGATTTAAATAATCATACAATTAGAACTTTAGGGGTTGCTCCGCCACTAGTACCAGGTACCCGATATTAATAGATTAGATTTAAAAAATGTTATAAATTTTAGTAAATTTATGTTTCATTTTTTATATACATTTCATTCCTCAAATGTTTATATTATTATAACATTCTGTATATGTGTGTCCCTCTGTGTTTGTATATATATATATATATATATATATATATATATATATATATATATATATATATATATATATAAGGTTTAGATAGGTTGAGTCTCAATGTATAAGAATAGATCATAAACATAAATATTTCTCATTTATTTTATTTAATATTCTTTTGCTGGTGATTATTTTTAAATATTTTTATTTTGAAGAGAAAATATTTGTCCTGGCCGGGATTCGAACCCGGATCTAACGCATCTCTAGCGTGGTGCTCTAACCATATGAGCTACAAGGCCCGTAACCAGGACGGACAAATCCATTCTCTTCACCAATCTTATATCCCCGCGTTCTCGCAATTTTTTAGATGTTTACACGGGGAAGATCGAATAGGATCGGTGAAGAGAACGGATTTGTATGGATTGGACCTGGTAGCTCAGACGGTTAGAGCACCGCGCCAGAGTTACGAAAGACCCGGGTTCGAATCCCGGCCAGGACAAATCGTTTCTCTTCCAAATAAAAATGTTTAAAAATGAATATTTCTCGATAGTTTGATCACAGAGAAACGTTTTAAATTAAACTAATTCAAATATTTGTATCGGAAATGCTGATAATATTTCCTTAAAAGGGTGCAGTTCCTTTAAAAGTTAGGTTAAAAGGAAAAATGAGGAAACTACGAGAATTATTGAAGAGCCCACGCAAAAGCGATAAAATGAAAGGTTCTGAGGAAAGAAATTTTATAAAATTTATATCTACAAACAGATGAAAATTTCCTTTCTATAAAAGCCTTTAAACGTTAATAATGTTTTAAATCTATAAAAAAAAAAATCGGTTTGTTTTTCAAATAAAAATAAAAAAATAGAATATATTTTTTTTAATTGATTACAGTTGTAAAGGGGTTGGTTGATCATGGCTTTGAAAGGATTTTCAGAAACATTTGATTCTGATATAGTAAGCGAATTAAAATATAATTATTTTTCATTAGTACAGGACTTTAAAATATTTATAAAAAATTTAATATATTTTAGATTTTTTTAAATATTTATCACTTAGAAAAGGGTTGATTATAGATTGGATGGAAGGATTTTTAGAAACATTTGATTCTGATCTAATTAGGTAATTGAGATATAATTATTCTTTATTACTTAAGTAGTAAAATATGTTTAAATTAAAATTAAAATGTATAATTTATATATTTTTATTTTAAATGACGTTAAGTTAGAAAGGGGTTGATTATAGCTTGGAAAAGTTCTTTCAGAAATATTTGGTAGTGGTCTAGTGAGGGTATTAATATATAATCTTCTTTATTAATTTAGGATCTTATAAATTTATTTAAATTCAAATAAAAAATTTTGAATATTTCTTTTTCTTGAAAATGTTATCAGTTAGAAAGGGGTTGGATTATGGCTTGGAATGTTTTTTCACGAGCATATGGTTCTGATCTAGTAGGGGAATTCAGATTTAATTTTATTTATTTTGGACTCCAATCTATTTATTTAAATTTTAAAAAATGATGAATTTATGTATTTTTTAATGATTTTAATTAGAACGGGTTTGGCTATGACTTGAACCTTTTTTTCGGTATAATATGGTTATGAACCAGTAAGGGAATTAAGATCTAATAATTGTTTATTAATTTAGGACTCTACTATATCTATAAAAACTGAAATATGAAACGTGTTTATAAATATTTTTTCTTGGAATGATTTTAAGTTAGTAAGGGACATATTATGGCTTGGAAAGTTTTTTCAAAAACATCTATGGTTCTGATCTAGTAAAATATATGACATTATACATTAATTTAAAAAATCGTACAGATTTACTACTACCCATAAAGGGCCTTTGGTTCAACATTTAGTTGAGACTGAACTGTTTCTCGGACAACGGTTGTGGAGGGAGGTCATTCTCCCTGATGCATTAATAACTTTTAGTAACTTTTTTTCAATAATTTCAAATAATAAACCAAATATATCTGAATGAGCAATGAAACAATAACTCCTCAATATCGAGAACCATTCGGTAACATTTTTAGATTTCTGCTTCCCTCTTCAAGTCCAAGCCATCCCCTTCAACCACGAATAAATGTTTTTGCAAGTAGTTGTGCCCTTCGCTACGTCAGCAATCCTACGCTGGGTTCTGCTTCACCAGCAGCGGGGGGGAACTCTTATTCAACTGCACTTGCTGTAGATTTTTTACTGTTCCCTCCCACTTACCAATTCAATACTTTTCTTTTTTAAATTAATTTAATATATAATTATGTTTATTATTATATTATGTGTATTTAAAAAATAGGATAAACCAACCGATGTATATTCTGACATCTATATCGTCACTGATTAATTAATAAATATTTTAAATAATTAATAATCCAGTGAAA
The DNA here is from genome assembly GCA_037127475.1 of Arma custos. NCBI lineage: Eukaryota > Metazoa > Arthropoda > Insecta > Hemiptera > Pentatomidae > Arma > Arma custos. Next base: position 39,182,187 of record CM073761.1, read on the forward strand.
TTGAATAAAAGTCTGAGATTCCTCTTAGATGGGGGTTTTAAGCTCGATAGGTAAAATTCATTGTTTATTTAATTGTATTCATTAAAAAGAAAAAATAATTTTCTGTGCAAAAAAATGAAATGTGCGGAGCACTCTGGGGCTCACCCAGCCTCTATAAAGTGGGTATCCTTAATTAGTGAAAAACCTGGCGGTTGATTGTGATTTTGTTAAATCTCATTTCTGCTCAAGATTAGTAACGTTAAGACTTTTGTTATTTACTACATTTTTTGTTATCTATAAAACGAACCCAAATTTTAAAAAAAAATCTTAATTTTTTTTCTCCTAAATACTTAACACCTCGAAACAATACTAAATGTAGTGATAAACATTAGGGTTACTACTAATAAATTATTTAGGGGGTTATTAAAACTTACTAAAATAAACTTCAATTTCTAGAATAATATCGAGATAGCTATACTAAAACGTTAAGTACCTGCTGTAGTTCATATTACTGTATAAATTCTAAAACGGGAGTTGGTTCCGCGCCTCTAGTTTACGACTAAAAATCGAGGTTATAGAAAGATCCTTCTGGGGCTCACCCAGCTTTCAATAAAGTCATCTACTGTCCGCAAAACCGCAGACTTGTAAACTTACAGTCCTTTACAAGTTGGATCTAAGATTTTTCGTGTTTTTTTCGGAGTCCTTATTGATATTTAAGGGACGGGAGGTTTCCATCTAGTAAAAATACAATCACCAAAACGTATTGAATATATAAGAATGGAAGGTTATAATTGTGGATCATGTGACGCATGACTTGTGCGTCTTTGGTTGCGCAATTACTCCGAGTGTAGTCTAGTCATGCGTTAAGATCCGGGGACACCCTCGATTCGAAAGGGGTTGCAGCCACCTCTCATCAATGCAGATTAGTAGCATGTTGGGGGGGGAGGATGGGGTGTGCCGCCCCCCACTGGTTGCGGCTTCCAGGGTGGCTGAGTGAGCTAAAGTAGGCTGGATAGTGATTAGTTAGCCCGGAGGATCCCTGCTACACCCGCTGGAAATTTCCATCCATGAAAAGCAATTACTGTCAAGGCCAGGGGAAGCTTTGATGGCTGCGGTAAATGGACAGTGTCATCAAATGACTATTAAACATGACAATGCATCGCATCCAATGCACCCGAAATATCCGACGTAACCCATAATCGTTGCACTCAACGCTATGTTGCGATCAACCTCTCCGTCATCGTGACCCTTATATACGCCTTGTACTCAAATAATAACCATCAAAATAAAATATTTATTGGGGCATCTCATGAAAATTTTTCATGAGGGGAAAATTTTTTGAAAAATTTAAGTTCTTCCAAGAATATAAAAATAGATAAACCTAATTAATATCTTTAATATTAAATGTTCAATTGCATAAATGTCAATACATTTATATTATTTGAAAGATTTCAGCCAATATTTTCATTATTTGGAAAAAACAAAATTTTGAAAAAAATGGATTTACCGGGGTTTGGAATAGACGCCTCAATTCAAAGAATATTATGCTAATGATGAAATGTATATTCTGGATTCATTCAAGACATTTATCATAATGGCCTAACTGAAATCGGTGATACAACAGAAATATGATCGATATTTACAGTAACAATAAAAGAGCTCCATGCTGATTAATCCAAATTACCTCCCTGCATAACCGTTGTCCTACAGTACAGTGTCTACCAATACTGAACCAAAGACTCTTCATTGTTCGTAGGTCCAGGTTAAAATCTGGCGGTTGAGCGTGATCTAGCACAAATTACCTACATGCACAAACACTGTCCGAAAAATTGTACAGTCTCTCCCACGTAATGAACCCAAGACTCTTCATGTGCTATAGTGATACGTTTTTTTTTTGTTTTGTGAAGGGTGATTATATGCAGTTATTTGTGATGTATACAATATGCATTATTATTTTCATACCTATACATTTAAAGTCATATTAATTTGTAAGTAAAGGCTACACAAATCATTTTCATTAAGCTAATAAATTTCACTTCCTAAAATATTCTTGTTATTAAAAAATTTAACAAAGAACGAGAAATCAGAAGCCCGGTATTTTTCAACATATTGCTCCCAGGGAACACCTACATCAAACATTTAATATAGACCACGGCGGCAGTTGCTGGCCCTGAAGAAAAACCGAGGTGTGAAGTAGGGAGTTGTAGGGGGTTGAGGGGGTGGGGAGGGGGTGCAAAACAACCCTTGGACTTTCCCGACAATCCACCCGCACATCCATCATTTTCTCTGGGAATTTCCCCAAAAAACAAGCAGCCTCGTCGGAGCCGGGGACACAAATAGAATATTTCTCGTCCGAATAGCTGAGCATAACTCATGCCAATCTTTTAACAAGTAAGGAATGCTCTGACACACTTAATAATGAAATATTATATTCTCTATACACAATTAATTCATTAAAATTGGTTTATTACAATTAATTCATTAAACAGGTTTTCCCCTACTTTAAAGAGGCTGTGTGATCCCTCAGATTGTCCTTAGATGGTTAAAACCAAAGGTAAAAATAATTTAAATAAAATAAAATAATGAGACATAGGTTAATGACAATAAAGATGGAAAACAATGTATAGAGAAAAGAAAATATGTAAGTAAAAGTAATCACAAGAATGAGAACAGTCTAAAAAGTAGTTAAAATGAAAAAAAAGAACATACCACTAGTTATTGGGGTTATGGGTTTAGTGCATGGTAGAGACTGTTCTGCTTCTGTAAGTAAAATACTTTGAATGGTGGTATTGCAGTCATGAAAAATTTCGAACGGATATATAAAACTTTTTTCATTCTTTAAAGAGAAAAGATTGGCGGAGCGATGTCACGGTGGGACGGGGGTTCCGGGTTCAAGTCCCGGTCGAGGGCCTATCTTTTCTCTTTAAAGAATGAAAATATTTATAACTCGTAGGGAGTGACCAATAATTATAAAAAATTATAAAGGATATATAAAACCTTTTTAATATCCCAGAGCCCAAACAGCCAGGTTTCCCCATATATCAGGTACCCACTTTAGAGAGGCTGGGTGAGCCCCAGGAGGGTCCCCAGATCGCAAAGGATCAATCTCTTGTTAACATTTTAAATGAAATCTAATATATATATACATATACAGTGGAATACCTTTATTTCGTATCCCAATTATTCTCATTCGTACAAATTTGCCGGTCACCAGAGAAAATCCCAATGCATTTCAGACTCCTCGGTAATTCGTATTATTTTTATGCTCGAGGTTACTTATAACGTCTTATAATTCGTATTTCCAGCTTTAAAATTCGTTCCAGCTTCCTATCCCTCCAGTTCCCCGACGGGCATACATAAAATTATCAACAGAATATTATTTATTTTGTTTATTCATTTTTATTTTATTTTTTATGTGAAAAGTTCTTTTTAGTAATTATTTTTATTTTATTTAGGTTCTATTTCATTATCATAAGAAGTTATTTTTTTATTTATTATTATTTAATCAGCTTTATAGATTGACTTTTCTGCTTGTATTTTTGCTTTGTACTCTAAGGCTCTAAAGCCCACAATAATGTACAGTTATGCTATTCTAAAGGGACTTGTCCCAGAATAAATAAAGAATTTATTATTATATTATTTCTTTTTCTCGGTTTCTACCGGAAAATGGACCTACCCGGACATAAGTCGAGGGTTAGGCTAGAGCATTACAAATATTCATAACTTTTCGGACAATACTCGCAGTTCCGAGCAAGATCACTGTTTGCATTTCATCCAGAATATTGGAATTAAGGTCCAATTCCTTTATGCTGCTTAATGTCATTTCTGTAATCAGTCCATTCGTGGATATAACCAATGGCAAAACTTTTGCTTTATCAAGCTTGTATAACTGCTTCAATTCCTCTGCCAGGTCCTGATATTTCCTAATTGTTTCGGCGACCACCTTGTGGAGGTTATCATCTGCCGGTACTCCTGTTTCAATTAAATTTACACATTTTTCTTCTTTTAGAATCAGCAAAATATCAGGCCTGTTGTGAGGAACTGTGAGATCAGTTATAATGGCCTGGTCCCAATAAAGCTTGACGTGCACTTTATCAATTATTGGTTGAGGACTGTATCTGTAATAAGGGTAGGTCTTGTATTAATATTAAATTTCATAGACAATTCTTGATGTACAATTTTTGCCACATTGTTGTGTCTCAGCAAATACTCCTTGCCAGCAAGAACCTGACACCCGGATGTAATATGCTGGATTGATTCTGTGATTATTATTATTATTATTATTACTATTATTAAAATCTCGTTAATTAGTACTGTTTTCAAAACTGGGAGAGAGAACAGGGATTGACCAGAGAGCAGAATGAGAATAAATGTTTTCTAGGAAATCACACAATTTGTATCGTTTTTATATAGCCACATTAGATCCTATTGTTTTTACGGGAGAGCGAGTGAGAGAGAAAAGTTTTCTAAGAAATCTCGTAAGTAATTCGTACTATTTTTACTCAAAGGAAACGTGGGTAGCAGAGAGGGGAAGTTCTAGGAATTTTATTAAGCTTTTCTTACAATCACACTTTTATTTACAATTCACTCTCATTTTTGTTACACGTAATCATGCCTTGCTAAAGTTGCTAAACAAACGTGTGCCATTTTTTAGCAAAATCAAATGTTGGTGATGAGGTATTTTTTGCTCTGAACACTCTTGAGGAAATAATTGACAATACCCGTCTGCAAGGGTTGCGTCAAAAAAAAAATTACGGATTTTTTTCGAACATATGTTTGATGTATTCATTGTTCGGTACTTGTGTCTTAACGCAGCCCTGGTTACTTTTGCCTACTTGTTCGCATGCGCGAGCAGTTACATTTTGTAACAGTTACATTTCTAACAGTTATCTCATATTTATTGGGGTTAGAAAATGATCAACAATTAGAAATCAAAAGAATTTATTGAAAAATGGAATATAATAATAATGATGAATAATTAATTAAACAGCAATAATTTCTATATAATTAAATAATAATAATTTCTGAGTCCCACTTTCTCACGACATTGATTTAAATTGCATTTCCAAACGATACGTTCACCACAATACAATTTCATTTCATGGGAATCGCTACATTCTCTTTGTTTTGGTATAATATTTCGCTCCTGCAAAAAAATAATAGATTGTTCTTCTCTTGTCAGAAAATCCCAAATACGCATAATTTTACACTAATTAAATAAATAACTAATATAATAACAACGAAAAATCTATAACAAACTAGCAAACAAACAATAAACAACAAACAACGAACAATTAACAAAAAATAAGAAACAATAAATCAGCAATAATCAAAACTCAGTAAGCAAGAAGAAACATAGAACAAATCAGCTGTTAGAAATGTAACTGTTACAAAATGTAACTGCTCGCACATGAGAACAAGTAGGCAAAAATAACCAGGGCTGCGATTAGTCACAAGTACCCGTTGTTTATTATATAGTTTAGTGTGAAGCAGTGTTTATTTCGTTGTTTTTATTCATACCAAATCGTACATATTTCTTAATACATACATGTTTGCATTAATACGTTTTTTAATATTTTTTTTATTTTGTACTCCCGATAATTGGTTTTTCCAATAATTCCTATCAAATCATCAGTCCCTTGACCATACGAATTATCGGGATTCTACCGTATATGCATTATTATAAGATGGAGTCTGTGTAAATATTGTATAAATAAATAGAAGAAACTCGACATATTCATAAAAAATGGCTAACGTTAGAAGTGCAAATAAGATGTATCCTGACGTATGCCATCCTCCTCTTTAGAAAAACAGCGTAGGAGGGATCTGAGCACTTGAAGGGCTAGGGCCCGTATCTCCCCCTCATTATACATTATTATTGTATTTCTGGGAGCTATCCATAACCTCTCGCTATTGTATATTTCCACCGGCGCTACAATAACACTCGTCCCGAAGAATGGTCCTGAAAAGAAAATGTAGATAAGAGGAGATAAATTGTTATACTCTTTCGGGGGCGTCACAGTCCGCAGATGTTTATTCTAGTGCCTTGATCTGCGATCCGGCTGAGGAAAATAAATCACAGGGATGAGGAAAAAATATATTGTTTAATCTTTATGCCATAATGCGGGATGTTTTTTTTGTTTTTTTTTAGAATAATTTATTGATATTTACAACTGTAATTATATAACATCAAGTAAATCTGCTGTATGAACAAAGGACATGAAAAAAAACACTTGTGGAGAAACTACCCATTGATAGCACTCCAAAAAAGTTCTATAGTAGAAGGTCTCGAGGCCATCTTCTTTTCAGACGCCTCTGAGGGTTATCAGGAATAGTATGGGAAGCAAGTTGAGAGACTAGCGGATTCAAGTGTGTATGGAGCTTATCATGGAAGGATAGATATCTAGTTTGGGCCAAATCAGCAACATATGGAATATTAAGACCATGATGGATGAGTTTGTTTGTTACATAATAAGGAGCATTGAGGATTTTACGAACGATTATGGATTGTAAAAATTGGATACGAGATGAATTGGATGGTTTAGTAGAGCCCCAAAGCTAAACTCCGTATGTCCGAATAGGTCTGACAACTGTCATGTAAATGAGTCTTTTGTAATTAATTGGTAGCTTTGTACGTTTGTCCAGTAATTGTTGAAGTAGGCAAAATCGTCGAGCAGTTTCTTGTCTTTTCAGTCTTGTATGAGGATTCCAAGTGAGACGTTTGTCTAGATGGAGTCCTAGGTAACGACAGGGATCAGTGGAATGTTATTAAAGGATACAGTAGGCGGGATGGTTATTTTATTTTTTATTGTTATTGTTATTGTTATGTGTATATAGTTTTATATAATACAAAAAAAAACCTGTACCACTACAACCCGTGAACGGGTCTGGGGTTCAGTATATGGTAGAGACAGTACTGTTTCTTGGACAACGGTTGTAAGGGAGGTAATTTGTGTTAGATTACGCACAACCTCCTGAATTTTCCTCCTTATAATGTGTCCCCACTTTATAGAGGCTTGGTGAGGCCCAGGAGCGTCCTAGATCCCATAGGATCCATCTCCTGTCGCTAACAAATTAAATAAAAGTCTTGCCAGCAGCGGGATTTGAACCCAGCATGACAACTCCTACTGGCACTGTTTTGTTTCTTGGACAGCGATTGTGCAAGGGGGTGTTTGTCCGAGATCGCGTTCAACTGATCCCATCGATGACTATTAACGGATTAAATAATTTATCTGAAATTTAAGATTAATTTTGATCAATTTGTTATTCATTTTATTGAACTATTTTACCTGTCAGAATAGTACAAATGGACACATTTATATCCGTACTAGCTTTTGCCCGCGGCTTCGCTCGCGTGGAATTTGGTCTGCCACATAAAGTTTCGTTACAGATCATTTTAAATAAATAATTTAATTTTTGTTTTAACTATAAGTTACTCGTACATCCGAAATTTCAGATGTCAAAGCTGATCACTTCAAAACTGACGGATTCCATACAATCTTTGAACCCCCATTATATTGAGGGGAAAACCCTTGGGGTGGAATTATCCAAATTTCTATCTTAAATTATACAAAGAACCTACCAAATTTCAAGATGCTAAGTTTCTGATTTGCCTTTAATTATGTACTATAATGGATTCTCCACAGAACACAAAAAACAGTCTGAGGGGCACGTGCCCCCATGCCCACCCCCCCTAAATCTGCCCTTACTGTAGCCTACGGGTTATTACGATGTATAATCTACATTACTGTAAAGTTTTATCGAAATTCTTTCTGTAGTTTTTGCGTGAATGAGTAACAAACATAACAATAACAAACTTTCGCATTTATAATATTAGCAGGATTAGTAGGATATCAAAACAATAGTTTCACTCATGTTCTTTCTGTTATTTTAACAACATAATTTATAATGTGATTATGTGATCCATTATAATGTGATTTGCCTTTAATTATGTACTATAATGGATTCTCCACAGTACCTAAAAAACTGTCTGGGGGCATGTGCCCCCTAAATCCGCCCTTCTGTAGCCTATGTGTTATTCTGATGCATAACCCATATTACTATAAAGTTTTATCCAAATCCGTTCAGTAGTTTTTGCGTGAAAGTGAGACAAACATAACAATAACAAACTTTCGCATTTACAATATTAGTAGGATTTTTCCCCTTTAATATATATATAAATTCTGATTGTAATATACTTTACATTCAGATGATTTGAATATTTATATATTTTTTAAATGTTTAGACTGAAATTATTATATTCGTTCCAATTAAACAAACTTTCAGTCTTAATTGTAATATTTCCTGAAGTCCTGTTTTTCTCTACGCGAGTTAAATAAATAGCGGTGGTTTCCCAGGCTACTTTATATTCATTGTTATTTTTATTTATCTTGTACTTTATTTTAATTTATTTATATTTTACGTAAATACGGTGTGAATGAATTTAGTCACTATTACAATTGTTAATAATTGAATGAGGGTAACAATATAATTTTACAAAAAAAAAATAGTGTAATATTATGGATTTGAATATATATGTATATATATATATATATATATATATATATATATATATATATATATATATATATATATATATGAGGTATTATATAATTGAGTAATTCTTTCCAAAATTATTTGTAGGTTGTAACATTGTAACATTTAATATACACATACAAAGATTATTCCGCCTACAAGCTTTTTTTTTTTAACTTTTAGGCATTATTTTAACGTCAAATACTGGTTGTTTATTGAAAGGTTTTTTATAATACCCGAAATATACAGTTTAACCGATTATCAAAAAACATTAATTTATCAATTTTAATTAAAACATTCATATGAAAAAGAAAATAATTTTTATATACTCTTTTAGGTTTCCACGGCCTCTATTATTACAAAAGACTTTGTTGATTCCCGAATCAGAATTCTCATCTCAGCCCTGAAGAAGTCAGCAGCATGGCTGGCGAAACGTTGGTGAAAAAATTATCAACACAGTCTAAACCAGAAGAAATCAACAAAGTCTTTTGTAATTTTTTGTTGATTGTTTTAATTTTTAAATATTTTTATTTTATAGGGGAAAAACCATTATCCAGTCGTCTCATCTTCTTAATTTGTATAATTCTTTAAAACTTTTCGACAATTATATGTCATTATCAATCATTTAAAACAATTTACCTGTATCGCTACAATAATTATACTTATATTAATTAATAATTTGACCATGGAGGAAAGATATTTATAAGTTGACCTTTTAATTTGTTATTTGTTTACTACCAGTGGGTAGTTTCTCTGCTTGTCTTTACATCATGCAATTACATATCATTGGTCTATTTAGTTGTTATACATAAAAAGTTGTAAATTTTGATAAATAATTGTATTTAAAAGATAATCAAGGCTAACACTAGTTTTCAGATTCGAAAAGATGGCCTCGTGATATTATAAGCTAATCTGTTATTTTAGTATTACCAGTGAATAAATTATCATTAATAACTATTTATTATAACTATTATAACTTATAATAATAACTATTTATTATTAATAACTAGCTGTTGCCCACGGCTTCGCTAGCGTGGAATTTGGTCTGCCACATAAAGGGACGTGACAGATCATTTTAATAAATAATTTAATTTTTTTATCTATAAATTACTCGTACATCCGAAATTTCAGATGTCTAACATCAAAACTGACGGATTCCTATTAAATTAAGGGGGAAATCCTTGGGGGTGGAATTGTCCAAATTCCTTTCTTAGTGCTCATTTAAGCTATGCAAAGAACATATCTGCGAATTTCAAGATGCTAAGTTCAGTGGTTTCTGCTGTGCGTTGACCGCTGGGTGTGTTAGTCAATCAGGTTACAGTTTTATATAAACTTCGCCTGTGTGGTGTGTTGATAAAAAGTAGCCTATGTCCTCAGCACAGCCGTGAAATATACATTGACATTAATTAACAAACGGGACAGACAGGAGTTTACTGTTGTTCGTGTCATTAAAGGATTAGCATGTAATGGTATTGAATTTATTGAAAAGGATTCCTTAGTATAACGGTTTCACTTGTCGTACGACAGCAGCGAGAAATTAAAACTGAAAGGATTAGAATAATGTGCATATGTAGGTAATTTATCGATGTGTTTTTAGTTTTGGCTGTCCTACTTACCTACTGCAATATACTCCTGAAAACTATGTTACTTGATTTGTTTTGTTTGTAGATTTTGCGAGTGAACACGTGAGCAAGCATACAAACTTTGACCCCCTTTTTCACTCTTAGGGATAGAATTTCGGAAAATCCTTATCGGATGCCTACGTCATACAAAGAACACACCCTCTAAGTTTCAAGTCTCTACGATCAGCGGTTTAGGCTGTGCGTTGATCCGTCAGTCAGTCATCCAGGACAAACATTTTATATGTATAGATAAAGAGTTGCTTACTATTAAAGACTTTTTTTTAACCTCCACTCTGATAATTTTCTCCTCTTAAAATATGAAACATACAGAATGATGCATAATGATATTTATGCGAACGGTTCATAAAAGGTCAAAGGATATACGCTTATTATTGTTAATAATATAACGATAATATTAATTAGGTAAAAGGACTAATGACAGTAACATTAGAAAAAGGGAGAATATTGTGAGAAGAAGAATTAAAAAGAATAAATAATGAGACAAGCCACAACAGATTAAAAATAAGATTGCATTCGACCTTGCCTTCTTTCTTGACCGCACCCACCAACAAATGGTTTTTAGCTAATTAATCTTTAAAACCGTTTTAAAAATAAAGGGTTGACTGTTTTTTTTTAGTAATGCCTATACACTAGGGTTAGGCGATAGTCGATAGTTACTATCGATATATCGATAGGTCATGACTGGCTATGGTCCTATCGATAGTGTCGACTATCGATGGATCTTTTTTATCCACAATTTTTGAAACTCTCGGGATTATTCTGATCTGTCCCTGTCCAGGGTCGAGTTCACTTGAAATTGAACTCGGAATTCCTGGAGCTCAAAGATTTTCTTCTATAGAACTTTGATGCCGCACCGGACGTGTCATTATTTAATCCTCCGAAATTACTAATTACATTATGTTGGATAGTAAACTTAGTCTCACACTTGTGCAAACAAACCAAATTCGCGGCATTGAGCATTGGCTCTTCTAGGTTTTTATAACCTTATCTTCCTCTTTAATTAGGGATCTTTTTCTACAATTCTTAAATGTTCAACTAGAAATGCTAGTTTTCTTTCGGGAAATAGGTCGCTCAAGGAGCACACTTGACTCTTGTAATTTACTAATTTGTTATTTATCTTTTCTGAGGATTTGATTTGTTCATTGTTATTGTAAACATGTAAATATTAAATATTTTTTTTAAATTCAAATAATTTTTTTTTTCTCATCTTTATGATATAATCTTATAATTTATAATCCTTCAAATTTCAAATAGTAGGTAGGTAATTGAATTAAATTAAATTAGTTGAATAGGTTCGGAAAAAAAGAAAGCAGCTATCGAAAATCTATCGATAGTATTCGACGGTTTTCAGCCTATCGATAGTGCCAACTATCGACTTTTGCTCAACCTCACTATGAACGTGCCTTGGGAGCGGGGTAACTCACTGGTAGAGAGAGCACTACGGCAGATAAATCATTTAATTTTTTTACAGCCAAAAATGAATCCTGTCGGATTTGCAGACCCTCCTTGGGCTCATCCAGGCTCAATAAAGTGGGTACCCTTAATTAGGGGGAAAGACCAGGTGATCTCGGACAACTCACCTCTCTGCACAACCGTTGTCCTAAAAATAATCCAGTCTGTATCATGTGCTGAACCCAAAACATAGTTGTTTATTACCACTACGTTCTGTTTTTTTAAATTTATGCATATACTGTTGAACAATTTTTTTTTTTTTTAAATGTCTGATTAATACAATTCTATGAAAAATGACGGTATATATCAAAGCAATAATTTAACCTCACTGTCATGATTGCAAGAAGAAATAGCATGGCATAATGAATTAGTGTAGCGCCGATTCAAAATAAAATAGAGATGAAATCATGAACAGGGAATTAAGATTTTTTTACAGGCAATGATCTCGATTATTCTTTATTTGTGAATCGTATTCTAAAAATCTTCGGGAATTTTTTTCAATATGATTGCTCCTCTAACAACATGTAAATTAATTTTAATTCCAGTAGAGATTGGGATAGCCCAGTGAAGTATGCAATGTGTTAGGTTGTATATCCTGTATTTGAATCCGGCTGTGGTAGAGTAATAAAATAATCTGTTAACACCCATATAGTCCTTCTGGGGCTCACCCAGCCTTTATAAAGTGGGTATCCTTAATTGAAGGAAAACGTGGAGATATATTTTTTTTTTATCATACCTTAATCAATTGATTTTTTTCTTTCTAATATACCAGAATATTGTTATACTAATTGTTAACTATAATAAATATTCCAGATGGGTCCTGAGTATTTCAAGTTAAATCGAAAAGTTGATAACTTGTAATAGTAATTATCAAATATGTTTTCCCTGGCAGTTCACTAATTAATTAACAAATGAATTTCCTTTTTATAATAAGTAAAATACGTATGAAAAATATAAAATGTTCGGAATTTATTTTTTATTTAATAGTGTTTATTTTATTTAAATCAAAACTATAATTTTAAAAACCTATCTTAAGATTTAATATGCAAATTTATATATTAAACAAAACAATTTAAATTATATAGATAATTATCGATTTTGATATTTAAATGAGTTGTTTATCTATTGTTTTATATTATATACTAACCTTCGATCGCTGATCAAATGTTTTATAATATATTGAAAAAAAAAGTTGAAGTACTTACTTCAATTAATTAATTTTAATTGGCTATTAAAATTATTATATTATCATATGATAAATATTATATTTTTTTTTAAATATTAGTTATTTAAAAAATATATATTAAGAAATACGATGTGAACGAATAAAATATTAAAATAAAAATACGATCTGAGAAATCAACACTGAAACATAAAATTGTATTATTGTAAAATTTGTATTATAATCATTATACTATATTATTATGAATTATTTAAAAAAAAATTACTCCTCCTAGTTGGCATTGTTGTAGCATCCAACTGGTTTTTAGCTAATACATGACTCCTTACATAAAACCAAATATTTATTTTTTATATAAATAAATAAAAACATGGAGAATCGGTTATAAAACAACACATCATAATTTTCTTTCTTTTTTTAAAAAATATTTTATATTTAATTAAATTAAAATTTTTTTAAAAAATATAATAACACAAACATATTTAATTATTAAGTTCAGTTTCTATCTTCTCCTGTTGTATTACAAATTATTGTTTTTATATTTTAAAATAAAAATTTATTTTAAATTCTTTTTTTCAATGCAAATTGCAACAACAAATTTAAGAGAGTTTAAGATTAAGTTGAATTGCATCTGTAATTTTAATTATATATTTATTGTATAAACGATTTCACTAGTTAATTTAGTGCAAGATCAATATATTAATTCTTAAGTTACTCTAGTAGATAGAAATAAAACAAATAGGAAAAAAAAAACTGGGAAAAAGTACTTTCTTTCATTGAATTTTCTCTTTTCTTTTCTATAACACGATTGGATTCCGTTTCTTCTTTCTTCTACTGATTATTATTTCATATAGAACTTCTTTCTTCATCTTCTTTCTTTATATTTCTTGTTTTAAATTATTATTCTGAAATCTTCAATATCTACAGTTTCTAGAATAATTCTCACAGCATATTGGAATGTCAATCATTACTCTTTTAAAATATATTTTAAAAAAATTATTCAATTAAATAATTTAGAAGGAAATTAATTATATTTAAATATTTTGTTTTTAAAAAATTCACTGTAAATTACTCTTCTATTTTCAACTTGAAAATTAAATTCAGCGATCGAAATAAAAAAAAATCAATATCGTATTACTTTTAGTGTTCTTACATAAATTATTTGGTAAAAATTACATTAATCCAAAATTTATATTTTAAACAAAAATGTTTAAAGTTGAGAATAGTCAGTGTTGTTTAGTTATTGTTTTAAATTATATATTAATCTTCGATCGCTGATCATATGTTTAATAATATATTGGAAAAAAAGTTTAAATACTTACTTCAGCAATAACTAATTTCTATTATGTAGACAAACCAACAGTTCGAATCTGTCATATATTTCTAATGATTTTAATTTTCAGTCTCATTCCTTGGGTTTTTTTCATCAAGATTCAACTGATGTGCAGGTAGAATTCACAAGCAGTTCCAATGTTTTCTTCGACTCATATCTGTGTCTGTGTGATGAAGTCGAACTATCTAGATATAGAATTTCAGTTGTAGAACGATCCCCAAAAACAGAATCCTTTAGAATGGGTATATCTTCTCATTATGTGTATATGGAACCGAAAAAGCAATGAATAGAATAAGTACAACTTATCTGACGCATAAGATTCATTTTTTTTTTTTACCGAAATAAATTTTTTTTAAACTATTATATTATTACGGAAAAAAGTGAAGATTTAACTGTTTAAAATAGAATCAGAACTTAGTTCTAATTAAAATAATTCCTAAGATGTGAAAGGTTTATAGGCGTTTTTGTAAACATAAAGTGTTAACGGAAAAATAAAACAAATAAATTTTCTGTGTATGTTAAATTCCGTTTATTTATTTATTTCACTATAAAAAATATTGACAAAATCAATTGTTTGCTGAATATAAGAATAATTTTAAAATGTTGTATAAGGTACCAAATTAAATATTAATATTATTTATTTTTTTTTAAAGTACCACTACATCCGGTGAACGGGTCTGGGATTCAATACATGGTAGAGACTGTACTGTTTCATGGACAACGGTTCTGCAAGGAGGTGACTTGTCCTAGGTCACGCTCAACCACCAGATCCCCCCCTTATTTTGGGTACCCTATTTTGATAATATTTTATATAGGCTGGGTGAGCCCCAGGAGGGTCCTAGATCCTATATGATCCATCTATGGCTTCAAACAGACTAAATAAAAGTCTTGCCAGCAGCGAGATTTGAACCATGATTTTCGGCATGGAAACTCAGTGCTCTAACTCTGAACCTCTCCACTTCCATTTTGACATTAACCGGAAGTTACACACTTTTGGGTAATGTCAAAATAATCTGTCAAAACTTATTTTATTGCAGCAATTAAATCGGGGAAAGTCATATTTCGACCTCAAATTAATATGTATATATATATGGTTTCTGGCGAGATGACAAGGCGGCTTCGATTCGTAAATATTATACATTTCTAACATTTACTTATTACGAATCGAAGCCGCCTTGTCATCTCGCCAGAAATCATATTTACTATATATATATAAATTTTGAAGAGAAAAGACTAAGTCTTGGCCGAGATTCGAACCTGCGTCGCCCGCAAACGCCGGGTAGATATAAGAACCATAAATATAAAAAAAAATATGCATGTATATATATATATATATATATATATATATATATATATATATATATATATCTGTGTGTGTGTCGCTGTTTTTTTCATCCAACTAAGGATATGCAATTTATACAGGTTGGGTGAAGCCAGGGGTCTGGAGATCCTAGAGGTTCTTCCAAGGATGTTAAAGGATTAAATAATTTATCTTCCACAGCCATATTCAAACCCGTTACAATTAGCAGAACAACTCTGCGGTCTTCACAATTAGCTACCCCGCTACCTACTAAAAATGTAAAAGCGTTATAAGCAACCAGCCATTGACCTTGTAATTGATGTGAACTACACATAAATCTTCTAAAAATAACCTAATGTAACCTTTCCGCAAGTAAACAAACTGCTAAGGCCCTGAAAATAAATTACTTCTTAAAAAAATTCCTTTGATAGTGCTTGGCGTGCCCTGTCTAAATCACTGATTGAGCTCCTGATACAGATGATGTTAGTCAATCATTTTTTTTTTTTTTTTTGCATGGATGTTTTGTAAATTACCTTATTAAAGGATACATTTGGTATTTGATAGTAATTATAAAGCAAGATTTGGGGCCGATTTGATGTCCAGATGGTCCTGGATTAAAATCCAGTTTAAAGTTTTATAATCTTTTTAACAACCATATACCGACACTGCGGGATCTGCAGACCCTCCTTGGGTTTACCAAGCCTTAATCAAATTTAAAAAACTTGTAACGCTACAACACATGAAGGGTCTCTGGTAGAGACTACTGCTTTTAGTACAACTGTAGCAGAGAGGTGATTTGTTCGAGGTCACGCTTAACCACTCCCAATTAAGGGTACACTCATATATAGGTTTAATAAAATAGGTACCCTCAGTTGGGGGACGACCTGGCGGTTGAAAGCGACTGGGACAAATCACTTCTCTGCAAATTGTCCTAGAAACAGTACAGTCTCTACCATGTACTGTGCCCAATACCCTACATAAGTGCTATATATTTTTTGTTTATTTACCTAATTCTGACTATGTACTATTACATATAGCATAGTTATTATAAATTAAAAAAATATTACAATATACTCTCTACTCCAGTATCTTACGGAAATTTTTCATATAAAAATTTATCTTGTCTTTTTTGATTCAGAGAAGTTTTTTTTTTTTTAAATTTATTAATTGATATTTAGAACTGTATTATAATAATACAACAAGTAAATAGGATAAGTAATACATAATGGCATGATAATGACAAGTAGAGAAACTACCCACTGGCAGTACTCAAATCAAAGTTCAACTAAGAAGGTCACGTGGCCATCTTCTTTTCAGACGTCTGGGAGGGTTATCGGGAATTGAAGAGGAAGCTAGGTTTGAAACTAGAGGGTTAGAGTGGTAATGAAGTTTGATATGAAAGGATAGATACCGGGTTCGGGCCAAATCAGCAACAAAAGGGGCATTAAGGTCATTATGGATGACTTTATTCTTAGCAAAATAATGAGCATTGAGGATTTTACGAGGGATTTTGGATTGTAAGGATTGGATACGAGAGGAATTCGATGAGTTAGTGGAGCCCCAAAGCTCTACTCGGTAAGTCCAAATAGGTCGTATGATGGTCATGTAGATGGGTCTTTTGTAGTTAATTGGGAGCTTAGAGCGTTTGTCTAGTAAGTGTTGAAGTAGCCTGAAACGTCGAGCGGTTTCTTGTTTTTTCAGTTTTGTATGAGGATTCCAGATTGACCGTTTGTCGAGGTGCAACCCTAAGTATCGGATCTGTTCTTCAGGCACCAGGGGGGTATTATTAAAGGATACTGATGTTTACGACGTAAGGTAAAAGTGATTTGATGCGATTTTTGAGAATTTATTTTAATTCTCCAGTTTAGACACCATTCTTCAAGAGCAGTGATATGGATTGGAGGCTTTGGGATGCAATAACTGGATTGGTATTGACTGATAATACACATGTATCATCAGCATACGTGGTAAGGATAGTATTAGGATGAGTTGAGATGCCAGCTGTATAAACTGTATAAAGGATTAGGCCTAGGATACTACCTTGAGGAACACTAGCAGATTGGGAAAAGAGGGATGAATAGACATTATTATGGTTTACTTGGAAAGTTCTATTTGTGAGATAGGATTGAAGGATGAGAAAGTATGTAGGGGGTAGGGATTTACGGAGTTTGTAGAGCAAGGCCGGGAGCCAGACTCGGTCAAAAGTCTGTCCCACGTCAAGAAAGACTCCCGAACAATATGATCCACGTTCTAATGCAGAGGAGACTACATCCACCACACGATGGCATTGCTGAATGGTGGAGTGGGATGCTCTGAATCCAAACTTGTGATCTGGTATTATGTGATTTGCATCAAGGATGGGATGCAATTGTTTAAGGATGAGTTTTTCAAGGATTTTACCCATGCAAGGTATAAGAGAGATAGGACGGTAATGGGATGGGTATGATTCGGAGAAGTTTAAATAGAATTAAATTATTTTCTAGTTTCAATTTTCAGCTCTGCTCAAAATATATCGATTGCAAGTGAAATTAGTTTGAAATGATTACAGGGAATTTAAACATGCTTTTAAGCCACTATAAGGTGAATACTCCTAATTGGGGGGAATCTTGAGGTTAAGCGTGTTCTCGGGCAAATCACCGCACTGCACAACCGTTAGCTTGGAATCAGTACAGTCCCAATGATATACAGAAGCCAACAAACAACCTTCATAAATGTTATCTTTTTTTTTTTATTATTTACCTCATTCTGACGATATACTATTGCACTATTTACAGATTACCATTGCATTTAGAAATTAACTAAATATTACGATATACTCTCCTATCTTATGGATTTTTTCTTATAAATATTTTTTATTTTTTGATATTTGATTTTAGAACATTGTACATACAGCATTATGGTAAAATTGATATTTTACAACATTCGATACCGCGAAGATTCGATCGAATGGAAATTCTTCTTGTTTTATTTAACAGCACTGCTCAAAATATATCCATCACACGTGAAATTAGTTTGAAATAACTAAACTGTGTTTGAACATGCTTTTAAGCCTCGATAAGGTGCATACTCCTCATAGGGGGGAAATCTGACGGATAATCACCTCACTGCACAACCGTTAGCTTAGAAAGAGTACAAGTCTTTACCAGTACTGAACCATCATCCATTCTCGGATTATTGAGTTACTTTTATAGATAATACTTATTCGCTGTACCCTAACCCCTTTGTTGATTTGTTGAGGCATTCTTTCTTTCTAGTCGGATTTGAAGTAAGAATCATGTTTAATCCATTGAAAGTGATATGCCTTCTTTGTGTTTTAATGTAGTTTTTTTTACTAGTATCGTTTTTTTTTATTAGTTTTATTTTAAACTATAAACCATAAAAATATGCCGTAAACAATAATAATACCTCTTATGATGCATTAACAAGGATATTATCCATTCTCGGATTATTAATGTACTTTTAAGTTAACACTTGCTAGCTACCAACCCTACCCTAAACCATTTGTGTGTAGTAGTGCGTCAGATTTATTCATGGTTTTTCTAAATACCCATTATTATTATTAATTATAACTGATTAATTTTAATATATGAACGTTGTTATTTTTTGCAAATACGGATCAATCAACAACGTCCGATCTCTAATAACGCTTACTTAATCTAAAGAATTGAATTTACAGCGGTTTTCCATAGGTGGAAAACCTGGGGCTTATCCATTTCCACACGGACCAAATGATGATCGATCAGAGCAATGCATCTACTAGGACGGAGAAGGCTGTTCCTTTCAGATGAAATGAATCGCAGTTGACGTGGTCTGATTCTTGGAGGGAGAATCATTACTCAGAAAATCTGCATCTGACGTTGAAAAAGGTGCTACAGGAGCAACGGATTCCTAACCAATCGGGAAAATGTTATGAAACAATTTTCTCCTACATGAAGAAAAATAGCTTCAACCACTCGGGTAATGTTCAATATAATTATATTAAACAGAAAACATAATTTAATTAAAAATAAAAATGTGTTATATCATGCAGCGTAAGGGTCGCCTTTCGTGTAGTTAGTATGCCAATCTTCTATGCCCAAGGTAGCGGGTTTCGTAAATTTTTTAAAGGGAGTAAAATACCTTGGTTATGCCGTCCTTCGGAAGAAAAATAACATAAGAGCCTGTGTGGTATCAGATACTCTTCAAAGATCCTTATACTATTTATATGCCTATGAATAGGCAAAATTTAAGACTACTACTGTATCGTCCGGTATTCATTAATTCATTCCATTCATTAATGTTTACTGATTTAACAAAAAAAACAAAAATCTATCCCCATTAACGAAAATACTGAGTAAGGTTAAAAAAAAATTGAAAAACTATATGGAGAAAATTTCTGTACTTTTCCGTTAGCCAGGCGCAGGCGAAAAATATCAAAATGATGTAAAATTGTTCGTTAGGGTCCATGTGCTATATTCTATGAATTTATTCAAAACAAAGCACGTTTTCCTTTTTTTCCTTCAGTCTTAATTTTTGTAATAAAAAAAATATTTAAAAAATTGGGATTTAGCTAGAACTGAAAAAGATGCAGTCCTGTTTTTACTTGACTAACTACTTAAGATAAGCTTGTGTAGAAGTATTAGCGGAAAGTAAGCCAAAAAAAATTCGGTGGTCCTAAAAAATAGTTGAGATAGACGAGAACTTACTTTTCATGATTCTGATGGCATGTTGCATTCTTTGCCAATATATCTTTCTCTTGAAAATAAGAGACTGGATCTTTTTCAGTTCAAGCTATAGCCCTAATTTACATCCTTCTTTTACAAAAATTAAGACTAAAGAAAAAAAGGTTAACGTGGTAGCTTTGAATTAATTCAGAGAATAGAACACATGGCCAGAAACATTTGCGCCCGGCTAACGGAAAACTACCAATATTTTTCAGTTTCTCTAATTAAAAATCGAATACCTTAACTTTTTGTAAAACGGCCGAAAAAAGAGAAACAGCTCGTAAATATAGGTATCATGTCTGTTTTTTAATTAATATTAAAATTAACAATATAATTTTTTATAATTAAATATATACTAACTTTTTATCATTATTTTAGTTTTTAAATAACACTATGCAACTCGTTTTTTGTGTCTGGTCAAAGAACGTAATTTTTCATCATATTATGCCAAAATAGAGTGGAATATGACCTTACTATTGAAGAATGTTTGCTTTTGTGGCGGGGAGCTTGTCGGAATTAATTTGGAATTCTGAATTATTCGAGTGGGAAAACTCATTTTTGACTGCAATGACTGCTCATTTTTGATTTATTTTAAGTGAATTCTGAGTTTATTTTGTCTTGAATACAAAAATTTTAAAGTGTTTTGTGTTTGAAATATTGTATTTGTGTTACAATTCGAATTGATTAAATATGAATATTTTAAATGCTTGTGTCTGTTAAAAATATACTAAAAGCATACTCCTGGCTTCAAAAGCAAATATTTTTAGGAATCCTGTTCATTTTTCTCAATGTTAAGATCCAACCAAGCAAACACAATCACTATCTACCCAGACACAAAAAAAAAAGTTCAATTTCGTTGTCTAGTGTAATTATTACAATTAATATAGTAATTTATTAAAGGTTATTATGACTAAAATAGTAATTATTTTAAATAATGGTTATTGAAAACATACAATCTGCAATAATTTTCATGAAAACAATATATTTTCACATTAAAAAAATATATGAAAATGCAGATTTTGTGTAAAGACTGAAAAAGAGATTCAATATTTTCTTTAGCAACTCAGTGCGTGAATATCGGTTTTATATCAATTTCCTTTTTATTTAAGAGAAAATATAAAATATTTATTTTAAATTATTAAATAAAATTATAGAGCAGATGTGGAAAAAGGAGAACCTTTGTTCAAAAACCTGTACTGCTACAAAATGAAAGGTATCGGGCTAAATACAAGATATTTTACTGCTCTCTATTTACCGTTGTGCAGGGAGGTAAATTGGCAGAGATCACACTCAAAATCCAGGTTTTTCTCCATTTAAGGGTATCCACTTCATATGTACAGACCTGTGAATAAGTGGTCATGTAGAATTTAGAGATATCTGCACTGATGGAAGCGTAATCGTGTTATTCTCATAGTTTTTGGACTGATATGGAATTCTAATATAAGCAATAACTTCTTTTCAAGTCAATGCCTGAAACTATTCCTCTTTCCTAAGTACAAGCAACACATCTTGGAGAAAATTCGACTAGAATGTTACAGTTGCAGATACAGTATATAGAGTTCAAGAATAGTAACAGCAGTACAAAATGATAAGGACAAAGGAAGGAAGGATACAACGTTTAGAACATCCTCTTGGACTGAAGAAAAATCATCCAAAGAAATATGATGCAAAGAATAAGGATGTCCCAGTAACAGAATAAATCATTTAAGTTGAAGAAAAATCGTTACCGCCAGAAGAAAAAATGAACAAACCAATGATGGAAGGGAAGGTTAGTACATTTTGGACAAGGGACATTTAGCACAGGAACTCACCACTCTACACTCTAACAAACCCCGCTCCGTGTAATTGCTTACATGGAATAATTAATTATTTATTTTTACATAGACACTAAAGTATTCTTTTAGCTGTTCGCTATGCTTTTTTATTGTCATTGTTATTATTTTTATTACTTGCTATTACAATCAGCTGTAGTAACTTTGTTAAAAATATTTACAGGTAGAGGTAGAAACACAAGAGCTGACGGGAACTTGAAGAACTTCCGGGCCGAACAGTGCTGCCAACATTTAGGCTAAATTACTTTTAAATGTTGTTTCTTCCGGATGAAAATATTTACCTAAAAACTTTCTACCTCTGTAAATCTCCCCTCTGTCCCTCCACACTCCACCAGATCTCCCCTTCTACAATCCCACGAACCCTGGAGAATGAATTCAACTGTTGTGTAGTACGAAAGTTAAAATAATACATTTACTTAAAAACAAATAATAATAAGGCTTAGCAAACCCTAAGGCTCTATGCCGACACCGCCAATCTCTGCTTACAAAATTCTGTCCACGGACCTCAACCTAAGCCCAAATCCGCCAGATCAAAAATAAAAAATAAACTCTAATAAAAATATATTAAGATTTATCAAGGTTGTAAAATTAAGAAAGTTGTAATATTAGTTTGCTCCCATCTCGACTTTCACTTCATCAAGTCTCTTAATTGTTTTAAGTGTAGCTCTAATTATTAAATAATTTTATGAATTTTAATTTTAGAGTAAATAATCTTCAAACTTATTTTCTTACACTGAAAATATCATACCATCCTTGTATTGGGTAGTTTTATATGCAATTAAAAAAAAAACCTGTACCATTACAACCCATGAAGGGTCTCGAGTATTACATGGTAGAGACTGTACTGTTTCTTGGGCTACGGTTGTGCAGGGAGGTAATTTATCCTAGATCACTCTCAACCATTAGATTTCCTCCCTTATTTTAGGTACCCTTTATGCTTTATAGACTCCCTTTTATACACTTATTAAAGGCTGGGTGAGCCCCAGGAGAGTCCTATATCCCATTTCGAGCCCAGGACCTTCAGCACGGTAGCTCAGCGCTACCACTGAGCCACTCCGCCTCCTTTATATGTATGTAATATTCGTTATTATTATTTCTAAAATCCAAAATGGAATTAGTGGACCTCTATTGTTTACTTCGTTTATGTTTACAGATTTTAATGAGATGCTATTAATCCTAAATTTTTTAATCACTAGACTATCACTACAACGAACATTATTTATTTGTATTATCAACTATGACGATAGAAACGCGGGGTTTAAAGTAATTTATTATTATAAGTTTAAACTTGAACAATCGGCAGCCAAGTTTGCATGAAAAATTAGCGGTTTGAGAAATTTCCAGTTGGTGATAGTGATTAATTAATAAATAGTTAATTTCTCCTTTCTTCCCAGAAGTGAAACTATCACATCCAAACCGTATTGTTGGCATAATGCAACAATAACATATCGAAAAACCATCTGCATTAGTTAATGCCTCAATACCTGTCTCCAATAAATTTCCATCTGTTCATTAGTACAACATCCTTAATGGTAAAACTTTTGAAAAGTATTCTCAAGTCAAAAACGTATTTTCAGAATTTATTTTATCACAAAAATCTGAATTTTTCAGTTCTGGGATTGAAAATTTGATAACACGTTGGGTAAAGTATATAGAAAATGAGGGTATATATATTTTTTTTTATTTCATAATTTTTTTTTACTTTAATTATCCTGTTTTTGTTACTGGAGTACATCTTTCTTAGTCAATCATTCGAGTGAGTAAAATAAAACCTTTTTCCAGTCATATATTTTTTTTTCTTTATTTAAAAACGTTTCAACATTTATATGTCATTCTCAATTTACATTTCTTATAAGTCCTTTACCCTTATTTAATTTTAAACTATTCTTTAAAAATTTTTTTTTTTTAATAAAATTTGTACATTTTCAACCTAAAAATAAAAGACAATTCAAATAAATACATAATTTTACAAACAAACTGAAGCACATCTCAGACCAGCCAGCAGTCCAAGCAGACTCCTCAATCAGAAACAGCAAACTAATTCGAAGACGTTCAACAAGACAACTTGACAAAAGAGAAACGGATGAAGAATTATTTATGGAGTTTTTTGTTGAACGTTTAGGAGTGAGGTTTCCATCTTTAATTGATGAGTCTGTCAGGGCTGTTGATGTGAGATTAGCTACATTTGGCCTTGATTGGATTATAATTTGGCCTGGGCCTTCATGATGCTTGAATTAACGAAATTTTTACTGGTTAGTTTATTTTTCCCCCCACACACGTAAGGGGAAAGTGTTTAGTGAGTAAATATTTTTAATAAAAATGTTTTATTTCATATCGTTAAACAATTTTCCTTTGATAACGGGTATTATATATGAAATGACCTGATAAAATAAATATTACCCTCCGATCCAAAGCAACAATATGTTTTGCCCTCCAGTTGATAAATTTCTTCCCTATTCGCTCCCACCCTCTGACGATTATTTCAAAAGCTAGTCCGAAACGTCCGTCCAGGAAGTTGGGGGGGGTGTGAAGAGGGGGGATATTGCCCCCAACGCAATTGAGAACTTGAGGCCCCCGAGTTGGGAAAATCCGGGGCACATCGGTTACTGTGACAGGATGAGATACGTGACCAACGTTTGTCTGATCGGAAATAAAAGAGGGCTTTCAAGGCAATATGTAATACCCTGTGGCCACTGAAAGGGCTCTGTCGAGGGCACAAATTGATTCCCTTCGCCTCTAATCAAAAGTTGTTTCTAACGTCGTCATGAGCTACGTAATTCGCAACCCTTGTACCGTTTCTTAAAGAAAGCATACAAATATTATTAAAAATATATACCCGAGGCGACTTCTCTAGTGTTTAGCGTAAGAACCTACTAAGGCCAAGACCGCGGGTTCTTAACTGGTAGGATATTTTTTATAGGGAATGAAAGATCCTTGGTTATGCCGTCTTTCGGAAGAACCGTTAAACATTTAAACATCAAGGAATCCTCTCAACGTCAATAAATATCGGCTTGGGGTCTCCAGTGGTGTTAGTATAACAACCTTCTATGTCTTTAATCGCGGGTTCGTAGCCCGACAGATGGATTTTTTTAAAGGGAAAAAAAAATCCTTGGTTGTGCCGTCCTTCGGAAGGGCAGTTAAAAAGGGAGTTCCGAGCCGGTACGACGTTAGGCGCTCGTTAAAATAGCCTAATTATACCTGGATAGGCAAAATTTACAGATCCCACTGTAGCATCGTCCGATTAGCCATAGCAGAATAAAGTGATCAACAAAAATCAATCCCCACTGACGATAATACCGAATACGGTTAAAAATAAATGAAAAGCTTGTAGGGAGAAAATTGGTATTATAGGAATTTCTCATATCAAAAAACTGATAGACTTTTTCGGTAGTTTTACTACCCGCTAAGGGGAACTTAGCGCGTAAATATCGGTCTTATGTCTGTGTTTTTTTTAATTATCATTATTATTATTAAATAAATAATTTTTCAGATATACTATTTTTTATGATTATTTCGATTTTAAATAATAATTATAATTAATATAGTGATTTATTTGATTACTATAGTAATTTATTAAAATTCAAGAGGAAAATAGTTGACTGGATTCTAATAATGGTTAGGGGATCCAGTCAATTACACTAAATAAGATATGACTTATTTTCCGTAATCATTGACTACACCTCCAGAAAATTTCACTTACCATTATTGTAATGTAATATACCTATAATTAAAATAATAATTATTTTGAATTAAAGTTATTAAAAACATACAACCTGCAATAATTTTCATGAAAACAATAATTTATCATATAAAAATGAATGATTGATACTGCAGTTTTTGTATAGCGATTGTAAAAGAGAAAGATATTTTCTTTGGCAATTCAGCGCGTAAATATCGGTTTATGTCTGTCTTTATTATTATTGTTATTATTAAAATTAAATGTAATAATTTTTTATCATTATTTTAGTTTTAAAATGATTACAATAATGATAGTAATTTATTTGAGATTACTATGATTAAAATTGTTATAATTTTAAATTAAATTTATTAAAAACATACAATTTGCAATAATTTTCATTAAAAAAAAAACGTATTTTTTCAAATTAAAAAAAAATGTACATGAAAATGCAGTTTTTGTGTAACGACTGAAAAAGGGAATCAATATTTTCATAAGCAACACGTAAATATCGGTCTCATGCCTGTATATAATACTAATTTTTCATCGTTGTTTATCGTTTTAAAATAATATAGTAATTTTACAGTTTTTATAGTAATTTTAATTACTAAATGTTAAATGTTAATTTTTACAATTATTATAATATTTTTGAAGATTAATATGATTAAAATATTAATTATTTTAAATTATAGTTATTAAAAACATATGACCTGCAACAATTGTTGCCGAAAACCAATGATTGAAGATGAAGTTTTTGTGTAACGACTGGAAAAGATAATCAATATATTCCTTAGCAGCTCAGGCCGTGAATATCTATTTTTTTATATAAGAAAAATATAAAATAATTGTTTTAAATTATTATATAAAATTAATAAAATAGTATTTAAAAAACATTATAAAAACATACAACCTGTAATCAATTCTCTTACTTAAGGAACCACGCTATTTTTTTTTCAATGTTTAACAAACGTTTTTGTTTCCTTAAAAGA
The DNA here is from genome assembly GCA_037127475.1 of Arma custos. Classification (NCBI taxonomy): domain Eukaryota; kingdom Metazoa; phylum Arthropoda; class Insecta; order Hemiptera; family Pentatomidae; genus Arma; species Arma custos. The sequence goes on from CM073761.1 coordinate 39,208,809, forward strand.
AGTTTAATCCTCAGCAAATGAAATCGTCAGAATCAAATCCAGAAATTTGTTAACGTTTTTAATAACCACTTATTTTTTTAACGCAATGATTTTAATGTAAAATACAATAAATTAAATTATTCGAATTTTACGTTCTCATTTCTTAATTTTTTTTTGTCGATATTCATGCCTAATCTACCCGATCTAGCCTCTGATCGAACTTGACGATAGGGAGGCAAAGCAAACATGAGTTATTCAGAGGTTATTGCTAAACAGAAGGCCTGTAATCTCGGGTAGCGTGAGTTTTAATCCTTAATCATAACTTTAGTGTGTTATTAACAACTTTGTAGGATCCAAGTGGAAGCCGATTCATTACCAACTCCACAAGTCATTCTCAATGCCGGCCTAGGGGAGAGTAAAAGATAGGGGGGAGTTGGTGGGGGGTGGGGATCGAAGAATCTCACCCTGATATCTAACAATATCCTTATCTCTGATATCTTTTTACATTTATCAACCCTTCATCTGAATATCTTAACCTCGCTACACCAGAATAATTAACTGGGATTCAGCCTTGGCCTCAAAGTTTCTACTCAGTATAATTGCTCTAGATATATTAGAACAACAGGTATTATATAGTATAAATACATCAAATCTATTTGTATATGTATGTATATCGGCTTCTACTTTTCCTGACTGTTATAAATAATTTTTACTTATGGTTGTCCAGATTCGCTGAATTCTTTCAACTTCCTTTTGACGACGTTTCGAGACTATATTGGTCTCATAATCATGCCCTAACAGTGAAAAATATGAGCTTTTCGTGAATTATATTAAATAACAAACTAGTCGAAGTATGCAATTTTGACACGTGTAGGATGTCAATACATAAGTGGTGCTTAAAAATTCATGACGAATAGAATTAATTAAACGACAAAAATAAAACTGCTGATCCTAATAGAACAATAAAAATTTCATTGTTCATAACCCTATAGAGTAACTACTTTATAGAGGTTGGGTGAGACCCTGTAGGGTCCGTCCTTGGCTCTCGGCAGATATTTGAACCCTGAACATTAAGCTCAGCAACTCAGCACTTTACACACTGAGCTATCTGCTAAGCTACTGCTCTACAATAACGGCTTGTCAGTTTTCCAATTGATGTTAATCCAAAAGACCCTGTTGTGAGGTATGATCTTCATTGGTTTGAATTTTGTTTACGTTTTGATGATGACTTAAAACTTTTTTTTTTTAGATTTTTTCAATTGGCGAAAGTTTAACTAGATACTTTTTTTCTGGTATCAATTTATGTTGTCGCTTCGAGTCAAGTCTCAAAAACTTTCAATCTTTCAGTCGTTTACATTTTAGTAGTCCCATAAATAAAAATAATCATGAGTTTTAGTATGAAAAAAAAGAGCATAATTACGTAATTATTAACCTAATTTGTTATGTAATTATTAACCTAGACAGTGGGTGTAATTGGGTTCTATAATTTAAATAAAGAATTTGATATATATTGAAGAAATCTTTAATCTTAATTCTTTACGAAGGAGGATATTTAGATCATATGAAACAATAGCTAGTGTCGTTCTGCCAATCCTGCTGTTGAAAAAAGAAGGCTGTCTTAATGCTCAAGGAAAACACTTTGAAAATCATTTCATCTATATGTTAATGTTTACATTTGATGAATAAAGTATTTGGAACAAATGAAATAAATTTTATTTATTTAATATGTCAAAACAATTCATTACAATGAAATCCTTTTGGTGTATACATCTCAAAAACAAAGCGTTTGCGAACATACCTCCGTAGGAAATTATTTACTTGTTTTGAGGTCCTTAGTTCACATTCAAGAGGAAACGCCCTGTATACGTATTATATATATAAATGTGTATTTTTCTCGGGAGTTTTAATATATGGTTAATGATGAGGTTCACTAAATAATTATACAACTTTATTCCAGATTTTATACATTTATCGTATAAATGTATATGTAATATTTATATAGTATTAATATATATACTACACAATTGTCTCAACATAGACCGAGTGTTATCCGGAAGAGAATACAGACACTGCTCGGTCCGAGGGGGGAATCTGTTGAATGAATTGGTAGAAAAGAAATTTTTAATATTTCCCTCCGGCGGGCAGCCCTGATTTTGATATATGAGCTACGAATAAATTGAATTCAATCTTCGTCCCCCCCCCCAAGTTCTCCCTTTAACTCTACATTTTAATTCTGGGGCCTCTTTATTTATTATTTTAGGTTAGATGGTTGAGATTGATAGATATAAGATGGAGTGGGAAAAAAAAGTGTAAATGGTAATTTTTCTTATTGAGATTTCGGCTTTATTTATTTTTATATAAATAAAATTTTCAATAATATTAGTCATCGTAGTATTAAATCCTATCGCAGAGGAGGACCTAAACACAAAGGTTGAAAGGAATGACTTTTTATAGAAACGTTGACAATTTTACAAGTAATGATCGAATTCCGTACATACTTAAGGATTTTTTTGACAGAAATTGGTAGCAGAGTAACTTAGTGTGTATAGCTCTGAGTTTCTGTGCTGAAGATTCCGAGGTATGTGGCAGATAGATTATTCAATCTGCTAACTGTCATGTATGGACTCTAAGGGACCTACAGAACTTTCTAGGGCTAACCAAGCGTCTGTACAAAAGGTACACCTCATTGGTAGAAAAAACCCTGGTTGGCGAGCGTGATGGACTAATCACCTCTCTGCACAGCCGGTGTCCAAGATACAATACAGTCTCTACCATGTACTAAATCCAACCATCATGGGTTGTAGTGGTACAGTTTTTTTTTTTAAATTAAATTAATTTAATAAAAGTGAACGAAAACTCAAAAATTATAATAAATAATTATATTATAACTAACAGCATAAATTATAACTGGTTGCAATGGGAAAATCACCAAGAAAAAGCATCCAAAATACTGGAATAAATATAAAAAAAAGTGTAGCACATCTCACAACAGTTAAAACAGACTCATCAAAAAGAGACTCATCAATTTCAATAATATTACAGAAAAAATATATATATTTTGAATGTAACGATATTTTTTTAATCATTTATTTCACTTTTTCCACGTATGTTTAATTATTAAGCAAGTATAAGAATTATAAATATACTCGGAAAATGTTCACTCCTTTTTGTTTTAAAGGTGTTTGTTACATGTAAAAGATTTATCAAGAAATCTTTTTAAAGATATATATATTACAGTTAATTTCCAGAAATAATATATTTTAAATAATATATTCAGTTCTTGTGTTTCAGTTGTATGTTCGTTACACTATATGACTGACTCTCAGTAAAATAAAGAAAAAAGAATTATTTTATTAATAGTTCAGAAAAATAGATACTAGATAGATTATGAAAAGTACTTATATAATTTATATATAACAAAAGTAAAATATATCAATGTTATATATTTAAAAATATATATATATATATATATATATATATATATATATATATACATATATATATATATACTACCGTACAGCGAAGTTGGCGATATGTCATCGTTTTTCCCGATTTGTTTGAAAAGTACGGATTTACTTTTTTTTTTTGCCGAAACTTCTGCGGTTCTTGCCTGTTTCGTCACATGAGGCGTCATCTCGGTTCGTAAATAAGCTACAAGCATATAATCTGCCGCCAAACCGCAAACACCACAGGACCGTTTTTGGGGCACAGTTGAACACATGCCAAAAGTAGGTTTCGTTTCGGTCGTAATAGTCTAGAAGAAACTGTATTTCCAGTTATATCCGAGTAAATTAGACGAGAAGGGAGATCTGGAGCTATGAACCCTTTTTAAGAATAATGAAAAGAATTCTTAAGATGCTGGTGAAGAAAAAAATATAATAATACAACAAACTCAGTTAATTTAGATTGCTTCTTTGATCTCTCGATTTTTCATCCTTAATCCACCAGCTAAAGAACTTAGATCTTTGCTTATTCAGGAGGTAGCTCTTTATTTAATTCATTTATAAACCTCCTGAGAGAGGGAGAGAGTTGGAGGTAGGAAGGAGAGAGTGAGAGGGGGGAGAGAGATTGAGAGGGGTAGAGAAAGATTCAAAGAATATGGAGAGGGAGGAGGAGAGACAGAGACAGAGAGAGAGAGAGAGAGAGAGAGAGAGAGAGAGAGAGAGTGGCAGATAGAGGGAGGGAGTGATAGATTATGGCAGGAGAGAAAAAGAATGATAGATTAGGGGGAGAGAGAGATACTGGTGGAAAGGAGGGGGGAGGTGATAGATTTTGGGGGGAGAGAGAGTGGTGAATGATGGAGAGAGAGTGAGAAACAGTGATAGATTAGGGAGGGAAGCTGGGTGAGAGAGAGTGTGCCGGAAGGAGGGAGGAAGGGAGTGATAGATGATGGAGGGAGAGAGGGAGAGAGAGAAAGAGAGAGAGAAAGTGAGTATTGGAAAGAGGGAGGATGGAAGTGATAGATTATGAAGGGAAGGAGAGAGAAAGTGAGTGGTGGAAAGAGGGAAGATAGGAGGGATAGATTATGGAGGGAAGGAGAGAGAAAGTAAGTGGTGGAAAGAGGGAGGATGGGAGTGGTAGATTATGAATGGAAGGAGAGAGAAAGTGAGTGGTGGAAAGAGGGAAGATAGGAGGGATAGCTTATGGAGGGAGAGAGAGAGAGAGAGTGGTGAATGAGGGATAGTTAAAAAAAAAAAAGTGATAGATTACAGAGGGAAGATGAATGAGAGAGAGAGAGAGTGTGTGGTGGAAAGAAGGAGGTAGGGAGTGACATTATGGGGAGATAAGGAGAGAGAGTGAGAGAGAGAGAGGGGGGGGAGAGAGAGAGAGAGGGAGAGAGAGAGAGAGAGAGTGAGAGAGAGTGAGAGAGAGAGAGAGAGTGAGAGAGAGAGAGGGAGAGAATGGGAGTGAGAGAGTGTGAGAGAGAGAGAGAGAGTGCGAGAGAGTGAGAGTGAGAGAGTGAGAGAGAGAGAGGGAGAGAGAGAACCAGAGAGAATGCCAATACTCTATCCCTCATTTGAAATTCATGTGAATATCTTCCGTTGTAAGAAACGAAAGATTTTCATCATATGATATTTCTATTTATGTTTAAACAAATTGTTGTTTTTCTAAGTATAATCTCCTTTTCTTTATTTTCAATATTTCGGATTGTGATTTATAAGCTAATTTTATTGTTACTTTCTCATTCGAAAAGCTAAAGTTTTGTTATTGGTTCTCTTATAGCATAAATTTGAAATTTTATGTTATCGATTCCAGGGAATAAGGCAACTAAATTAATAATTACAAAGAGCTTTTATCAAAGACCATGATTTAATAATAAGTTTTATCCTCTGAAGTTGGAAATAAAATATTTACTAATTTTTAATAAACTTTAACTTCCAACAGGCAAGATTCCTTAGGCATTGTTATTTTAAAATTAAGAAAATTATAGGATTTTTTAAATTTTTTGTTTTTTAGATAAAATGTAATTCTTAAACCCTGGAATTAAAAGTGAGGTTTCAGTAGATGATAATTAATAAGCGCTTAATGATAACTAAGTATTGTACAGAACAAATAAGGCATAGCGAACCAACCCATCTCTGCTTAAAAACGTCTACGGAACACTAACCTAACTTTATTCAGTTGAAGGTCTCTTAACGCAATTCTCCCACCTACGCCTCGGTCAACCAGCCTTTTAAGCACTTATTACTAGCAATTATTGAATTTATTTTTTACAGTTATCATAGAATATATGTTCAAATAAAGAACAAATAGGTAATTAAAATAACGGTATAGAACATAATTATGCCAATAGTTTATAGTTTTTTTAAATAATTAATAGTTTTGGTAGGGGGATTTGCTACAGCGTAGAGCACCGACTTTGTGTTCTGAAAGTTACCGATTCAAATCCGACTATGGCAGATAAACTATTTTATTTATTACCAGTCAAGATTGGGCCTTGTGTAATGTACAAACCCTCCATGGGCTCACCTAGCCATTATAAATGTGTACCCATGATTGGGGAAAAACCTGGTAGTTCATCGTGATCTGGATCAAATCATCTCCTTCCACAACCGTTGGCATAGAAGCAGTATATTCTTTACCATGTATTGAACCGAAGATCCTTCATAGGTTGTTTTTTATATATTTTTTTATTTTATTATTTGTTATTACTATTGTTATTATTATTTTTTTTTTTTTACATTATTATTAAATACAAGGCAGTGTCTATGATATAATTTTCGGATCCTGCGGAATCTACAGATCCTCCTGGGGCACACCTAGCCTTTATAAATTGTGTACACTTGATTGGGGAAAAACCTGGTAGTTGAGTGGAATCATGGATAAATTATTATAAATCTCGCAGCACAACAATTGGCTCAGAAACAGTCATTCTGTACCGTGCATTGAACCGACTTCATGGGTTGTTTTATATACATTTTTTCGCATATATGACAAAAAATCCGTTATCGTTGAATACAATGTGTCTACGACATAATTTTAGGTTTTTGCGCAGGCCACCCTTTTCAGATTTTTTTTTTTTTATACGTCGAGTCATTCTCCGAGCTAAGAGGGTCCGTGAATGCTACGGAACCCGATGATCCCTGCATACTGCAGTTATTACCACTTTAAAAGCCTAAACGACTAGCCCTTGGGGTGGGACGTAATAGAGACTCGCTTTTGGGGGGTGGGTTACAGAAAAGGAGATTATATATTGCCCCCTTCTTCCAGCCCTGAGTCTTATAAAATAAATATATTTGGCTATTGCTGATATATAAAGGTCGCTCGGGTTAAATGTGGCGCGGCACCCCCTTCCGGGAGCAGGCCTCACCTCCGAGGGGGAGGGGGGGATTTATACTCACGGTAACCAGCCTGGGGGTAGAAAAGGAGGAAAATAGATCGCTCTGTTAGGGTGAGTGTGTAAGTGTGAGTGTGCATTCACGATAAATAACGACTTTATCCGCTTACAGACTTATTATTATTCGTTTTATACTCTCTTCACCTTCTACTATTTTCGTCTATTTGGTTTTTTTATATTTAAATTCACTCATTTGGTATTTCATTTTATATGTTTTTGTTGGAATTACGGAGTAGAGATTTGGGGCTCCACCAAGCCGTCGAATTCCTCTCGTATCCAATCCTTATAATCCAAAATCCTTCGTAAAATCCTCAAGACGCCGGTTGTGCAGGTGATTTGTCCGGGATATTGCTAAACCACTAGGTTTTTCTTACATTTTTTTTTTAAAATACTTTATTAAACGTTCAAAGCTCCCAATTAATTACAAAAGACTCATCATGACAGTTATCAGACCTATTTGGACATACGGAGTTGAGCTTTGGGGCTCTACTAAACCATCCAATTCATCTCGTATCCAATCCTTACAATCCAAAATCCTTCGTAAAATCCTCAATGCTTCTTATTATGTCACAAACTCATCCATCATGATCTTAATATCCCATATGTTGCTGATTTGGCCCAAACTAGATACCTATCCTTCCATGACAAGCTCAATTCACACTTGAATCCGCTAGTCTCTCAACTTGCTTCCCATAATATTCGTGATAACCCTCCGAGGCGTCTGAAAAGAAGATGGCCTCGAGACCTTCTACTATAGAACTTTATTGGAGTGCTATCAATGGATAGTTTCTCCACAAGTGGTTTTTTTTTTCATGTCTTCTGTTCATACAGCAGATTTACTTGATGTAATATAATTACAGTTGTAAATATCAATAAATTATTCTATTAAAAAAAAAATACTTTATTGAATTATTACAATCTGCGACTTGTGGGTAATAAGCAATGCTATGCTATACAGTCATTCCATAAAAACAAAACCAAAATAAAATAAATAAATGTAATAAAAATATATACATGCGGTATAAAAAAAACAAAATAAATGCGATAATTCTCACAATTAAAGATGCACTTTGTAGCGACTGAATGGCCTACAGGGTCAATCTGCAGCAATTAATACATTAAATATTTCTGGATACGAAATCGGGACCTATAGCTCACCAACTCGATGCTTTACATACTTAGCAACTCCGGTCCATTGACCATTTATAAGCATTATTTTTTATTTTTTTGCTATGCCATTTAATCCTTTTCTGGCCTGTGGGCTATTTCTTTTATGTCGTTTCACAATACTTCAACACTTACTAGACAAACGCTCTAAGCTCCCAATTAATTACAAAAGACTCATATACATGGATATTATGAGACCTATTTGGACTTACGGAAAAGTTCTTTGGGGCTAAACTAAGCCATAGAATTCCTCTCGTATCCAATCTAAAATCCAAAATGCTCCTTATATAGTTACGAACAAAGTAATCCATAATGACCTTAATGTCCCACTTGTTACTGGTTTGGTCAGAATCCGACATCAGTATTTTCATGACGATCTTTATTCCCACTCATTACAAACCTAGCAACCTCTTCAATTCCTGACAATCCTCAGGGGTGTCTGAAAAGAAGATGAAAAGCCTCGTGAGCTTTTGAGTTGAATTCGTTATTTGAGTACTATCAATGGGTAGTTTCTCTAATTTATCTATGCTATTATGTATCATTCCTGGCATTTACTTGTTGTATTGTTATAATACAGTTGTAAATTCCAATGAACAAATTTTTTTTTTTTAAATAGTTTTGAGTAATCCCTTACAATATTTAATTATATACCTGGCTTGGGAAAATTCTAATGATGTTTTTGTGCTAGTTAATTGCCAACACTTATGAGAGGTTTTTTAGACCTTTAAACACTTCATTTTATTGTTAATAGTTGCAGTTTGACTCTTGGATCTCTCTGGTATGCTATATTCTATTATCATTATTTTCCTTCATTCTTAATTCCTTCAAACACATTTTACCTTTCACCAATAAATATGGCATTCATTATATTTGGTAATGAAATCATATTTTTGTTTACTTTACTTTTTTAATATATTATTTGTAATTTTACTAACAAAGATAATGCAAAATTTCGCTTATTAAATATTTATTTAATTTTATATATAAAAACCTGTACCGCTAAAACCCTTTATAAAATATTTGACATCGGGAATTTTATAATAACACAGGCCAACGATGAAAAAACTTTTGTACTGAAAATACCTTCTTCCTATAGTTTTTAGGATGCTTAATCCAAATATGATATTAAAAAAGCTGTATCACCAACAATTTCTTCACATTTTATAGTTAAATTTATTAAATTAAGCGATTTTTAAATAATTGAACAGTTTTAATATTTAAAGTAAATAACTGAAAAACTAGGTCTATAGGTGTGGATGAAGTTGGTAGCACTGCTGAAACACATTTGCTGGCCAAAAAAGGTTGCTTCTTTTTTCTGTGAACAGCTGATGTTTTGTTTACTGAAAAACTAACCTCACTTTCACGTTTCCTTTACATGTGCTCAGTACAATGTCTAATCGCGGTTGTAAAAAGTCTGCTGACAGTTTTTGTTATATTTGTGGTGAGTTTGTGATTAAAAAGCACCAAAGAAACATTACAGACTTTGTCAAAAAGGTTTATCGATCATACTTTGGAACTAAACTTGGTGATCAGGATAAATCTTGGGCCCCGCATAAGATATGTTATTTATGTGTCGAAGATCTAAGAAAATGGTCGAAAAAGGAGAAAAAAAAACTTTGAATTTGCTGTTCCTTTGATACGGAGGGAGTCAAGAAATCATTCCGATGTTTGCTACTTTTGCAGTGTCGATATAACTGGTCATAACTCAAAAAACAAGAAGGTAATAAGCTACCCTAACCTTCCGTCTAATAAGCTACCAGGGCCGCTGGAACACCAACATGATGGAGGATTACTGTTGGTCACTCCACCGAGAAGTTAAACAAGCGAAACATCGTAGACAAAGCTACACAAGAAGCTTTAAAGAAAAAAGAGAAAGAAAGTATAGAGCAATTCTAGCTGACAAGTGAAACCTGTATTAGCACATTATATCACTGTTTTAAGCAGCCACTGTAAACACAAACCTTATGATATGACATAGTGTTTCATTGATTCCCCCGTATACCGTAAAGGGGTTTAGATAGAGGTTTATACTATACAATGCAAAGCATATTGCTGGAATATTATGGGTGATGCAAAAAAAAACAAAGGCCAGATTTAGATTCAGCACATAAAAATCTGTAAAGATCAACTAATAAAGTTTTCAAAAAGATGTTTTTGTTAGCCTGTGTAATTTATAAGGTATACTTACAAAAAGTTCATTAAAATAAATAAATGTTCTCCTGATAATTCAATAAAGGCTACGACATATCGCCAGGTTTCCGTTATATTTTAGTAAATTAATTGTTAAGGCTTTCTCTATTTATGACTTGAAAACATTTACATATATTGTTAATCGCGATATTGTGAAATAAAAGAAAGAAGTGATTTGTCAATATTAACTCGGTGAAGTATATTAAAAAGATTTAGCTGTTTAAAATATGCCTAGGCATCTCAATTTCAAAATGACTGACACCCAATTTCACGACATAGTACATTACTTAAATGTAGAAAATATCTCGATACACCTCGATAAGATCGGACCTAGAATTTTTGGATACATTAGTAAAAAAAAAATACAAATTTATTAAAATACGATTACTGAAACCTTTCAAATCTTTCGAGAATAATATTGTTACAGGTCTAGGAAAAGTTCGTAATATAAAAGCTGTCTTAGCCCCATAAATAAGTTTAAAAGTCTTGAAACGCTGTTTAGTCTTCTTCTTTCAGATGTCGGAATAGTTTGAAATAATAGAAGAAAAGAGTAAAATAATTAGTTTTTTTTTTTACAATATTTAATTAGCAAGTTATGTTTCTTGAACGATGATAAACAATTAGAAGATGTGTATTAGTACTTACGTCATTATATATTATTATAATTTATTTTATTTTTTTATTAATTTTTGTAATTTTAAATATTTTTATTTTGAAGAGAAAAGATATGCCCAGGGCCGGGATTCGATTGCATATAATATATAATGGCGTAAGTTAACAAGATCGTAATTAAAGTAATGTTCAATGAACTTTCTTCCCCTTGGGTACATCGCAAATTGCAAGAACACGGGGATATGGGATCAGTGAAGAGAATGTATTTGTCCGACCGAGATATGAACCAGGATAGCTCAGTTGGTAGAGCACCATGACGGAAACATGGGGGACCTGGGGTCGAATCTCGGCCCTGATCATATCTTTTCTCTTCAAAATAAAAAATAATTAATACTTACTTAAATAATTCTAGATTATAATAACTATTTATATTAAATAATGCATCAAATCAGTAAACAATATGCGGAGGAAATGTATTCAGATCTAATTTTGATTAATAGGGAAAACTCATACACTAATCAAATTTGAGATCTACTTCATGGAGTGCTGTCAGGATTTCAAACTGATAATTAGCAGTAATAATAATCTCTTTGGATAATTATATCTATATATATAAAAATCTCATGTCACGATGTTTGTCCGGGCTAATCTACTGGACCGATTTTAATGAAATTTCGCACAGATGTGTAGCGTTGTCCACCATCCATCACAAATACAATGAAGATGAGAAGGCTAAAACTGTACGGACATTTAAAAAGAATGGGAGAAACACGGATTATAAAGAAGAATTTTAATTACGTTAACAAACTCAGAAAAATAGTCGGATGGATAGAAGCACTGAAGGAAAATGCCAACGAAATAGGATTCTTACAGAATAAATAATATGTGACAAGAACCGCCTCAGGCTACTGATAGAAAACGCAACCTATGAAGAAGACAAACCTAAGCCTCGACAGAAGATAATGAAGAAGTACTAGGAACAGAAGAAGAAAAAGAAACGCCATAAGTTATGTACGGTCCATAGATGGCCAAATTCATAGATAAAAAAATATATTTATATACTCAGATATTATATAGGGTCATACATAAATGCGTAACCTGTATTTTGATGTATTCTCCCTTGAACAAATTATTTCTTGTTAGTCTTAGAGCCTTGGTCGATGTTTTACCTCCCCCCCCTTACCTCCTCTATTCTTCCTTTGTCTGTTGCAGGCCATTGTTTTCAATTTCGTGTTCACGAACCTCAGCAAAATCTTTGTATTCTGTCTACATATTATTGTTGGCCTCACGTGGTCTCTCGCCAATTACTTTGGCATTCAGGGAAGATTTAAAACTACCTTGCGTACACACCTCCCGACACCTGTCTCACATCTTAAACTGTATCGTTTTCATCACCTTAAAGTAATCGGTTGTTTTCCTTATTGCTATTAATTTTTCGTTCCCATCCGAATTCCATAACTATGTACCAATTTTTATTATATACTTCTCATAAGTAAAATTCGTACTTTGACTCGAACTTCTTAGGATCCGTCTACAAGTGTTCGCGGACACTTGAATCTTTGATTATTTATTGAAATTTACAACTGTATTACAATAATACAACAAGTAAATAGAATGAATGATACGTGATGGTATGAGATAAAAGGGACAAGAAAATCTATATATTAATCAAAAAACAAATTCAACTTGGAAGATCACAAGGCCATCTTGTTTCCTCGTTATTATCAAGAATCCAAGCGGAAGCTAGGTTTATAACTAGGGGGTTTAAAGTTTGTCATGAAAGGATTGATATTGGGTTCAGGCCAAATCAGCAACAAATTGTACATTGAGGTCATTACGGATGACTTTATTCGTAACAAAGTAAGGAGCATTGAGGATGTTACGAGTTTGGATTGAAAGAATTGGATTCGAGTGTGATGACTTAATGGATCCCCAATGCTCTCCTGCGTAAGTCCAAATAGGTCTTAAAATAATCATGTTTATTAGTCTTTTGCAATCCATTGGGAGCTTTGAGCGTTTGTCTAGTAAGTTTTGAAGTAGCCTCAAATGGTAGTTTCTAGTCTTATCAATCCAGTATGAGGATTTGTACAACAGAAGGCAGTGGGATATTTAATTGTTAACTAAAAAAATTTTTTTCACTACTATATAATTATAACTTAAATATAACTATATAATCATTTATATACAGTTATAAAAAAAATTATTAAAAACAAAGAATCCAAGTCGGCTTTATATTGCACAGTCCCGACTGTGCTGCACCCAATGAGGAATATGCGAACTATCTCCGAGCATAAGCAGATAGTAAATGCTAAATGTCACTGCTCACTTCTGGATTAGTCACCGCTGTTTCAACAATGAAATGTGCATCATAAATAAATATAAATTATAGTAATATTCAATTTATAATTTTTCTCTTTTATATAAAAAAGATTTTTGTATTTTATTTTACATGTTATGTAGAATAATAAATGTGGATCTTTTGTAATCTTACGGTCCTTTCTAGCAAACGTTTTCGCCTTTTTCAAAAACCTTTTAAGTAACTCCTACGTAACATTAAAAAATGTATATATGTATATATACAGATAAGAAAAATAAATAAACACCTTTAATAGAAAACAATATAAATAAATAAAATTGTTAAAGTGTGATTACAATAATTGGACTTATGAAGAATTTAACAGTAAGGCTTAAAAATGTTTCACATAGTCAATGTTTCGTTTATTTTGTATAATCTTATGATATTCTCCATCAAACGGTTTGGTCTTTTTTAAAATATATAAAATCTCTTAATGGGTAGAGAGTGCACTGATCACTACTGGGCATCAGTCACTGACGTATCTACACCGAAAAGCGCTTCGTACCAATATATATTTAAATATTAGTAATATCCAATATAATGTATCTATTAAATAAAAAATCTTTTAGTGAAATGTACTTATTTTACGTATAAGATGGGACAATAAAAAACGGACTGTAAAAATTGAGTTTAACGGTTGAAGATCGCATACAATTTTACAATTGACGTTAGTCCTTTGCAAATCTATTTCATTAATTGAAAAAAAGGATTAAAATATTTTATCCCTCAATTTACACTAATTAATTTCATTATAAATGTTTACTTGAAATTATAAAAATAAATCATCATTATAAAATCTGTATCACTACAATCCATGAAGGGTCTATGGTTCAGTATGTGGTAGAAACTGTACTGTTTCTTGGACAACAGTTGTGCAGGGAGATGATTTTCTATCCTCATGGGTACCCTCTTTACAGAAGCTAGGTGAGCCCCAGTAGGGTCCTGATTCCCATAGGATCTATCTCCGGTTGCTAAAACATTAAATAAAAGTCTGCCACAGCTGCGGGCTTGAACCCAGGATCTTTAACACGGCAACTCAGCGCTCTATCACAGAACCACTCCACTCCCTTTTTCTTAATTAGGAATAATTATAACCTAATTTATAACCTTAATAAAACTTAACATACCCTAAAATATATTCAGACATAAGGGCAGAGTCAAGTACTAAACCCTAAATCTGAAACCATTAATCCTCCTTTCGGAAACATTTGTAATCCGCGATGGAAAGGAAAAGGGAACATAAAATTTTTATGACATAATTGTTTGTTAATCCGGTTTAATTGCCTGCCGGATAAGGCGATCATTAATCTTGATGGAACAGGGGGTTGCAGTACAATACTACCCTCCTCTGTCCGATTTGGGTTAGTTCAGGCCTGACAATGATGTCTACTTGAGTCCGAAATTGTACTCATTTATATAAAGCAACATCTTCACGGAAGCTAGTTTAATTTTCATAAACATATATTTATAATAAATAATATATAATTAAATTAAATGTATTAAAATTTTCATGAATTCGATTCATATTATGCATAAAATAATAAAAAATATAAATAAATATATATATATATATATATTTACTATATACACATACATACACCAACTGCCTTAAAAATGAGAATGATAACTAAAATATTAATTGTTATGAAAATTATATATTAGTACAAAATAGAAAAAAAAACACAATAAAAAGCGCTGAAAAATTACATGAAACAAAATATTAGCCATATAAAAAGTATCTCTTTTTTATATGAAAAAGTTTCAGTGACCAATATAATGTTTTATTTAACAGTAGTATAGTGGGACGGACCGTAATGGAGACACCACACTTCTTATTACCAGATTTAGATTCTTTTATTTTTCCAGTATTAATTTATAACGTATATAGTAGCTAAAAAAATTGAATAAATAGCTTCATAAAACAATATAAATAAATACAAATATTAAAATGCAATGACAGTAGTTGAGATGCTATGACTAAAAACCTATTTTTCATTTATCATAAAACTAATTTTTTATATTGTGTAATCATTCGACTACTATTTATATATGTTTTTCATACTTTTTGGTTACATTCAAATGTAATAAGTGGTCCCCTACGCCAGGGAAAGCGGCGAACATATTTAAATGTAATTTATTAAAATAAAAAGAAGTAGCTTCAAGTTTAATCACAGTAGTTTGGGTGCTAAGATAAGTTGAAAATTGTTTTGCATAGTCCTTCTTTTTTTTTTTTTGTAAGTTTATACAATTATTAAACACTTTCTAGAAAACTGTTTGGTTTGTTTTAAAATATACAATAAGTATCTCTTACATCGGATTATAAAATGGATATAAAGTTAAATAATTAAAATTAATAACTTTAATATGAAATTATACAATTAAATAAAAATGTTTTAGAGCAATCACAGCAACCTTTTTTGCAAATTTAATTTTCTTGAAAAATCGACACTTTCTAGAAATATTATTGGTCAATTTCAAATTCCCTACGTCAGATTATAAATTAAATATTTACAGTTAAGCAAACAATCAATATAAATTAATAATTTTAATATAAAATATATTTAAGTGTATTCGCAGTAATTAGGAAGCTTAGTTACACGAAAACATAAAATTATTTTCCATATTCCATTATATCTCGAGTGTTTTGGTCATTTTCAAAATAAATTATAAATAACTCTCACGTCAAATTATTTTATACATATTAAAATAATTTAAAACATACATATAGCTTTAATATAAATAAATAAAAATGTTAAATGGTGATCTTTCGACAATTTCTAGAAAAATATTTGGTAATTTTCAAATGTAATAAGTATCCAATAAGTTAGATTATAAAATATTAAATAAAAAGCAGTGTTATATAATTTGTTATTAAAATTTTAGGTTTATAATAAGTATAAGATTGTATCTTTGCGAGCCGAAACGTTATAAATTAAGAAAATTCTATGACGAAGTAAAATATAGGCCTGTAATTTTAAATTGGTCAATCAAGTCTCCAACTTAATTACTAGAAAATTGAAAAAAAAATGTATTTATTCTAAAAATTTAATACTGATAATTAACAATACTATTTACAATTATGTTAGTTAATTAATATACATGTTTTCTAATCCTAGTAACCGGACACAGTCAGAACCATCAACTGTGTTGTATTGTTTTACACAGCCGAAAAATTATTGATATGCCGTTGTAATTCAAACATATTTACCTTATTCCGTTATTTTTGACCGTCTTATTAATTTTTTGTTCACAAAAAAAATATAATATTCTGTAGATTTTTTTATATAATTTATCTTTTTGAATTCGTTACTTCTAACTAACAAGTAAGATTAACACATTAACGCCATGTGCGGCACCGGTGCGCACGACCTGAGTACTCGTTTGGGCCGCGTGTTCACATATCCACAGGCAACCTTAATTTTCCGTGTGTGCACCGGTGATCGCGCGGCTCCAGTAAGTAATTTTAAGTAATTTTTAATTAAGGTTGCCTGTGGATATGTGAACACGCGGCCCAAACGAGTACTCAGGTCGTGCGCACCGGTGCCGCACATGGCGTTAATGTGTTAATATACCGCTTGATTTATTTATAAATAAATGTCATAAATAATGACTACGAGCATTTATTAAGATAGAAGAAACAATATAAAACAGAAGGTTAAGATATTTAGGTAATATCATTAATATCTAATGTATTAAATACTCTTTTAGGTTTACTCGGCCACTATTATTACAAAAGACTTTATTGGTTTCTTCTGGTTTAGAGTGTGCTAATTGTGACATTCTCATTTCAGTCCTGAAGAAGTCACCAGCATGGCTGGCGAAACGTTGGCGAAAAATTTAGCAACACAGTCTAAACCAGAATAAACCAATCAAGTCTTTTGTATCTAATGTATTGTTGTATATTGAATAAGAATATATTTTATCTATATCGATCAAATAAAATCCAAATCTATATTGTCCACAGTTAAAGATTTCGAAAATTTTAGGTTAAAAAAAGGTTTGATTGAGGACTAAGACAAATCTAAATCATTTTTCCACAATTTTTAATAAAATTTTTTGCGCCAACAACAACAAATCTAAATAATTACTTTTCAACATAAGATTTCCATATAAATCCAATATTTATAGATAATCTACAGAAAAATAGAAAGAGCAACCAAATAGTAAGAATTGAAATATTCTGTAAGAAGAAAAAAATTGAAATCGTTCAAACGATCCTTTAAGACTGTCTAAATAAAATAAAAAATAACGAATAAATTAATGTACGATTCGAAGTAACATAACATTAATACATTTTAGATTATCATAAATATTTGTAGATGATAACTGGCCTCCCCCCCAAAAAAAATGTATTTATTTATTTATTTAATCTTCTCCTCTTCTAACGGCGTGGGGATCCTTTCTGTAGAGCTTGATCCATGAATCTCTCTCCTTGAACCAATCGTCATCTCCTTCCCCATTCCAAATGTCTTATGTCAAAGGCCTCCTGGATTGCGCCTTCCCAAGTCTTCCTTTCGGTCTCATACCTTCCATCGGTATCATATACGGTCTTCACCATTCCGGAAACATGACGGGGGGGTTTAAGACCGACCTATACCTCTGCGTGGTTACTAAACGCTCTTTGAGTAGGCTAACAGAGGCGGCAAAGTCTCTCTGCAGCCTGATAGGTGTCAAAAAGGATCAGGGGCCATCAACTCTGGAAAACATAATGTAGAGCATACAATAAACACACCATCTCAGGTAATTAACTGCTGTATGATCTAAGCAGCGAAGCAGAGAGAGAGCCGGCCTGACGACTCCAAGGAGGCAATCCCTCTAACAGGCTTTGGGGTAGCGGGCCTATCCCCCGTTATCTCGAGATTTAACAATCAAAAGTATAGTTAGAAATAGAGCCGATCAGAAATCATGGTACAAAAATAAATTTCTCATTTACAACATTGGAAAAGCCTTTTATTGTGATCGGGGTGTTTGTTATTCTAAAGGGGCTTAGACCCAAAATAAACTTTTCTTTTCTATTCTTTCTATTACTCAATTCATGTTAGTAGTACTTAAATAACAGATTTAAGCTAGAAGGCTTCTTAAGAAACCAATGACTTCCCATCGTCCAGAATCCTTTAATAATATCCCACTGACTCCTGTAGAACAAATCCGATACATAGCATTACAAAGGTTTAACTTGGAATCCTCATACTTGACAAGAAACTGCTTGCCATTCAGGCTACTGCAACACTTACTAGACAAACGCTCTAAACTCCCAATAATTAAAAAAAAAAACTCATATATATGGCTATTATGAGACCGATTTGGACTTACGGAGTAGAGCTTTGGAGCTCCACTATGCCGTCGAATTCCTTTCGTATCCAATCCTTACAACCCAAAATACTTCGTAAAATCCTTAATGCTCCTTGCACTTTGTTACGAATAAAGTCATCCATAAAGACCTCAATGTCCCATTTGTTGCTAATTTTGCCCGAACACGATATCAATCATTTCATGAGACCTAAGTAACCTAAGTGGAAATTGTTATTTGAGTACTACCACTGGGTAGTTTCTCAACTTATCTTTTTCCTCGCCTCTATGTATCATCTTTACGATTTATGTTTATTGTTATAATACAGTTGTAAATTTCAATGAATGAATTAATAAATAAAAAAATAAAAATTTTAGAAGGCTACAAGGCCATCTTATAATGTTGACACGTTGTAGTTCATTAAAAATGTGTTAATTTTAACCAATACTTTATAAAAATAGCAATCGTACAATTAAACACCATCTTTGAAAACAATTACAATCGCATTTAAACTTTACTAACATTTATTCCCAACTTCAGCACCGCACACTTTGACAAAAGACAAAGTAATGCTTAATTAGAAACGGAGTCCGCCCCCCCCCCTCTACCCCTTGAGGCGGGAAAACCTTCCCGCCAAAAGTAGAGAGAAATAATTTTCCAGAACCGGCCTCAAAAGTCGTTTTATTTTATTTATTTTTCTTTTCGTAACCTTTTTAATTATTTAAACGTAATCAAGCGTCTCCTCTGGATTCAGTGTTGTTTTCTTTTATTTATAAATGTGATATTTATATTTTTTTTTCTCTTCCTTTTCACTACAAGTAAAAGCATCTTCATTTATGTTTTTACTCATTTTACCGGATTCATTTCAAGTGACTAAACACATGTTAGAGGCGTCGTGAAAAGGTCTTTATACACGAATGGTGAAAAGGGTCTAAAAAAAAAAAAAAATAATGCTAAAATAAAAATAAAAAAACAACGGATCTTTATGTCTTCAAATGTAGTTTTTATTCGTCGAAAAATTTTCCCCGGCGCAACCTAATACAGATATTGGATTGAAGTTTTTATCTGTATTCAACTCAGGTTGAAAAGCTCCGATTCATTCATTACTCTTGAAAAAGCAGCCACAGGTTTTTGTCCCGATCTTCTCAACGCGCCCACCCTTATGAATATATTCCCTTTTTTATTTACACCTGAGAGACTTATCACATCGATTATTATCTTTAAATAATTTAAAATGTTTCCCTAGAAAAAGGCAAAGGGGTTATTCAATTTTCTGGTCGTTTTAACATTTTTTTTATAAGAGGGCGAAGGAAAATTTTAAGTAAAAGATAGATTTGTATTCGAAACAACAGTCAAATTCCATTGTTTTCAAACTTATTATAAACTGATTACCTAAAAAAAGTTTTAAAACATTGATGATACCTTTTTGTTTAAAAGAAAAGTTTGATGGACTGCCACAAGCCATAATTTTTACATTATAATTCAATTATAATTTAATATAACACTGTTTGTTAAGTAATTATAATTTTCATTATGGAGATATAAATATCTTGATATTTCGAATAGTAAAATTACGATTATTGAAGTCAAATCGCCCTCAGTTTTATAGACAAATTTTTTCAATAATAAAAAAACATTGATTATTTTTTATAAAATAATACAAAAGTCTGATGGACAGCTACAATTCACCATTGTTATATCGGATTGTATTTCATTTATAATGTAATATGAAACTATCTTTATATAAAGCATTCCATAAAAAACAAGAAAGTACCTTAAAAAAATGTCCAGTTTACATTTCCTTTTTAAATTTATTTATTGAAATTTTCAAATGTTCATTGCGGATGACTTTATTCGTAAAAAAGTAAGGAGCATTGAGGATATTATGAAGGATTTCAGATTGTATGGACTAGGTACGAGATAAATGGAATAATTGGGGTTGGTCCACGTTTTGGTACTAACTAGTACCAGGTACCCCTTCCCTTCCCTAGTAATAAGTAATTAAATTTAAATAATTTATATTACTTATTACTTATTAATATTAATTATTAAATTTAATATTTTTTATTGCATGCAAATATTATAATCTTTCGTATTAAAAATCAGAGAATTCTATAATTGTTCGACGTTGCAGGTTAAAATTCGCGAAGAACTCGCTAACAATTTAGTCGTTTCGATTTACATTGATACGTTGATGCAATGCAGCCTACGGAGGGAAAAGTTTCTAAACAAACTTTCTTTTGTATCGGAAATTCTTTAGAAAAACATTTATTGGTTCGTTCGTTTAGAATTTCACTAAAACGTTTGTGACTAACCTTGCTTTCAATAGTTTGTTGAGCAAGGAAGAAATAATAAATAACTATGAATATAAGTATTATATATATTTATATATATATATATATATATATATATATATATATATATATATATATAGTGAGAAATAGAGATAGAGAGTACCCTCTTAGTATTGTTTGAAGATATTGAGTATTTTGCATTAAATAATATAATGAATTTTTTATTATTATTTCAGGATGAATATAAAGGTAACATAAAATGCTGACCAACCCTCGTTTTAGAAATTATACACCCGTTCATTCAATTTTATTTTGTTTTAAACATCTTAATGCACTGTGTAATATATAAGGTGCTAATATTTCATGTCATACATTTGTAATATATTTAGTTAATAATTGCATAATTTATAATAAAATGCCAGTACAACTACAACCCGTGAAGGGTCTGGGGTTCAGTATATGGTGGAGACAGTACTTTTTTTGGACAATGGTTGTGCTGGGAGGTGATTCGTCCTAGATCCTCCCTTATTTAGGGTGCCCACTCTTAAGGAGGCTTCTAAATCCCCTAGAATCCATCTCCAGCTGCTAACAGACAAAATAAAAGTCTTGTCTACAACTGAGCCACTCCGCTATAATAAAATACCGTTTCGGAGAATAAAGTTATCATAATGATTAATGTTATTAAGTTTGGTAATGTCAAATAGGGGGGAAACCCTTCTGAGGCTCACTCAGTCTCTATGAAGTGGATATCATTAATTGGGGGAAAACCTTGCGGTTGATGATTTCGTCCAAATCACCTCCTTGCGAAACCGTTGGTTTGCTAAAAGTAGTGTCTCTACGTACCTTATACCTGGGTTGTACTAGTAAAGGTATTTTTTATATTATATGTTTTTTTCTTATAAATGACATTTTATAAGTGTGAAAATGGCGTAATATATTTTCGAATAGATGAAAAATTATTTTAACTAAATATAGTGTTTACTTTATTCGTTATTGTCAGTTGAAAGTTTTTTGAATAATTTTTCTTTCATTGTATATTGTGATTCTGCACAGATACATTTAAATTTGTCCATTTTTTTTTAATTTGAGACTGTTCTATTTGGTACAGCATGTAATTTTTGTGAATTGTAGCAAATTATATAAAAAATAAATATTTAAAATTAAAAAAAAGCAAATTCGTTATGGATTTATCCAACAATATTTTTTTCCAAATATGAGATGAAAGTTGTAAAAAATACGAAAGGTATTTATGCATTATTAAATAGTTTAAAAAAAAAAAAAGGATTATAAATAAGCAGTCATGAGAACGGCCGACAGAAGTGATAACTCCAAACTTTAGAATAACTGTGTTCTTTTTTGAATATCTAAATCAATTGTATCCTGAATTATTTTAATTTCAAATTTGTAAATTTAAATTTCTAGCATCAGTCTGGTTTTTATATATACCGAGCAATAATTATGTACAGTTTGGAGTAGTTTATTCATTTTTCAAAAGATGATGTGCTGGACAAGCTCAAAACAAAATATCAATAATTTAATTGAATAATTAGTATATAGTTATATTATTTATATCTTGTATTTTTATTTAAATAGATGTTTATGAACTTTATTTCCACTTTTAGCATTATTATCAACGCTAAGTTCAACAATACTTAGATCATTTTTGCTTTCGATCATTTCAAAACACAAACTATGAAAAATAAAATATTTTAAGGAATTAAAAGAAAGTTTAATTAGTTTTTCATTTTTTAAATTATTATCGGTATCGATTTCACAAGTATTAAACAACCTTTTAGTTTATTATTCTTATTCTTATATCAATGATATTCTAATATTTAAACTAATTTATTGCCAGTTCCTAGCATGTTGCTGACGCGAACCCGTAAGTTTTCACCTACGATAAGTCGCTAAACGCGGCTAAAGAAGTTTTCACTAAATAAAAAAACGTATACCAATTTTTTTCATAATAAAAGTAGAATTACAATAGAAGTTGGGGCGGAATGAAAATTCTTTATGTACAATTTGTAGAACAGGAAAAACTTCACAACCCCTTACTTCGGAAAATTCTCTCAGGTTTCCTAAATTAGACATTTCTCTGTATAATTAACTTCCTATGAATTATTTAATGGATTAAGAAAACTTTCTTTCCATTATAAATTTAAATGAACCTCTTCCCTTCCTCTCTATAGAAAACCAGAAACATGTTATATACAGAATTCATAATTGAGAATATAAGCTACATTTTAATTATTAAACGTAATTTCTGTTTATTAATTAAATAATGCGAATAGTAATATTTTTAAAGGTATTACCTTGAACCATTATTGAAACAAGGTATACATTATTTAAAGAAATTATAACATCTTAGCTCATTTTTTTTTTAACTTTATGATTTGTATTATCTGGCCAGATATTTATTGTGTTTCTTTTTCTGTTCATGTTTGTTATTCTTAATAGACTAAGTCTCAGAATAGATACGCTTTTCTATTCTATATACCTGTACAACTACAACCTTTGAAAGATCTTAGGCTTAGTACATAGTAGAGACTGTACAGTTTCTAAGAAAACGACATCGGAGGAAGGTTATTTGGTCGGGAGGAAGCTTAACCGCCAGGTTTTACCCCAATTAAGCTGGGCGAGACCCAGGAGGGTCTGAATATACCATCCATGACTATTAACGGATTAAATAATTATAGATTATTTACTATTTTGCAATAAATAAAAGAATGATTTATTTTTTTACATAAGGTTTGTTTTATAGATGTCTCAATCCAATTTCATTGCATTCTCTTAGCTTGTTTTATTTTTTAAATCTATGCGTTTCATTTTTTTCTCTATTTAAATTCTATATGTTGAGTGAAGGTTGTATAAAGAAGTCTGGAAGAGTGGCTTTGTGATTTTCCAATTTTTAAATATATCAATAATTTAACACATCAAACATGAGAAAAGACTACACCGAAATTACTCTATTCGTTGCCAGGCAACGCTCGTAAAATATTATATAAAATATTTAAGAAATTTTTTGTTTATGTACATTACAGAGATAACAGCATAATTTATAAAAAAAGGTAAAACGTTATTTATGTTCTTTAGTTCAGACAATAAAGATGTCAATATTGAATTATAATTGCCACATTTTTAAAGTCAAAAGTGTAAACAAAAAAAATTATATTTTTTTTAACTATTGGTCAATTTTTTTATGTTTAAATATTATTATTTTTTAAAAAGAAAAGATAGTATTTTCCTTTGTCTTTCCGTAAAAGCGCTCTTAGAGCGCTGTCACGGAAAGACAAAGGTTCCGGGTTCGAATCCCGGCCGTGGGCCTATCCTTTCTCTAAAAAAAAAATTAAATAAAATAAATTATAATATAATATGCAATTCAATTATAATGCGATATAATTTTTTGTTTAATGATTCTTCTAATAATAACAAAAAAGTACTGTAATTGTTTTTTTTCATTACTCTAACAATCATTTAAAAATTAATTTTATATCTCATTACAATTAAGGTATTATATATATATATATATATATATATATATATATGTGTATATAGATGTAGGTAAATTACTTTTGGGGCAGCCTATACTAGGATGAAATCTACGATAGCAGGTCTTCGGAGTTATATATTCAGAATGTCTCAGAATATTATTAAACGTTTTAATATACAAAAAAAAGATAATACGAGGGACTATTAAAGAGGAAAAGAAAAAAACATATCTAGGCAACGATTGAGACTTCCACCGTAAGTGTTACTTCCAAAGTTGAGTGTCGCTCAAGACAAAGCTCGGAATATAGATGTCATTCCTGGGGAGATTGTGCTGTTGAGAATAACCGTTTTCTCATGATAGCTATAGTTTGGTGTCAGCGGGTTTGGTTTGGGGAAGGGTTTTGAAAAAAAAAGACTACAGCCCTAGTAATACCACCCTCTTGTACACTCCCCAATCCTATGCCTTTATTACTTTTTTTGTCTTCCATCCCTTCTTGATATATTTCTTTTAATTTATAAAATAGTAACCCGACATTGGACAATATGTTTATAATGTTACTGCATGGTAGAGACTGGACTGTTTCTTGGATAACGGTTTAGCAGAGAAGTAATATGTCCAAGATCAACCTCGACCACCAGGTTTCCCCCATTTTATAAAAGCTGGGTGAGTCCCCAGAGGGTCATTAGATCGATAGATACAAAGATAATAATAATTAAAATTATAAAATAACATAAAAGTTTTTTTTAGTTTGTGAATTAAAATAATAGGATATACATAGATGGATAACAGTAATGATAAAAACCAATATGTAAGTAAAAGTAAGAACAATAATGATAACAAAACTAGTAAAAGAAAAGGGTTCAGTACATGGTAGAGACTGTACTGTTTTTAGGACATTTGTCCTATATTATGCGATTTGTCCTGTATCAAGCTCAACCACCAGCTTTTTCTCCCCATTGAGGGTACACACTTAGAGCCGGATTCGAACCCAGAACCTTGAGCGCACTACAGACTAAGCTACCCCGCTCTCAGTATTGTTTTCATTTAGCAATAGCATTGGAATAGTAACGGAAATAAATTCACCTTATTATGATTAGTAAAAAATAATTTCCAAATTTTAAAAATCAGTCTGAAAAGACTCATGAAAATAAAATATGTAAAATATTGGGTTGTAACACATGAAATGTCAGTGAAGGTGTAAATTTAAATTATTAGCAAAATAATTGTTAAACAGTACTTTTATTAATCAAAATAGGATCCTTCACTTTCAATACACTTCTCCTAACGTGAAACAAGGATTTCTATCCCCGCTCTGTAGAAATTAGGTGTCAAGGAAGAAGCGAAGTCTTTCAGGGCATTTTCGTTGTCAAATTTTTTATTTCTTAAAAATTATCCTAACAACGGAAAAATTAAAAATCAGTTGGAAAAAGGTCCGGAGAATATGGTGGGTGAGGAAGGACCGCTATATTCAGCTCCTGAAAAAAAAAATCGGGTGAGCTGCTGGGCCTCGGTTAATTCATGTGGGTACCCATATTTCCACCTTTTTTGTCTTACCAAGCTCCTTAAGGTGCCTGGTAACAGCCATGGCACTTGCTCCAAGTTGTGAACCTAATTCACGAGTGGTTTGGGAAGGGCCCGCTTCGACTAGCTCTTTCTACTTTTCGTTGTCCAACTTAGTCCTCGGCCTACCACGTTCTTTGCTGGTAAGGTCATAATCCCCAGACCGAATTTTTTTAAAACAACGGAAGATTGTTCTTTCGCTCACTGTCAGTGTTTCGGAACGCCTCCGTGATGCTATGGCCAAGTTTAAATTCGTTGAGAAAAATTATACGAATTTCCATGGAAGACATAATTTTATTCTTATTTATTTTTAAAACGCTGCTTCAACCGTTACGTCCCAATATATTACTCCATCTGTCTTACGCTATTCCAGAATTAGTGGAAATTAAATTTTCACTAAATTTAATATTTAAATATAATTTAATTAAATATATTAAAGGAGAAAAACTGTACTACTACAACTCATGAAATGTCTTGGCTTCAGAACGTAAAACTGTACTGTTTCTGTTGTAGAGGGAGATGTTTTGTATAAAATTCATGGTGGCCACTATATGGAAGTTTAGTGAGCCACTAACTAGAACTAGATTAAATAAATTATCTAAAACAGTCAGTTTTTGAACCCGGGACCTTCAGCACCGCAACTCTGCGCTCTACACCTAGCTACTCCACTCTCCATATTATGTAATATAGGTTAAGCCTATCGAACAAATATATTTAAAAAACAAAAATATATATCTCTTGATATTGTTCCATTTCGAATCACTCGATAAAGGAATTGCTAAACTTTAACATGCTCAATAATTTATCCTAATTTAATAGATTTAATTGAATACTAATTAATTAATTAATTAGCTCTAAATTGGCCCCCTGATTTTAGTCACGGATACACGATTTTGAGTTAATGAAGCTTTAAATTTATATTAAATCAGCAGAAAATTACTATGAATTGAATTAGCTCGTATAATCTTGGATAATAACAGAGGATTATTCCGGTCGATTTCCAGTCTCAGGGATATCACCAACATCGAATTCGGTTTAAAACGATTTGAAACCTTTAAATGTGCTTTTGCCAACGGTATTACCACGTTGAACACACCAGTTCCCGTCAGATCACCGAAGTTAAGCAACGTCGGGCGTGGTTAGCACTTGGATGGGTGACCGCCTGGGAAAAACAGGCGGTAACCATCTGGGAAAAACCGCGTGCTGTTGGCAACTAACTTAACAGTGCACAAAGTAAATACATAACATAACTGGCAAAATAAAGTCTTAAAGCCATTAAAAAAAAAAAAATGTGCTTTTGAGATCTGTTCTTCTTCAGCTTATCCCAAGGAATTTATGTAAGATAGAACTATATTTTATATATAGTTATACTAGCTTTTGCCCACGGCTTCGCAGTCGTGGAATTTGGTCTACCACATAAAGTTTCATGACAAATCATTTTAAATAAATAATTTCATTTTTTTACCTAAAAGTTACTCGTACGTCCGAAATTTCAGATGTCTAACTTCAAAACTGGATTCCATTAAATCATTGAACCCCTATTATATTAAAGGGGAACCCCTTGGGGGTGGAATTATCCAAATTCCTTCCTTAGTGCTCATTTAAGCTATAAAAAAGAACCTATCTGCGAATTTCAAGATGTTCAGTGGTTTCTGCTGTGCGTTGACCGCTGGGTGTGTTAGTCAATCAGGTCACAGTTTTACATAAACTTCGCCTGTGTGGTGTGTTGATAAAAAGTAGCCTATGTCCTTCCCCAGGATTGAGATTATCCATATCGAATTTCATCACAGACGGATCAGCACAGCCGTGAAACATACATTGACACAGATTAACAAACGGGGCGGACAGAAGTTACTTTCGTATACTGTTGTTCGTGTCAGTAAAGGATTAATATGTAATGTTATTGAATTTATTGAAAAGGATTACTTAGTATAACGGTTCCAATTGTCGTACGGCAGCAGCGAGAAATAAAAACTGAAAGGATTAGAATAATGTGCATATGTAGGTTATTTATCGATGTGTTTTTAGTTTTGGCGGTCCAACACCTAATGCAATATACTCCTATAAACTATGTTACTTGATTTGTTTTATTCAGTTAAAATATATAGATTTTGAGAGTGAACACGTGAGCAAGCATACAAACATTGCCTCCCTTTTTCACCCCCTTAGGGGTAGAATTTCGGAAAATCCTTTATTATTGGATGCTTACGTCATACAAAGAACACACCCTCCAAGTTTCAGGTCTCTACGATCAGCGGTTTAGGCTGTGCGTTGATCCGTCATTCATTAAGGACAAAGCATTTTATATGTATAGGTAAATTTAACTAAAAATAACCTACATTTTTGTATCGGATTTTAATATTTTTAATTGTGAAATATTTATGAATAAGGACGTTTTTGTGACAAAAAAGTTAGGTATATGAGAGCCAGGTAGCTTAGTGTGTAGCTGTGCCGTAGGTCCCGCGTTCAAATCCGGCTGTTTAAGATAAATTATTTAATCTGTTAATTTAATAGCTACGGATGGATACTGTGGGATCTGCAGACCCTCCTGGGGCTCACTGGGGTATATTATTATTACTTTTTGTATACATTATCGTCTCCATTGGTAGTTAACTGTATCCCTCACTTCTATTACTTATCATCTTTGTTTCTTATTAACATTTTCATTTTTATTACACTATGCCTTATTTTTATTACTTGACATATTACTTTATTTGATTTATTATTTACAGTATTTTTTTCACTACTTACTGTATTTTTTATTTGTATTACCTTTTTATTTTGTTCTTATCACTTACTGTATTTTTTATTTGTATTACCTCTTTATTTTGTTCTTATCACTTACTGTATTTTTTATTTTTATTTTATTCCTTACTTTAGTTTTATTAATTTTTATTTTTAGGGTTATTAATATTCTAAAATGATCAACCTTGATCTTTATCTATGTATATATATATATACATATATATATATCATGTTCTCCCCCCCAACTTTATTGTCCACCACTCAGATATCTGATACTTATGTGTTTTAATTTTAATATTTACCCATTGTAATTTTTATTTTTATTACCTTATTCTTTAATTTTTATTAATAAACTGTCACTTAGATATTAATACTTGAAAGAGCGAAGAATGCTCTGTTTGTACTTGTTATACGCTGGTCTATCTCAGTTAATTGATCATTCGTTGAGGTTATTGTGGAACCAAGGTATTTGAAGCTATCTACTTTCGGGAACGAAATATATAATTACATTATATATATTACGAAATATATTTTACATTTGTCATACCTAGGTTATTGAACCCTTCCAACTTCAACACTTCGTCTAACTTTAAATAATTATTAAATACTTATTATTTATTATTGATTCACACGCTATTTCGGCGCATATTTTCACGTTTAAACAAGATGGGATTGTTTAAAATTAAAGAGAGAGGAGAATAAATTTAATTTTAATTTAATCAAAGAGAACATGCTTTCTACAGATAATTATCCAGGGAAATTCCCGAGTCTTAACTATAAAGACCATCAGAATTATTCCTGTTCAATTTAACTGGAACTGTTTTTCAAAGAAATATTAATTAATAAAATCTAGTCCAAATAACACTTAAAATACTTCGTAAAAAAATATAACAAAATTTTACTTTAAATCTTTTATCTTCAAAATAAAAATATTTAAAAATTAAAATTATTCTGTAATTTCAAATATGGGTGTTATTTTTATTTTTAATAATACAATCAATATTTGATTTCAGTTATTATTTATAAACACTAAATAGGAATTTTTTTTTAAAGAATACCTTCCATAATACCCGTAATAATAACTCAAATGAATAAATGAATAATAACTTTAAAATTTGCCAATTATAATTTCTTAATGGTAAATTTATTGATCATACATTTTTTTTTATGTATACACACTTTATTGAAATATTACAATCTGCCACTTTTACGCAATAAGTAATAGCGCTAAATAGCTATACAATCATTCAATAAGAAGAAATAAAAAAAAAATAAAATAAAGATATTTGCATGCGGATAATAAAAACAAAATAAATACTTTGCGAAAATAATTGCACACATTCATACCATAATTTCAATTTAAAATTTGTCTGGAGTCCCCGAACTAAGCTTCTTCACCAGGAATGAGGGCAAAGCAGGAGTCTGGGTGGCCCCTGCGCCCTTTCCCGGCCGCGTCACTGGCATTAAACGCCAATGGAAGCTGGTTAAGGGCGCTTCACACACACAGGTCGTGAGTGGAGAATCTGGCCAGTGCCAGTACTCCAAATAACATTATTACAACAGATCTCGGGGCCATTGACGTTTTAGATGGCGGGGTGGGTCATATGGATGTGTGAAGCTGGATAATGATTGAGCCAGGGGGTTGGGATGACAGGCAAGGTTTTGATAAAAGTTTGAAAATTTAGTAGGGATGAGGTCGAGGACGAAAGGAATGTTGAGATCATTATGGAGGGTTTTGTTGGAGACATAGTAAGGAGCATTGACAATAGCTCTCAGGACTTAGGATTGAAAGGATTGAATCCCGCACAGTTCCAGTCCGTAGGTCCAAATAGGTTTGATGACGGTCTTGTATATTAGAAGTTTATTGTCTATTGAAAGATGGGAGGTCCTACATAGTAATGTTCATACATTAAAGAACCTAAATAACGGGGTATTTCATTATACATTATGCAAGTATGTATTATAAATTAAATAATAAAACCTGTACCGCTACAACCCATGATGGGTTTCGGGTTCAATACATGGTGGAGACTTTACTGTTTCTAGGACAACGGTTGTGCATGTTTCTTACCAAAATAAGAGTACCCACTTTATAGAGGCTGGGTGAGCCCAAGGAGGGTCTGAGAACGTAATATAATGTAAATTTCCTTTTAAAATATAGGCATATTAATGATTACCTTTTTAAAAAAAAAAGTTTGATGGACAGCGACAAGCAGAAATATAAAAAATTTAAATAATTTTCCCGGATAAGTTCAGTCTTTTGCACTACCATAGTGTGTAAATGGTTAGTACCTTAGGAAGTGTATAAAATCACTTTTTATTCAATATTATATTTTTTTTTAATAATTAAAGGTGGCAATGTAAAACAACAGTTTATTCTCTGTATAAATCTTTCTATAATATTGTCAAATGCGTAATGAATTTATAAGGTTGCAGTGTTGTGCAGATACTGACTGTATTACATAGCCCCGATCTAGAAAGAGTATACAGTACTCAGATAAGTTTCCAGTGTAGAGAAAATTATTGGGTAGGAAATAACCAATAAACGTGCCATAAAAAAATTAAGAGTGTCTTAAAATCGCAGTATTAAAATTGCAGACAAATAATAATACAAAATATATTCAGTTTGAAACTCTTTATAGAAAAATATGTACAGAATTGTATAGAAAAAACTTTAAAATTGAATTTTACTAAAAATGACCGTGTTTTGAGAAAGAACGGAACATGTACAATATAACAATTATAAAACAATAGGAGTTTCAATGGTTTGAATAATTCTACAATTAAGGCAATAGGGGTAAGTAACCCACTACGTGCCAACAAGTACCAACTACCTCCCTAGTAATAAATAATTAATAATTCCATATAAATAATAACAAATAAAAAAATTCAATATTTTGTTATTGTGTGTAAATTATATAATCTTTCTAATTAAAAATTAAATAGTAGGGGATAACTGCATACAAATAATAATAAATAAATGCAATATTTTGTTATGAATGCAAATGTTATAATCTTTCTAATTAAAAATCGTACAATGGGTGTTGGTCCGCCTTTAGGTACCACGTACCATCTTAGTAATAAATAATTAATAATTCAATATAAATAATAATAAATAAACGCAATATTCTGTTATTACGTATAAATATTAGAATATTTTTAATTAAAAATCGAATAATGGGGGTATAAATAAAAAGTCCGTCGCTAAGCAGCGAATAGTTGCAGGTACCGCTAGTAATAAATAATTTAAATAATTATTTCCATAGAAACAATATCTTTGTTATTGCATGAAAATGTTATGATCTTTAAAATTAAAAATCTATAATAGGGATCCGCCACCAGGTATCAACTAGTACCAGGTACCTACCCTCTAATAATAAATAATACAAATAATTAGTACCATATAAATAATAATAAATAAATAATTGCAATATTTTTTTATTGAATATAATTTTTATAATCTTTCTAATTATAACATATGATTCACTTTTATATATATATATATATATATATATATATATAAGCACTTAAATGGATTAATGTTCGTCAATATTAACTAAAAAACCTTGATTGATACGTATAAAGTGTCTCTAAAAATACAAACACAAACTTCGAAAGACTTTCTAAGTGAATGAGGGTGGATACTAGAGCTAATTGAGGAATATACGATTGTGCATGGCTTGCTGTTAGAAGCGATAAGAAAAAAAGAAAAAAAAAGGGGGGGGGAATGTATACAAAAAAACAAAAAAAAACAAAAACAGAAGCAAACATAAGACAGGTCGATTTTCCAGATGACTCTTCCACTTCATACAACCACCCCTATTTTTTTATTTTTTTTTACCCCCATCCTGATAAATTGACCGTTAAACTCCTAGTTATCCCATTCACCCTTACGACGGATTAAACATTCTATCTCAACCCCTCATGGAGCCTTACATAATAGTTACGGTATTTTTACCTAAAAGACTCTACTTCAAGCTGGAATTCTCCGAGCGTTTTCCAGCCGGAATAAATCTTGCCTACACACATTCCTTACACCTGTTGGAGAACTTAGGGTATCCTCTTGGATTTCTCCACTTCCGGAAGTTTATGAAGTAACATTAATGATGTGTTGAAGGTGGGCCGTTTCTCAAGTTAAAAATTTAAGGAGTTCATTGATTATAATTTACTGTCCATATTTTTTCGAGATAAAAAATATAATTTCATTACATAATGGAAATTATTATTAAAAAAAAATCGAGAGATTATAAGCAGTGATATGAGTAGATAAAATTGTATTTAATATTTTTTATCCCTTACCTGTTCTACCCTTAACTGTGGGGAAAAATCTGGCAACAGAGCGTGATCTTGACCAAATCACCTCCCTAAACAACCGTGGACTTTGAAATAGTTCAGTCTCTACACCCACTGAACCTAAGGAGCTTCATGGGTTGTAGTGGTACAAGGTTTTTCTTTAATATTAGATTCTGGCTACAAAAAAAAAAATTACTTAAAAGTTCAAATGAATTGCGGTCGAAAATATATTTAAGTATGAACGAGTACTTTTGAAATTTATTATTTTATAGTTATATGTTAGAGAAAATAACATATTTAATTTTAGTTGTAGTTGATAAATCTATAGAGAATAAACTGCTTTTTGCATTATCGTGTTGGTTAATAAATAATGTATAATTATCAAAAGTAAGCATATTGATTAAATGAGTTTGTTTTATTTTTTATTTCAGGAATGAGCGATAAAATTTAGTTAATCGTTTATTTAGTATAAAAAACCTCGAGAGATAATAAGCAGGGATATGAGTAGATAAAATTAAATCTACTTATATTTAATATTTTTATCATATATTGCTATTCTTAGAAACGGATGAAAACAATTTTAAAATATATTATTCATGAATTAGATAAAATATTGTATTTTTATCTCTTATCATTGAATATACATATTTATTTAAATAATACTTATATAAAAACAAAACAAAAAGACTTATTCTGAAGACCTGTTTGTTTTTTAAATAACGTTTAAAAATTTTAATTCGTAGTATAAAGCATTGTAAGTAGTATACAATTAAAAATAATGGTAAGAAATTAGAATAAATTATTCTTAGAATTATAAAACTAAATCAAGTAATTGAAATTTGATAATTAATCAATAAATATGACCAAAATCTCAAAAAGGGGCATAAGATAATTAATGGAATACTATTGGAAAAAATAAAAAAACACTCCCCTAAGTCATTCTAAAAAAAAAAAACTGTTCCACTCACTATAACACACCAAGGGTATTGGGCTCAGTGTATGGTACTGTACAGTTTCAAGGACAACGTTTGTGCAGGGTGGTGATTTGTCCCAGATCACGCTTAACCAGCCAGATTTTTCCCCCTTATTTTGGGTACTTCATAGCGGCTGGGTAAGCCACATGAGGGTCTTAGATCCCATAGGATCCATATCCGGCCGCAATCAGATTAAATAAAAGTTGCCAGCGAGCCGGATTAGAATCTTCGGCAAGGTAACCCAGCGCTCTACCACTGAGTCACTTCGCACCTTATTTAGCTAATACTTTCATTAAATCGAAATATTAAAGAAAAACTAAGTGAAATTCTTAAGACATATTTTTTTTTTTAAAACGTGTTGTTTTTATAAGTATATTCTTAAGTTGAAGCATCGAATGTAATGCACCATGAGAATAAATTATTCTAAAATAATTTTAAAAAATCAGGACAATGAAATTTAATAATTAATATTTAGTGTTTGTTAATTTTTTTCTCTAGTGAGCTCCTCCTTTGGTCCAAATATTCTACGAAACTTTCTAATACCTCAAGATGATGTTCATCATTCAATTCTTATGCCCACATTTAAGATTCATTAAGAGCAGTTGAAAGAATTTTATAAATTCTAATTTTTAAATTAAGCATAAAGTAATTATAAGAATGAAATTGGAAAACAATCTTTAAAGTCAGCAACCTCTCGCCAAGATTTTTAATTAAATACTAAATTGGCTTAACTTTGACTGGTTAGTTATTTCCGGTATTTTAAAGCCTTTTTTCCAATTGTAATTTAATAATCTAAATAAGTATTTATTTGTTCCCTTTAATTACTAAGCCTAAAGCTCAGCTGCACAAAATTCTAATAAATCAAATATCTTCAATGATGTAGATACGAGTGTTAACATATTATCGACACATATTTTTTTTACTATTTATTGTAAAAATAATTATCACTAAGTTGCCGAGCAGAAGTTCCCGGGGATTCAAATCTGGCTGTGCTAGGTAAATTTATTTAATCTTTTAACATCTGGGGATGAATCCTGTGGGATCTGAAGACTCTTTGGGGTCACCCAACCTCTACAACAGTGGGTACCCTAATCTGGGGGAAAAACCTGGCTGATCTCGGTGAAATCACCTCCCTGCACAATCGTTGCCTCAGAAACAGTACAGTCTCTTATCACATAATGAACCCAAGACCCTTCATGGGTTGTAATAGTACTTTTTTTTATTATATTTATTGTAAACTCTAATTTTTCAAGTTATGCTTCGATGGCTCGGGACACCGAATGCTTGACACTAAAGCATCAATCCATAGTTATTGATTGAACTGGAGGAACTTGATCCAATAGTCGTTGCAGAATTAACATGAAAACTGAGGGGGGTGTTCTATTATCAATAAGCTCCCCCCCCCCTAATGGTATAAATTAATTTGTCAGTTGCGACCAAGTCCAACAGTTTAAATAAGCAATGGACTTGGTAACTATTAGCTTTCACATGCTCCATTTCCTCGTTGAAGGGAAAGAGGAATTTTATTTCAAGGTGATTCAGGCTTATCTTATTTCTGATATCATCATCAACTGTTATTCTAAGCTTTATTTAAATAATATTTTTTATATTTTAAATAGTCATAATAAAATATAAAGTACATAAAACAATACCTCAAATATCAAAGACACATTCTATGGGATCTAGGGCCCTCCTGAGGCTCACCCAGCATCTATATAGTGGGTACCCACAATAAGGAGGTAAAATCTGGCGGTTGAGAGTTATCTTGGACAAATTACCCCCCTTCACAACCGTTGTCCAAGGAACAGTACAGTATCTACCTCGTACTGAACCCAAGACTCTCCATGGATTGTAGTGGTACAGGAGAAAAAAGCATTACGAAGAGCACTGCATACAAATTCTTATTACTAGTATGCACTCGTCAAAACTAATAACTAAACTTTTTTTTAATTTAATTTTATAGTAGCAGCGTATTTTATATAAAATATGTTAATATTTACTGTGACAGATTTTTGGAAGTTCTTTTTATTTTATTATTCTGTTTAATAAAATTTTATTAAATGCTTTATAAAACTCTTAGTATTTCTAATGACTAATTTTAATAGATTCAATTTATTTTGTGATAACCTTATTGAGAATGTTTAATTTTTGCTATTATCGTTTTAATTAAATATAAATTTTAAAAAATTTCTATTAAAACTATTAAATTACTTATGAATTTTTAATTTATGTCAATGATGGCACTTTGATGGGTTTTAATAATTTCTTCATTATTTATTTACTTCATCCCCTTTTATTTAGCACATTTTTTTCAGCTCCCAGTAGTTTTTTTTTGACAGAATTTAATTATTTTTTTAGTTAAGCTAATTATGAAAGTTTAATTTCTGGTATTAGCATTATAATTTATTATATGAATGTTTATTGTTTACTATTAATTGTACTTTAATAGGTTTTTAGGAACTCTATCAATATTGACTTTCATCTATTTTATTTTATTTTTTTACATTTAAACAATATTACCAATGGTTTTTCTAGCCTCCCCGTAGTTTTGTTTGTTTTTATGACGAATTTTAAGGAATTACATTTTTATGTATGTGATATGATAATTATAAATATTAAATATTTGCTGTTAAACGTTATAATTATTTATTAATGTTTAATTGTTACTATTAACTGTACTTTCATAAGTTTATGTAATTCGTGCATTACAAATTTCTTCATCACTTTTATTTATTTTTTTATGTTTTAACAGGTTTGATTATTGTTAAAATGAAATAGTCTCCGGATATTTTTTTTTTTTACAAGTTTCTACTAATTCGACCATTTATTTTTTTGTGATGAGCTATTTACGAATGTTTAATTTTTGATATTAACGTTTCTAATGATAACTTAATGTTTAACTCTTACTATTAATTGGGCTTTAATAGGTTTTACTGATTCGTTAAATATAAAATAACTCTTAATAATATTTAATATTTTTTTGTTTCAGTAAATTTTGTTGTTTATTGATAAATTTTAAAAAAATTAATTTTTTTTTACATATATGAAATTATAAAGTATCATTTTAAATAGTTAACAAATTAAATCTTCATTTCAATTGAATTATGAGTATTATTTATATGATCGGTCTGTTATATTTGTGGTGTAGGTCAGTTGTAGTTTCATTAAAACCTCACTATTTAAAAAAAACCTAGATTTTATTTACAGTTCTTAAAATCTCCATCTCACTGTTTTATAAAATTTATTTATAATATTATTTTATTAAAGAAATTTGTAATAATAGCCATAAACATATTATCTGTTACCCCTCCAGAATGTAGATGAGGTTTATTTATAAATTCGAACCCTATTAAATGAATGGTGGCCAATTAATTTATTAATAAAGGGTGAGCCTTTAATTGCATTAGCAATTGATTAAATATTCACAAACCTCTCATCAATTCATTCACCAATTTATTCAGTAATTTTCGGTTGTTTTGATTTCAAACCTGTAGAAAAATAACCTAAAAATTCTAAAACCTTTTTGCTATTTTCATAAAAATGTTTCGAAAATAATTGAATCTTTCTTTTTCTTTTTTTAAATAAACATTAAAATAAATTATATTACAAATATTGAAAAATGAGCTATTTTAAGGTAGTCGATATATTCTTAAACAGGTGTTGACAATTATTTTTATTTATTTATCTTTAAAAATCAGAAAATTTAAATAAAATAATTTATAATTATTTTACTTGCCACTAATAAATGAAAATAATTTTTATTATTTTTTGATAAAATTTTAATTTCGAATGATTAGTTTCCAGGTCAGTTATAATTGATTTATAATGATATTAATAATAATAGTTTATCGACATGAATTTAAGAATAATAATTAGTAAATAAAATATTAATACAGATATTCAGAATAGAGAGAAAATTACTTTTCTTTTACGTTTTCATTAATTCTTAGGTAGAAAAAAAATAATATATATATATACAATATATACATATCAATATACAATTTATGGTTTCCAAGATACGGTATAAAACTTTGATAAAAAGTTTTATTATTGTATTTTTAATATTATTGGTTAATATATTATCTTTTTGTTATAAAAAAAATAATTTATTCGAAAATAAGTTATATATTTTATTACATTTAATTGGAGTTGTTCAAAGTAATATAAGTTTATATATTTTTTATTTGCTTTTATTTATTTTTCCGTTCTGGCCATTCAATTGTCACGTTTACATAATAAAAAAAAAATAAAAAGTATATACTTATAAAATTTATTCAAAAAAATTTAAATTAATTAATCGCAATTGTTCATTATAATATAAACTCCTATATTTGTATGAACTACTTAGCTCTTTTGTTGTTAACTAATTAGTAAATTTAAAGTAAACAAAAATAATAATTATGAAAATAATAGCATAAAACAAATAAATAGAAGATATTTATTTAATGTAATTAAATTTGTATCAAGTATGCTAAAATACAATTTTTTTTAACGAATGAACAAACAAATTAAATGTTTTCACTTCTGCTATAATGGTTAGCATAATAACCTTTTATGCTATTTATGGGTTCTTAGCCCGGTAGGTGGCCTTAGGATTTTTTAAAGGGAGTAAAAAATCCTTTGTTAGGCCGTCCTCCGTAAAGAACATAAAATAGCGGTCGGGTATTCGATAAAGATTCCTACCCTAATTCTAACTGGATATGCAGGTTATAGGACTGGCACTGTAGAATCAGGATTGTCATAATAGCATAAAGTGACGTTAAATAAATTAAAAAAAAACATAAAAAACCTTTAACTAAAAAATTTGTATTTATAAATATATATATATATATATATATATATATATATATATATATATATATATATATATATATATAAATATATGTATATATATATACTAAAAATAAATTCTGAAAAAATACTTGTATCAGGAAATAACGGAACAGTAACTGCCTATCTGTAACTGCTATTAGATATCTTAATTTCGCCACAATATCAAATAACCCGTTTTATTTACGCTCAAGCCGCAAAACGAATCGGCATGAAAAAGTTGTTTCCCTCAGTTCTTTCTCCCCTCCCACATCTTATCCAACAGTTGGGGAAGCTTGGGAGAAATGCCAAACAACAAATCTTCACAAACGACAAAAGTCATATATCACTTCACTTAATACATCATATTGTTGTAAATCATGTAATTATTTGTATTTATAGTGTTTTATATTAAATGATTATCTACGTCATGTTTTTTGTTAAATGCCTCAATGAAATTCACTTGTTGAAACAAAATAAACGTACAATAAAAACGTTTTATAATTGTTATTATGTTTTATTATTGTGTAATATATATTTCCATGCTTGCATTTTGATTTCTTTCCGTTGAGGCCATTTAATAGTCAAGTTTACATAATTTGGACGAGTTTCTATCTAAATTATTATGAACTAATTTGCTTATTTTGTGTTATATATATATATATATATATATATATATATATATATATATACTATCAATTATGTATAGAAGGAAAACAAACAAAATATTGTGTAAGTCGTATATTTTTAGGTAAAAAAATATAATTAGTTTCATTATTTGCACTAATATAAATAATATTTTGGTTAATTTTTTAGCTTTCATAAATTTAATAGGAGTATAAATTACTTCCTTCAAACTGCAATTAATGAGTAATTTTGTAAAAACAGTCATGATAAAGATAGTAATAAATTATTTCTGTATGAATAGATGGTTGAAAACATTGCTAATGTTTAAAGTGTTATTTTTAAATAATAAATATAAGCTAATTTCAGTTTCTTTTGTACTTAAAGTCGATTTATTATTTATTTCTCTAAAAGTCAGTATTTTCCTTGAACATTGTACTTTTAAATACTACATTAAGATCATCCGTTATTAATGATAATTACTTTTATTTTTAAAAAAAGATGCGATAGATAACTATAAAAATGCATGACAAATGAAAATGCATCAGTGATGCTATAAAATTCTATTGTACATACATATATCGACACATTTATATCTATGAAACTTAGATGTAATAACAAACCATTAAATGCTCATAAAAATTGAATATAGTTTTACCTTTACCAAATTCAATGTTTAAAAAAATGCGAAATGAGTACTTGTACACCAATATTTTGTACATTTCTGACCATGTAGTGA
Organism: Arma custos; assembly: GCA_037127475.1. Taxonomy (NCBI): domain Eukaryota; kingdom Metazoa; phylum Arthropoda; class Insecta; order Hemiptera; family Pentatomidae; genus Arma; species Arma custos. Next base: position 39,248,769 of record CM073761.1, read on the forward strand.
ATTATGTTTACTACGAACAGTTGTGTCGAGAAAAAATAATTAACGCTATAACCTTCAAGGAAATTGTGGACATTAGGCAGTTTAACATCCATGAAGAAAGGAGGTGGAAATGACCGGTACTTAATATCGTGTGGGAATCGAACGTTTCAAATAATAAGGGGCTGAATATTGCACCTTGCGCATTTCCATTTCATAACATACATTCGTAGGGTCGTAGAAAATGCGTAAGCGTGGTTGTGTATATTTATTATATTTCAACATATAAGTTAGATATTTGTTTGAAACCTTCCTATAAGTAATAAGCAAAGTTGCTATGTTTTCCTATAGTATAATTATTATGAACTACTTCGCTTATTGAGTGTTAAATGAAAAAAAGGGATATATATATATTTATTATTAATAATATCACAATATCAATTATTTTTATAACGCAATTAAATTTCTATCATATATATATATATATATATATATATATATATATATATATATATGTGTGTGTGTGTGTATGTATGTATGTATGTATATATACACTATATATACTATCAATTATGTATAGAAGAAGGAAAATACATAATCTATTGTGGGGTCTTTTCTTAGAAAGACCTTAAGTCGTATATTTATAGGTAAGAAAAATATTATTAGTTTTATTATTTGCACTAATATAAATAATTTTCTAGTTAATTTTTTAGCTTTCATAAATTAAATAGGAATAAAAATGACTTCCTTCAAACTGCAATTAAAGATAAGTAATTAAAGAGTTGTAATTTTGTAAAAACAGTCATGATAAAGATAGATTAACTAGCAATCATATGGTTAACTTAAAAATCTAGATGAAAATTTATTTAAAACTACTTAAATATACTTCATAAACATGCTTAAAAAATATAAAAATATTTTTATATCCTTCTCCAGAAACAATTTAAACACTAAAAATATAGAGATTTTATTTTTTATTTTTAGGATAGCAGGGTAGCATTGCTTGTAGAGCGCCGAATTGGTGAGCTAAATGTCCCGGGTTCGAATCCGGCTGTGAAATATAAATTATTTTATTTGTTAATAGATGGATCGACTCTTTGGGACCTGTAGATCCTGAATAAACCCGGTGGGAAACCTCTGGCAACTGTGCGTGTTGACGGCCAAATCACTTCACTACACCGTCGGCTTTAAAATAGTCCAGTCTCTACCACGTACTGAACCTGAAGTCCTTCATGCGAAGTAGTAGTACACGGTTTTTCTTTAGTATTGAAGTTAGGCTAAAAAAAGATTACTTAAAGATTCAAGCGAACTTCGGTCCAAATTATATTTAAATATGACCAAGTACTTAATGTATTACTTCATAAATATATAATAGAGGAAATTACATGTTTGATTTTAGTTGTAGTTGATAAATCAAAAGAGAATAAACCACTTTTTTCATTATCTTGTTAGTTAATAAATAATATAATAATATATAATTTAATAATATAAAATAGTTTATTTTTTATTTTAGGAACGAGTGATAAAATTTAGTTAAAGAAGACCTCGAGAGCAGGAATATAAGTAGATAAAATTGTATTTAATGTTTTTTATCATTAATAATTTTCAATCTCAGGAATAGATGAACAGTTTACAGAGCGTTGAGTTGGAGAGCTAAATGTGTTCGAATCCGGCTGTGAAGTATAGTATAGTATTGGACATACGGAGTTGGGCTTTGGGGCTCTACTAAACCATCCAATTCACCTCGTATCCAATCCTTACAATCCAAAATCCTTCGTAAAATCCTCAATGCTTCTTATTATGTCAAAAACTCATCCATTATGATCTTAATATCCCATATGTTGCTGATTTGGCCCAAACTAGATACCTATCCTTCCATGACAAGCTCCATACACTCTTGAATCCGCTAGTCTCTCAACTTGCTTCCCATACTATTCCTAATAACCCTCCGAGGCGTCTGAAAAGAAGATGGCCTCGAGACCTTCTACTATAGAACTTTATTTGAGTGCTACCGATGGGTAGTTTCTCCACAAGTGTTTTCTGTTTTTTTTTTCATGTCATTTGTTCATATCAGCAAATTTACTAGATGTGATATTATTACAGTTGTAAACATCAATAAATTAATCTAAAAAAAAAATTGTTTATTAACAGCAATAGATCGACTCGTGGGGACTTGCAGATCCTCGATAAAGTGGGTAACCTAAACTGAGGGAAAACTCTGGCGATTGTGACTGTTTACGGCCTAATCACTTCACTACACAACCGTCGGCTTTAAAATAGTGCAGTCTCTACCACTTATTGAACCAAAAATTCTTTATGGGTGGTAGTGATACATATTTTTTTTTTTTAAGATTTAAATATAGTAAATTTGAGAAGTGGGTAAGTACTTGATATAAATCGTAATGGCATCGTATTATGTCCAATTTTACATTCCTACGCTCACACAAGACTTTCTCCTTTGATCACGAACCCACACTCCTTCCGCCTTAACGGCTGTGCAGGGCGGGAATGCACCATTGATCCCTATCGGGGGCAAATTACAGAGCGATTAGACGAAAAGTAATCAATCGCTCAACCGGTTAACAATGTGAGTCTAATTGCATTATTTATAGTTAGCATTGATTTAGAGTTGTGTTTTCTTGAGATAGCGGGCACGCCAAGCCTACACAGGCACCGGCAACCAGCAACCACAAACACGGCCAAAACTCACAAATGTGTACAACTTTTCCAATCGTACACCAATTAAAGTTTCCTCTACCCATCAAACAAATTAGAAGGGTAAAGTAAAAATAATTAATAATATTTTCTATCTTCTTTTTTTAACTTATGAACTCGTAGAGGAATGAAATAAATTTATTCAATAAATATTTCTTATTTAAATAATAATAAATTATCTATCAACCAATAATGGTAATGCGAAAAGCAGATTATTCATTTTCGATTTATCGACTACAACTAAAACTAAATACATATATTATTACCTCTAATATAATACTATCAAAATAATAAATTTAAAAATAACTCGTTTATTTTAAACTATGTTTTGAACCAAAATGCATTTAAGGCTTTATGTCAACTAAACAAAAAGAAACCATACAACCCATGAAGGGGTTTTAGGTTCAGTACATGATAGAGAATGTAGTGCAGGCAGGTGTTTCGTCCGGGATCACGCTCAACCACCAGGTATCCCCTTATAGCAGGTACACACTTTATAGAGACTGGGTGAGCCTCACGAGGGTTTCTTGAACACAAACGATCCATCCCCAGCCGCTAACAGATTAAATAAATGATTTGCCACAGCTGGATTTGAACCCGGGAATTTCTGCACGACAAATCATCGCTCTTCCACTCAGCTACTCCGATCCCCTCTATATTATCAATTATCTTTATAATATTATGTAGTCATATTATTTTACCATTTAGTTAGTTTGTCATTTTTTTAAACAAAAACAAAAAACATTCTTTAAAATTTGATAAACCATAAATAAAATGGTTTTAAACTTTGTATTAATGGAATGACTGTTATAGAAAAATATTGTCTAATCTAATAATCTCTTAGTAACAATATAAAAATAGTAAATCGATAATAATGACGAAACAATGAAATTAAAACAGCTGATCCTCATTCACACCAAATGAAATAGAACAATACAACATTACAAATTTCAGCTATCACTAATCTTCTAAAATATTTACAGAATACGTGGTAATATTGAACAGGTATTTGGCTGTTTGATGTGGTAGCAACATTTTTTCATCAATTTGTAAGTACCATTTATATGTATTGACATTGTACTATTGTCAATTTTTTACATAACACTAGTGTGGCATTAAATATAATTAAAATCCTATATTTTCACTGTCAGGGCGTGATTGTGAGAACAATACTTCTTTTTGGCAACGTTTCGAGACAAGAATGGTCTCATAATCATGCCCCAACAGTTAAAAAAGTGAGCTTTTAATTAATACATTAAATAGCATATTACTCTAAATATAAACTGACACGTGTAAAGATTTTAATAAATAAGTGGTACTTACAAATTGATGGAGAATGGGAATATTAATACATTAATCAGTCAAATGCCTTCCAATACTTGCTTGTGATGTAATATATAAGTAATATATAAGTTCGTGTTAAGCAAATTTAATTAATTATTGGTAATAATAATAGAAAATAATAAATCTTTAATGATTCAATAATCAAATAAAACTGCTAGTCCTAATAAATCAATCATTGCTCATTGATCATAACTCTTTACAATATTTACTTTACAATATGTATTAATACCTATTATTCATCAATTTGTAAGAACTATTTATGTATTGGCTTACAGGTGTCAATTTATATTATGACTAGTGTGTTATATAATGTATTCACTAAAAGCTCATTTCTTAACTGTTAGGACATGATATCAGACCAACATAGTCTCGAAATGTCGCCAAAAAGAAGTTGAAATAACAGTGTAGAAAAGTAGATATCTTATATATATATATATATATATATATATATATATATATATATATATATATATATATATATGTATATATATTGTGTGTATCATAATATGGTTATAAGGATTAGCGAACTCAAAGGCTCGGCTTCGATACCACCAATCTCTGCTTACAAATTTTACCCTAGCCCAAATCCACAAAATTACTCTTAACGCAATCCTCCTTTTGTGTAAATGGGTTGGAATATCGATGGGTTTCATGGGCGACCAAAACGCTGCCTAATCCCGTGCAATTATCTAACGTGCAAGATAATAAATTCGTATATAAAGAAATATTTGGTTTTGTTTTTATTTTATAATTTCTATATAATAAAGTACATTAGCTGAGATGGGAAGAAAGAAAATCAAGCCTCCCAAAGAAGCCTAGCCAATGATATTCACGTGGTCCTTAGTGGCCGGTACGTGATAAAAAAGAAAAGAAAATACATTACACAGACAAATTATGTAGGGATAATATGCCTTATTACCCGAGCAAAGCTGGGGTGGGTCGCTAGTAAATAATAAAATAAGGCAATTTTTTTATGAAATTATTGTTACATATTGTATTTAATCGCAGATGACTGAACTTCAGACGGAAGCCAATAATATCTCTTTGTGGTCGAGGATTCTGCCCCCGGTTCGTCATAATAAAACAGCTTTTCATAACAGTGAGTTCGGAGGGAGGAGAAAAGGTTGGGGGTATTTTTGCCTTTGAATAGGATCCACTATGTTATATAAATAAAAATATTATTTTTATGAGATGGGTTAGCTTGGATAACTTGTGTGCCGGGTCTTAAAAGGGGGAAAAATCTGACCAAACCATTCGGAAAAACTTGAAAACGATGGAACACAAAAGGATCGGAAAGTGCTGGATTCTTAAGGCTACTTTTGATACATTTATGATCTCCCTTTGTTTAAATTGTATATAAACAAAAAACAGATGGGTTTTGCGCATAACATAAATTAAAATCCTAATTAAAATAATATTTTCTATTTTTGTTTGTACTTCTACAACCCGGAATGGTCTTAGATCCAGTACATGGTAGGATAAGAAATTACTCTTATTTCTTTTTCTCCCAATTAACATAACCCACTTTATAGGGCTGGGTGAGCCCAATGAGGATATCTAAATCACATAGAGTCAATTTAAAGAATAAATACTTATCTGCCAGGTTTTGAAAATGGGTTCCACGAGACACTATCTCAGCATTTCATGTGTATGTACATGTTATGCATGTATTTAAGTTAAATTAGTCATAAATTAAATACAAACTTACAAAAAGCGAAAATTGAAACAAGTGAGTAATTTAAGAGAAGGAAGCATTGAAGAAAAAAGGATCAAAGTTGACAGAAGAGAGAAAAAGGATACATAAGAGAAAAGATTGTTTTGTGATCCTCCTGGGTCCATTTGTAATAATTAAAACAAATATTTATAATTAATTAATGATACAACAAATCAATCAACTATTTTTAATGAATAATTCATACACATTTTATATGCCGTAGCGTATGATTAGCGTTTGTTATTTCGCTGAGGTTACTCTGATTAAGGGCTGTTACTCTGACTAACCGTTGGCCTAGACAGTACAGGCTCTATCATGTACTGAACCCCAAGATCCTTTCTGTTATAGTGCTTCCATTTTTCCCATTGATTTAAAATTGCATACTTCCCGGAATTGTTTCTATTTTAATAGAAGTAAACTGATATGGTTATCTGCCAAAACTACTTTTCGATAAGAATATGTCAAAACGATATCAAGTACGGTCTGTAAGTTGCAAGGTATTCCGAACGAAGCCTTAGGGACTTCTAATATGGGCTTTCCAGGACTGATATCGGATGGCTAGACAAACCTTGACTTGTCCAATCGTTAGTATCTGTAGGTCTTCCATATTTTGGAAATCGTGGCTTATAAGGATTCATTATTTTTTTTTTTTCAGGATTCCATGGCTCCATGCCGAAACCACCAATCTCTGCTTACACTTCCGTCCACGGACCACAACCAATCCATAGTGCGTCAGTTCAAGGCAGTTCTCCCATCTACGTCCCGGCCAATTCCTCGAACGTTTACTAGTCGGATCAGCACTTATTAAATTTTTAGAAATTCGTTACTTAGCTCAACGACATTGCAAATAAATAAAATAAATATATATGATTACTCAATTAGAAAACAAATCGAGCTAATATTTTTTTAATAAATAATTTTATTCAAATGTTATATCCAATAGCTTATATTTAATAGTTATTGTTTCTCTGAGGTTACTCTGATTAATGGTAGTAGGGAAACTAATTGTGAGTGCCCTTAATTGGGAAAAGCCTGGCAGTTGAGCGACATCTAGGACAAATCACCTCCGTACACAACCGTTAGTACAGTCTCAACCACGTGCTGAACCCAAGACCATTCATGGTTTGTAGTGGTACATTTTTTTTTCTAAATAATTAAACCATTGGACTTGTTCAAACTTATTCCCTCAACAACAATATCACCATAGTTTCTGTTACTAACCATAGTAACTTCGTCTTAACCGAATTAATTTCGATTCCTTTTTAGTTAACTATGACATACTATTATGTATACAATTATTTTATATTTCTTGTTTTCAAGTTACTATTAGACTAAAATAGCAAAATATGGAAGAGTTTAACCGAACCAAAATAAAAAAAATACCAAACAAGAAGCGTTTGGCAAACAAAAATATAAGAGACGCATTTGAAAATTAACTGAAATAAATAGAAAAATAAGAAAACGATTGAATAAAAAACTATAAAAATAAAATTGAAGAAATGACGGATGAGCTACACTAGCGCTGCCTATGAACTCTTTCCGAAACCATCATCACGCCCTACGTTTCTTGGTCGGTATTAATTTTTATCAATGGCATCATTTATTTATATTATTGTTGAATTGTTTAATATTGCACATAAAGATCATTTTCTTGATTCAGATATACATATTTCTGTATATATACGCAATTTATTTCAATTTGGCGTTATTGGAAAGCAATTATCACATCTTATATTTTCTATCCTAATATTTTCCAGCACAATAATCAAAGTAAATTTAATAAAAGCAAAAAAAGCGAGAAAAAAATGCTAGCAGTATAAATGTAAATATATAAAACTTTAAATGCTAAAAAGTGTTGGTGTATATTGTTAAAAAAATAATATAAAAAAATCTGATGAAGAGGAAAACATTCAGTATTTAAATTTTGTCTTTTAAAAAATATTTTACTGTAATTAAATGAATGAATTTTATTTTATATCAATAATATAAATTAATAATAATTAAATTGTTGTTCGGATTGAATTATACCGATGTATTTATTTTACTTATATTTTAAAAATTGCGAGAACACAGGGATATAGGATCGGTGAACAGAATGGATTTGTCCGGGTTATTTACGAGCCTTGGTAGGTCAGATGGTTAGAGCACTGCGCTAGAGGACGACCCGAGTTCGAATCCCGGCCAAGAAAATCTTTTTTCTTCAATAAAAAATATTTAAATTTAATTACTATATGGCCGTAATCTTACTTTAAAACCAATTAAAATTGCGCCAATCAACCTACCAGTTTATTTAATGCAAAATGATTGATATATGGACTACTGTATATTATTAATTGAATTAATGATTAACGAAAACGTGTCCTCCGCTGGGATTGGATTGAACCAGGATTGGGATGAGGGATATGAATTATTCACAGGAATTTGTACTGATTTAATTTACTTTGCTTTCTTTTTTAATCGGGAGCGGGATCGCTCTGTGCGTGGAGTCCTGATTTGCTATGCGGAAGGTTCAGGGTTCAAATACGGCTGAGGTAGATAAGCCATTTTATCTGTTAACAGTCACTGAAGGACCATGTAAGATCTACAGACCCTCTTGGGGCTCATCCAGCCTCTACAAAGTCAATGATTTATACCTCCACCAATCAATCGATTAGTTACCATCATAATAGACTTATCCGTTGAGCTACACTGCACCATTCATTTCGAACGTAATAAAAATAGTTAAAAATCTATTTTTTGTACATGATTTTATCCAAACTAATAGTTGCATCATGGTGTATTGATGCCAATTTTGGTGAGGCATTTGGCATATATTCCGCAGGTTGTCGCTTCGAGTTGAGTTTCACGTTTTCACTGTTTATACGTTTTATTTTTAATATTTTCCAAAAATACTAGTTATCGTGAGCTTTAGTATAGAAAATAGAATGTAATTGTAGGTAATGAGTGGATTTTGGTAATCACTTCATCAAAAAATAAAATTTTCAACTACCATTTCGAAGTAAAGACAATATATGTTTGGTGAAATGTTCATTTCTGGATTCGTTCCCATAATTACTTTCTCTTTGCCATACTAAAGCTCATAATAACTTGTATTTATGGAAAATTTTAAAAGAGAATCGAATGAAAAGTTAAAGTTTGCTCAACTCAAAGCGACAACCTGCTGAATAATTACCATACATTTTGTATCCCGCCTTTATTCTCCTAAAAAAAAAAAAAAAATGGTCCTAGATATTCTAAATACCTTATTTTTAAGATAAGATGGCAATAATTTATGTTTAATGCCTTAAATGTATAATATACATAGTATATATATATATATATATATATATATATATATAGTAAATAACAATCTTTTAGCGATTAAATAAATAAATACAAAAAAATATAGTTCATTATAAATCAACAGCCTACAATGTATGTTATATGTTACTCTTAAAATAATAATAACAATATAAAAAAAAAACTGAACAACTATAATCTATTAAGGATCTTAGGTTCAGTTCATGGTAGAGACTGTACTTTTTTTAAGACAACGGTAGTGCAGGGAGGTGATTTTAAACTTAACCTTAGGGTTTTTCCTCCAATTAAGGGTATCCACTTTACGTTGGGTGAGCCCCAAGAGGGTCTGCAGATTTCACAGGGTTCAATCTGTGGTTGTTAACAGATTAAATCATTTATCTGTCACAAATCTTAACCAGAGACTCATAGCTCAGGAACTGAGCGCTCTATTCACTGATTTATTCCATTCAATATCCTGTTCAGAACGATATTATTTTTTTTGCACGGTATCATTCATGGGTGATTTTGAAAAAAAGATGGAAATGCTGAATATAACCTCGCAATGGCCTTTTCAATAAGACGTGTGTAAATTGCTATACTCAGATAGCCTCAAGGTATTTCGCATCACTTTGAATCGTTTCCTTCAAAATTAAGAGAATTAACGACATCCATCTTACAACGTCCTTGGCTACGAGATATTCATGGGATACCAACGTCATTTCTTAAATGTAGTCTTCGAGTATTATATATATTTATCCTATCCTACTAATCCTACTAATATTATAAATGCGAAAGTTTGTATGTATGTTTGTTACTCTTCCACGCAAAAACTACTGAACCAATTTGGATGAAACTTTACAGTAATATAGGTTATACATCAGAATAACACATAGGCTACAATTTATAATGATTTTGAGCAATTTGGTCCTATCCTATACATATTGTACACCGCTGATATCCCAACTACCCCTGAAACCTTCCTTGCAACGTTCGCAGACGACACAGCCTTCCTATCATCTGATCCAGATCTCGAAATGGCTTCCTCGAATCTCCAAAGGCACCTTTCACTCATTGAAATTTGGGGTAACCAATGGATCAAATTCAACGAGAAAAAATGCAAACATGTGACTTATACACTTCGCCGGGGAACTTGTCCTTCTGTCCAATTCAATGAGACCGTCCTACCTATTTCCGACACAGTACGATACCTTGGCTCCCTCCTAGACAAAAGACTTACATGGAATCCTCATTCCAGACTCAAAAGGCAAGAACTTAACAGACGGTTCAGCCAACTATACAGATTACTATGTAGGACCTCCCATCTTTCAATAGACGATAAACTACTAATATACAAGACTATCATCAAACCTATTTGGACCTATGGACTGGAACTGTGAGGAACCGTAAAAAAATCGAATATCAGACGCATTCAATCCTTTCAATCTAATGTCCTGAGAACTATTGTCAATGCTCCTTATTATGTTTCCAAAAAACTCTCCATAATGATCTCAACATTCCTTTCTACCTCATTCCTATTAAATTTTCAAACTTTTACCATAACCTTGCCTGTCATCCCAACCCCCTGGCTCAGTCATTATCTAGTTCCACAGATCCATATAACCCACCCCGCCGTTTTAACCGGCAATGGCCCCGAGACCTGATATAATAATTTTCTTTGGAGTACTGGCACTGGCCAGATTCTCCACTCACGACCTGTGTGTGTAAGCGCCCTTAACCAGCTTCCATTGGCGTGTTATTCCAGTAACGCGGCTGGGAAAGGGGGCTGGGGCCTCCCGGACTCCTGCTTTGCCCTCATTCCTGGGGAAGAAGCTTAGTTCGGAGACCCCAGGAAAATTGTAAATAGGGTATAAATGTGTACATTATATTTTTTATTATTGTTTTTTTTTACTTTATTTTATTATCATTTTTGCATTAATTTCTTTCTATTACCGCAAATATATATTTATTTATTTTATTTTGTTTATATCATTGTTTTGTTATGGAATGATTGTAAGCAACATAGCACCATTACTTATTGCCCTCAAGTGGCAGATTGTAATGTTTAAATAAAAAAAATTCTCTAAATAGAGCCAAAAACTTAAAAAAGAAACACTATTATTTATTATAATGCAATTGGGAAAAACCACAATCTTATGTTTCAAAAATACACCCACTTACCAGTCGACGTTTCGCCTATTCAGGCATTATCAAGACACCAAAATCAAAAAGGGGGTTATGTGAATCGCATCTCGAAGAAAAAGGTGCAATACATCCCAACGATCAACAGCCCAAACAGGCTCCAAACATGAGACAGCACCCCACCACCAAGACGTTCAACATACAACTCAAGTTGTACGTTGAATGTTGAACGTCTTGGTAAATAATCGAAGATAAAACATAATCGAAGATTGGCACTAAATATATATATTATATGTATTTAAGAAGTCTACAGTATTTATAAAAAGCAGAAAATGTATTTTAATCTAGCAACGAAGACAATAGTAGCAAATCAATTTGTTTGTAATTTTCAAATTATTAGATTATTACTATATTTTTATTTAAACTTTTTCTCTATTAAATAGATGTTTAAGATCAATATTTAAAAAAAATCAATATAAATGTCCGAAAAGTAAATAAATATCCGTTTGGATACTTATCAATAGTAATTATTGTTTTAATTAATAGTAATTATTTATTATATATATAGGGTTTCTTCAATAAATTATATCAAATAACACACTAGTCTAAACAAAAAATAAACATTTGTACGATGTTAATACATAAATGATGCTTACAAATTGATTACTAAATGTTTACTATCCCATCAATCAACCAAATAACTGTTCAATTTGCATCTATAATGTAAGTAATTATGGATTGCTATAATAATTATTGACGAATAAACTGAATCTCAATGATTGAAAGTTAATCTCATTTATTAGCTGTCAAGAAAAATAGATAAAAAAAATACATATTTTTTTTTATCTACTTTCCTTGACAAGTATATATAATGTACATATAACCTAGCCCTCTATTTCTTGTGCAATTCAGCAAATAAAATTTTCTCTTCATTTCCCTTGATATGAAGTACAAAGAACATTTGGATGAAAAGCTCTCGAATATTTACGTAATTCATAGAATTCCTGTCCTTTTCTTTTTCTTTTTCGCTTTCCACTTCTTTAACGATAAATCTCTTTTAGTACGGAAAAGGTTGTGCAACGGTTTCTTTTCAAAAGTTGTGAAGTCAGCCCTACCTTCTTGTCACCCTAGGATCGACTGCTGAGCAAAATGCGAAATATTTTAATTATATCAAATATAAAAAAGAAGCTTACTTGTTCCAAGATATTCGAAAAATTAATTAACCTTATCATAAATAATCGATTTTACTATGTTACTTACTCAATTACGTCAATATACGAATAAAAACAGCAGCATTACAAGCAATGAAGGATCTTTGGTTTAGTACATGGTAGAGACTGCACTGTTTATAGGACAACGTTTATTTTTCCGATACAATATTTGATTTGTTAATAGTAATTTATATGGAGCCTATGGGATCTGCAGACCTAGTGTTTCACTAAACCTCTTTAAAGTGGGTACCCCTGATTGAGGGAAAAACTTGGCGGTTGAGTGCGATCAGCTGCTTGTATAACTGTTGTCAGTTGTACAAGCAAGTTGAGTTGTACTGGTAGAGGTAAGTATCTTTAATTTATTTATTTTGACAAATTGCTTAATAATTAAGTTGTAACTTAACGATAATTACTTAACAAGCTTTTTTAATTAAACTAGACGAGCTTTACGCATCTATTGTACATAATTTGTTATCAATCATAAACATATTTTAGGTATTAACATGGTATTTTTTTAACTTGTCTTATTATAGTATTTAAATTTAATATAAACATAAATATTTAGTGTAAAGTCACTAAAAGCCAGTTTTTTCACGGGCATGATTATTACAATGTAGTCTCGAAATGTCACCAAGATGAAGTGATATATTTATGGACTGTACCTAATGAAACTGATATAAACATATATACAGGGTGTTCCATTTCAAGTGGATCAAATGTTTTTAACATTTAAACGAATCAAAATTCTATCTTTCATAGATTAACTAGATAAAGCATTCAAAGTTGACTACTTTAGTATACCTCCTTTACGAGGAAACGAAATGTAGCATTAAGTTATTTTATTTAAGAGTTTTTAGTCGAAATAACTTACTAATCAAGATATTTTGAATCTTTCAGAAAACATCTGGACATTTATAAACTTTCTGTTAAGACAGCATACTGAAGTAGTGAGCTTCAGATACTTCTTCTACTTGACCTATGAAAGATAGAAAAAATGTTACATACATTTTTTTCATGTTTTGTATTGTACATTTCAGAAAAATAAAAATAAATGGGGGTCAAAAGGAAAGTACATTTTTTGAAGGTCGATATTGACCATTTAAAGTGAAAAAACAAAAAATGTTTTTTTATTTCTTCAAACTAGGCCTTAATAACTACAACTTTTACCTGAATCGTTTTTTCTGAATTTTATTTCGTTTAAAAGTTAAAAGCGTTAAATAATTATTGGTGTTTTTATGGAATGTATGCTTTGCATGTGCTACATTTTGTTATTTATATTAATTTTTTATTCCTTTATTCTCCTGTCCGGGCGGAGTAGCTCAGTGTGTACAGCGGTGAGTTGCTGTGGTGAAGATCCCGGGTTCAAATTCGGTAGTGGCAAATAAATTATTTAGAGGCACTTATTTTACGTCCCTTCGGAAGGACGGAATAACCAAGGATTTTTTAACAATGTTGACTACAGAACTTTTTTTAAACTATCTCCTGGGCCTTGTTCATGACCACTTCCTGAGTGATCTAGCACCGCCTGCATCATCGTTGAGTCCTGGCCATATCAATATTCCAAAAAGTTGTTCCATTATATCCAGCATTGCTTGCCGGTTCCAGTTTCCAGTTTGTAAGAGGCGGGCTGATACGGGACGCTTCCCGCTTAGTAATCTGTCGCGCAACTTTCCGCCCACGACTTAAGTACACAGTTAAAACTTGAGTTCCGCAAATCACTTTTTTATGTTAACTGTGTTTTTATTTCTGACCTAGCAGAGGGAGGGAATGGGGGGTGGTTAAAAACCGACCTAATACTCGTGGGGTTAGAAGTTGAGATCTATAACCTGCTTCGAAAAAAACTTGAACTAGTAATTTCTGGAACTTGTAACATGAACGACGTAATGAATTTTTTTTTCCGGAGTCAGTTAAAAGTCTTGTATATTCAGCCCATGGAGTATCCAATTTCGTACATTTAAAAAGGCTCTAAAATTTATTGCATTTTTACTTCTTTTTTTCTAATTCAAGTTTGTTAATTCATTTAACGTCACTTTATACAACTATGGCTAATCGGACGATGCTACAGTGTGAGCTCTAAATTTTTACTATCCAGGTTTAATTAGGATAGGGGTTTTTAACATCTGACATCGAACAGGCTCGGGACCCCCGTTTAACGTCCCTTCCGAAGGACGGCTTGACCAAGGATTTTTTACTCCCTTTGTTGTTTTTATCCAAGTGATTTAAATAATAAAATTCAATTCAATTATCTCTTCAAATGTTTCATGATATTTGAAATATTTACAAAATAAGACAAAAAGCATAAAATTTTATTGAATATTTGCTCCAGTTAAGAGAAATACATGACTTGCTTAATACTTATACCTGGAATATTTTCGAAAAATTCACTCATTTATTTATTTTTATTTATTTATTTTTTTATTCTTACTTGGTACCTCAATACTTTGCCGCTCCGTTTGAATGAAGCGATGGTCAAATTATTGTGCGGAATATTTATATAAGTTTTACTGGAGATTATCAAGAAATGTATAACTATTTTTTTGTGGGACGTTTCGAGAATATATATTTTTTTTTTTGAGGTTCTGTCAATCAATAAACAAAACCATCTTTTGGCGACGTTTTGAGGATTTATAGTTCTCAAATTTCTGCTGTAAAAGTTGAAAAAGGGGTGAAATATAAGATCAATTAAATCTCGACAAATGACAATTATGTATTTACTGACTGATTTAATATATTTATTGATGTGTATTTTTTTCAACCGGTACCATTATTCTGTACTAGTATTTGTAGTTTAGAACTTACTATCATTTAAATGTACATAGAAGAAAGAGGAAAAAAAAAGAAAAAGCTTATTATTATTTTTTTCAACATTATATAATTTATTTATTTTTTTATTTTTTAACAGTCAATCAATGAATATAACCATCTTCTGGTGACATTTCTAAAATTTATTGTTTTAATATTCATGTCCTAATGGTAAAAAAAACTATTTACCGTAATTCACAAAAAAAAAGTTTTTACACCGTTAAACTATGATTATAAGAACAATATAATCTCGAAACATTACCAAAAGGAAATTTAACAGATAGACTGAATATCAAAAACTGAAAGTAAAAATTTTATATATATAAAATCATATTTTCCGGAAAATTTAGAGGAAAGAAAGTCAAAATTCTTAATAAACCCACCAACGTAAATAAATAACAAAAATTCCAGAACTTCTCCAAAATTAGCCAGCGACATTTCCTAGCCTCCAGTCTATTCTAATATTAAGTTTGAACAAAGAACATTGCAGCTCTGTTTAATTCTACGGCCTCGAAGATGGCGGCTAAATCCGCATTGCTGATCGCATTTCTTTAACGTGGGATATTGTTTTCTAAGTACGTCTCCTGTATCGTAAAGTATCTGAACACTATTCGAAGAATATTAATTATTTGGAAGATATTTAAAATTCGGATAATTTATAGCTATAATTGATTAATAGGAATGCCATTACTACGAACCTGTAACCGGCCTTCCTCTGTCTGAAGAAGACACCGCTGAGAAAGAAGCAATCTTTACTACCAAGGTTATATGTAAATCAGGCTGTAAGTGGCATAGTCCTATTAAGAACCTGTTTTATTTTACAACTCTTGCGTATTGGCGAATAAATATCATAATAAATTTATTATTAATGAGAATTTTATCAACAATATACCACCACAGTTCGTATATTTAAAAATAAAATCTTGAGGTGTACGGGGCGAGAAAAAAGATTGTCCGTTAGACATCAACGGACGGTTATGATGGAAAATTACATAGTATAATAAATTCTAAATAAAATAATAAAAATATTTGGTATCAGTTCCGCAGTTTGTCACTTCGAGTTAGGTCACATCAAGTTTTAACTTCTTATTCGTTTCATTTTTTAAATATATAAAATAATCGTGATTTCAGGTATGAAAAAGGGGTGTAACAATGGGAAATGTGTATTCGGTGATCATTTCATCAAGGTCAAGAACGTTTCAACAAATATTTCGCAGTATACATGATGATATGACCTAAGCAGTGTGTGTATGTCGTTTCTTTTATCTATATACAGTCATTAATATTTACTATATTAATATTAATATTAATAATATATATACAGTCTGTAATAAAATTATTTTCAAAAATTAAGAAATATTCTTTAAAGAGGTTCTCATTATAAATTAGTTCTATTGCATTATACTAACTAAGCCTCAGTACATAATTATTTTATTATTCCCATAAGAAATAACTACTTCGTAAAAAAATTAATAAATTCGTAAAAATAAAAAAAAACATAAATATTGATACATAATAATAAAACGAATTTATTCTATATTGTCACTACCAGAAACATGGGAAATGTTCGAATTTCAAAATTCCGTGTGTCCGACACGCGGGACTATCAATTAATCATGATTTTTTATTACTTTGTTTTATTAATGAATTATCGGGTCGTAAACATAAAAACAGGATGCTTCGTTACTTTTTGTAACTTAATAGAAGGTGATCGATTGAACTTCGTAGCGAAGCTCCACTATCTGATACCCCGTTTTACGCGCAAAATTCAAAATTTTAAACAGCTAATAAAATAGTACTACTATCAAAATAACCTATGTAAAATAATCTTTATGACGTAGAAAAAATATGCTACCCTACTTAATGACCATGATAAATAATTTTTATAAACAAAACGGGAACGGAGTTCGCGAAAATGTAAATATAAAAAAATTTCAAATCGCAAAATAATGGGCCAAAATTATATTCAAATGTATTTATCAATATATTTATATGTTTTAATTATTCTAAACGATGTATTTTTTAAGCCTTTTATGTAATAAAAATACAAGTTTTTTTAATCTGAAATTTAGCATTTTGACGGATAAAATTTTTCTCGACAAAATTTTACTACATACTTAGTTTTAATTAATTTAATTATCGGCATAAAATTATCGAAATTATGGCCGAAGACCAATGAAGAGTTCCTGAGCCTTGAATAAAAAGCAATTTGTAAAATAACCAGGTTTTAGTTTTATAAATATTTATAAATAATGAGTTTTTATTACCTTTTTTTAATTGGGCGTACGGAAAGTTTTATGAAATATTCAAAAGCACACTCAACCATGGGTATACTTTATAATCTGTAAATTTTTTTTATTGTATATTTTATGTATAAAGATTATAAAATATACGGAACACTATGATACAATTGATTATAATGACGTCGTTAGATCATTTTTTAAAAATAATTTATTCACAGCACATTAAATGTAACTTTAAGAGACTATGTATGAAGGGATGGCATAGATGCATTATTTGTTCTAGATACAATACTATACTATCCGCACAGTTGAGCCGTTTGGGCATGGCCAGTTAAACGATAGAAGTTCGATTCCAGCCGTGAAGGATTTTTTTCGTGACCTACTGAATAAATAATGACTTTTCCGCTACGATAAGGGCGGTTTGGTAATCTGTAGATTATCCGGCATGACTGCCGGGGAAAAAAAGAACTACTGACTCAATAAACAAAAATCACGTTGAGGCAAATACGAAATCGAGCAGGGGAACATTTAAAACTTATGCAGAAGTTTAAAATTAAGCCAAAATTATTCTATATGAAATAACATAGATACACTGAAATTCCGAAACCAGAAAATTGGAAAAGAGATTTTCCCCAACTCAAGAGAAACTGATGGCTTTAGATTTTTCACATGATTGGCAGAATCCCAGGAAATCCAGTACGCGGTTAATTGAAAAGCTTAAGAAAAATTGCAATCAATTAAGGAATGGTTTAAGGATTTCCTTTCTCACAGGTGTTATGCTTTTCTCACATTCCGATATTTTTTCCGGAGTTCCGTAATATAAACCGATTTCCACTGTTATTGTTTGTTTTTTATTCGAAGGAACTCCGAGGAGTTTATGTTTGTATCTAATTTTTTTATTGAGTTTTTATGATTAATTGAAACAATTAATTTATGCGATTTAGTATTTTCTCATCTTCCGATAGTATTCCGGGAGTTCAGCAATTTCCACTGATTTCCACTTTTATTTTGTATTTTTTATTCGAGGGGGGAATTTCGGGAAGTTTATGTGTATTTCTAATTATTATTTTTAAGAGTTTTTATAATTTATTTATTTAATATAGCGCTTTCTCATCTTCCGGCGTTCCGCAATATATGCTAATACACACTATTATTTTCTATTAAATTCCGGTGAGCTAACGTGTTCATCTAATTCATATTATTAATATTTTATAGAGCTTTTATAAATTAAATATTGAAGCCATTCGTAAATGAACTCCTAATACTTTTATAATGCCGGCGTTCCGCAATATACACTGATTACCACTTCTATTTTATATATTTTTTCTATCGGAAATTTTAGGGAGTGTATGTGTGTATCTAATTTTCGTCGTTATTTTGTTATATAATTTTTATAAATTAATTATTAAAGTAATTCATGTATGAACTCGCAATGCTTTCTCACTTTCCGATAGCTAAGCCGGCGTCCCTCTATATACACTAATACCCAGAACTATTTTTTTTTCTTTCTTGGAAATGTCGGGGAGTTTCTGTTTGTATCTAACTTCTATTTTTATTTTTTTTATATATATTTTTCATAAATAATTTCATTGAAGTAAATCAAGTACGTTATGCTTTCTCACTTTCCGACAGTTTAGCTGGTGTTCAGCAATATATATTAATCTGTTTCCCACAAATATTTTCTATTATTCATTCAAGACAATTTCGGGACGTTAATTTGTTTATGTAATTTTTATTATTAAATTTTATATAATTATTATAAATTAATTATGGAAGCAATTCATGTATGTGATGTAGTGTTTTCTCATCTTACGATAGTTTCCCGGGGTTCCGTAATATATACTGAACTGCAATTTTATATTTTTTATTCAAGGGATTTTCGAGGAGTTTATGTGTGTATCTAATTATTATTGTTTTATAAAGTTTTGATAGTTTATTGAATTGCTTTCTGATATTCCGTTAGTTTTCCCGGTGTTCTGCAGTATATCTCGTATACTGCACACTCTCATACCCAATGTTATTTTTTACTTTTATTCAACTGAATTTCGCTGTGTTTGTTTGTGTATCCAATTATTACATTAACATTTCATAGAGTTTTTATACATTAAATATTGAAGCAATACATGTATGTATGTATTGCTTTCTCACTTTCCGATACTTTTGCCGGTGTTTCGCATTACATACTGAAATACTATTTTCTATATTTTATTCAAGAAAATTTCAGTTTGTTTACTTTTTTTATATTTAATTGTTATTTTTTCTAATGTATTGAATTAATTAATGTAAGTAATATATCGCTTTATACATTACGATAGGTATTCCCGGCGTTCTGCAATGTATATTAACACACTGCTATTTTCTATTATTTTTTCTATAAAATTTCGGGGAGTTCATGTGTGTATCTAATTTTTCTTATTATTTTTTAATATAATTTTTATAAATTAATTATTGAAAGAGTTCATGTATGTAATCACTTTCCCGATAGCTTTGTTGGCGTTCCATATTATATACTGAACTTCAAATTTTTATTTTTTATTTAAAGTAATTTCGGTGTGTTTATGTGTATACCTAATAATAATTAGTATTATTTTATAGATTTTTATAAATTAAATATTGAAGCAATTCATGTATGTAATCACTTTCCGATAGTTTTGCCGGCGTTCCGCAATATATACAAACACACTCGACTATTTTCTATTTTTTTTCGGAGAATTTATGTGTATACCTAATTATAATTATTATTATTTTATAGAGTTTTTATAAAATAATTATTGAAGCTATCCATGTATGTAATCACTTTCGGATAATTTTGCCGGCGTTCCGCATTACATACTAATACCCACTACTATTTTATATATTTTTTTCTATTGTATTTCTGGGAATTTATATGAGTAACTAATTTTTATTACTATTATTTTATAAAGTTTAAAAAAAATTAATGTTGAAGCAATTCATGTATGTAATCGCTTTCGTATAAGTTTGCCGGTGTTCTGCAATATACCGTGATTCCCACTGCTACGTACATTTATTCCTATAATTTTTTTATTTTTTTTTTTATTCAACAGTTATCATAATTTGAAAATTCGTATAAATGATATTAGTTTTGTTTTTGCTTAATTATTCAACAATTACCGTAATCTCACGTTTAATCTGTTATATAAATATTTTTGTATGCTAAATATATATTATATATATGAAAAAAATTATTTAAAAAATTGAAAATTTGACATTTATCGGTTCTGACGTTTGTCCGGCCAAGCTTGAAGGAAGACATAAACTCACTTGGTCTATCCAATTCTGAGACGAGGTCATCCGTTGTGGCTGAAGCTACGGCGATGATAGCCTGCAACCCGACCAGAATCCTGGCCAGATACATGAGTCCAAACACTTCCACAAAAAGTCCAAAATTGGTCCTTTTCCACTGATACTACATGCAATTATAGGGGCGCGATGTGTTCAAAAGAGTTTTCTGAATCGTCTTTTAAAAAAAAATTTTAAAACTATTTTTTTCAGTAACTAAAATTAGAGTTTATTGGCAAAAATAACGGTCATCCTAGTGACGACAGTGTTTTGGGATGATTATGGCATTGCGTATAAGACGCGCGAGAGCTGGGAGGAGACTGCGATACTACCCCTCTACTTGTTCCGTCCCGACTGAGCCCCCACTCCACCCCCTCCACTCGCCTCTCCCCCCCTCCCTAGCTCCTTCCCCCACCCCTTTCCAACTTGCTAGTTTTTTATTCGCCATTAGGTTTGAGCGATCTCTTCTAATGACTTGCCTATATTTGATTCTTATTAGGAATCTCTCTAAAAGCGTTTTAAACAATTGAATAACAATTGTTTTTATTAGAAAGATAAATTACTCCTACGAATGAATGAACATATACTCATATATTTTATGTAGTGTGCGGATGAAAAATTTTACATAAAAAACAAAATGGGGCTCATACCATACAAATTCAATATACTTCCTTATTTGAAAATTCGGTAATTATTCCGAGTGTTGCCGCTTCCGAGTTGAGTCACAAGAGTAACTTTTCATCAGTTTCCCTTTTAATATTTTCCAAAAATACGTGTTATCGTGAACTTTAGTACGAAAAAAGAATGTAACTATGGGCAATGAGTATATTTCGCTAATCATTTCAACTAGAAATATACGTTTCAACAAACATATTTCATTTATACTTTGAAATTGTTTAAAACCAATTGGATAACTATTGTTATTATTTTAATGATAAGTGACTCGTATAAATGGAAAAATATATTGGTATCAGTTCAGCAGGTTGTCGCTACGAGCTAAGTCCCACGTTTTTACTCTCTTCAACTTACTTAAGCTCATGATAACCTGTATTTTTGGAAAATATTAAAAGGGAAATGAATTAAAACATGTTGTTAGTAAAAAAACATGTTGTGACTAAACTCGAAGCGATAACCCGCGGAACAGATTATCTTTTTTTAGATACTCCAATCAATTTTGTTTACATAATAATAATTAGGCCAATGAAAAGAATATTTAAATTCCTTAGAAATAAATAAACTAAACCGAACTGGTTTAAGGAGGTAGAGAGGGACAAGAGATAACTCAGGGTTACGTAGGATATGCTCAAGGATGGAACCGCCAAGAGGATAACTCGAGACAAGAGGATAAGGCTTGAGGCGAAAACAAAGCGGACGATCAAAATATCCAATGAGGAAAGGAGGATGCGATCAGTGAGGATGAAAAGACACTGGGCGGAGGGAAGGTCGAGGAACAAGGACTGATGTTTCATCCGGAGTACCCCAAGGTTAGGTGTTATTAGTGATGTAGTGATGCGAAATGGCTCCTGGAAGTCAGGGAGAATGGCAGCCGAAACAAGAGAAGACTGGCC
The DNA here is from genome assembly GCA_037127475.1 of Arma custos. Lineage (NCBI taxonomy): Eukaryota > Metazoa > Arthropoda > Insecta > Hemiptera > Pentatomidae > Arma > Arma custos. The sequence goes on from CM073761.1 coordinate 39,271,060, forward strand.
TACTATGTTGGAGGAGGCCAGGATCTCACAAGGGTTGTAGCACTAAATAGAATACAAAATGTACTTCAAGTGAAATCCAAAGTTCAACTAAATACTCAATGAATAGTAAAATGGAGATGTGTAAAGTATTGGAAAAGAGACTTTTATTTATTCACCTTTTTGTTATATTTTTTCATGTAAAATTAGCAGGTTTCTGTTCATATAAAAAAGTTAGGGGCCAAATATAAATTTAACGCGATCTATTTGGGAGGTGTTTTCCGCATGAAATAACATTTCATACACGACTTTTACGGCTAAACGTTTTCGTATATATTATCAATTTTTGGATAAACATGTTATCAATTTTTGTATAAACAGGTTAAAGGTGTCCTGGCAAACGAAATAATCAACCACCAGTTCGCAGTGCCAAATGGTAAACGTCCGAGGGATAGGCCGAGGCGTAGGTGGGGGTCTTCTAACAGATTAGGGTTTACGTGTGTATATATATATATATATATATATATATGTTTATAAGGATATTCAGGGTTAAGTAGCCCCAAACTGAAAATTTTATAAACATTGTCATTTTTAGAATTATTTAGGCAATTTAAACTAAGTTTTAAAACTTAAAATAAGTTTTATTTATTTACTATGACATTTTAGCTATTGTGCTACTTCTTCATATCATCCCATAGCTGTTAAAAAATGAAAAATACAACTAGTATATTGTACAATAAAAATAATTACACATTTCAGTTAGAGAGAAAATCTAAAGAAACTGAGAGCCTTCATTGTGATAGACGCAACCCGCACAGTTGGAAGAGAAATTCTCATAGATTCTCATAGATCATTACGTTGAAGTGGAGATTTGGTTTCGCGTTTGAGAGGAGTGACGATTTGTTTTCCGACCAGTTCGGTGTTCGATTCAAATATTTCTATTTTAACTATTTTTTCCTAAAAAACAGTTAATGTAATTCTTATTACATGTATTAGTTATTAATTTTCGCTGGAACAATATTTCTTTTAAAGATATAATTACTCTATATCTTCGCCACCAAAAATAATATTAAATATTGACTAGTATTAACAGAAACTAAAGAAGAACATAACATATCGTCGATTTAAATTAGTAGTAAAAATTACTTAAATATTGTTTTAGTCCAAAATTTAAAATAATATTTTTATTTAATTTAATAATAGTGATAGTATATCCTGCCCTACTGTATCCTTAGATAATATTCCACTGTTCCCTGTCGAACAGATACATTACCTAGGACTCCATCTGGACAAACGTCTCACTTGGACTCCTCATACAAGACTGAAAAGATAAGAAACTGCTCGACGTTTCAGCCTACTTCAACATTTACTGGACAAACGCTCTAAGCTCCCAATTAATTACAAAAGACTCATTTACTTGACAGTTATCAGGCCTATTTGGACATACGGAGTTGAGCTTTGGGGCTCTACTAAACCATCCAATTCATCTCGTATCCAATCCTTACAATCCAAAATCCTTCGTAAAATCCTCAATGTTCCTTATTATGTCACAAATAAACTCATCCATCATGATCTTAAAATCCCATATGTTGCTGATTTGGCCCAAACTAGATACCTATCCTTCCATGAAAAGCTCCATACACACTTGAATCCGCTAGTCTCTCACCTTGCTTTCCATACTATTCCTGATAACCCTCCGAGGCGTCTGAAAAGAAGATGGCCTCGAGACCTTCTACTATAGAACTTTATTGGAGTGCTATCAATGGGTAGTTTCCCAACACATGTTTTTTTTTTCGTGTCCTTTGTTTATACAGCAGATTTACTTGTTGTAATTTTATTACAGTTTTAAATATCAATAAACTAATCTTAAAAAAAAAAAAAAAATTATTTATACTTTTGTATCTGGTTCACTCCAATAGTTTAATTTTTATAGATGATTTTATTTTTATTTTTCTATATTTCAATTATTTAAATTTGATATTAATATTATATATATAAACTAGTTGCATTAATTACTTAAATATTGTTTTTCATCATTATTGTCATTAAAATATTTTCCATTGTTTTAGTTCTAAATTTAAAAAAAAAATTATTTTATAATTAAAATTATTTCTACTTCTATCTGGTTTACTCCAATGATTTCATTTGTGGGGGAGAAAACGTCATACGATCTATATTTTGCTGACGATCAAGTAGTGATAGCTTCTGAGGAAGATGATCTGAATTATATGCTAAGGAAGCTAGAAGAGGAATACTCTAAATGGGGTCTAGAAATCAGCAAAGAGAAGACAGAATGCATGGCCTTCAACGCTTCTACATCTTCTCTCCCATTAGAAAATTGGTCATTAGATCGGAGTTCTCTCTTTAAGTATTTGGGTGTGTACATAGATAGCAAAGGAACACTTGAGACCACATGGTAAACTCCTTACTGTGGAGCACAAGGTTTCGCTTGAAACCAAAAAGAGAATTTTCCATTCATTTTTTGAAGCTGTAACCCTGTATGGTTCGAAAATGTGGGTCGTTGGACCAAAAGATGCACAAAGGCTACAAGCTGCAGAAATGGATTTTTGGAGAAGAAGTTGTCGCATTTCCAGAATTGAGCGAGTGAAAAACTCTGCCATTAGAGATATAGTTAATTAATTAATAAGTTAAACGAAAATGCACGAAATTGGAACCAAGCAGCTGCAGTGGTATGGCCCGCTGAGAAGAATGGGCCCCGAGAAATGGCCGAAAATGATATTGGACTATATCCCAGAGGAGAGAAGAAAAAGAGGCAGCCCAAGGAAAACTTGGCTGCAAGGAGTTGAGGTGATGGCTGCAAGGAGTTGAAGAGGTGATGGCTGCAAGAGGCTTGCCGGAGGGAGATTGGGAAGACCGAGAGTATTGGCGAAAAAGTGTTCTGGGTTTCGGCATATGACCAAAAATTGTAAAAGCCCCTCCAAAAAAACCCCTCGATTATTTAGTTTTTAATTTTTTTTTTTTATTGCCTATCCAGCCCTGAAGAAGTACGGCTATAACTAAGAATAATTTACTCCTTACATACAATCCTAAGGACACCTTCCGTGTTTCAATAGATTGGTTTGTTTCTCGTTTCCTGTTTATTAACAATTAATAAAACAAATTTTGTTAGATCATATAACCGATCTATCCCTCCACTATTCGTACACTATGTGTGATATTACAGGAAGAATAAAGAAAAAAAAATCCTTCAGTATCTAAAAGTATAGATGATATATGTTTGTTGAAACGTTCATATCTAGATTTAAAAAAAATGTATTTATGGAAATTTACAATACAGAATACATCAAGTAAATATAATGAAAGATAAATCATGTCCAGATTAGTGTCCAGAGACACGGGCAAGTAGAGAAACTACCCATTGGCAGTACTCAAATAATAAGTTCAGCTTAGAAGGTAACGAGGCCATCTTCTTTTCAGACGGCTCGGAGGATTATAAGGAATTGGAGAGGTTGCGAGGTTTGAAACTAGTGGGTTTGAGTGGAAATGAAATTTGTCATGAAAAGATTGATATCGGATTCGCGCCAAATCAGGAACAAACGGGACATTAAGGTCATTATGGATTACTTTCTTCGTAACTAAGTGAGGAGAATTAAGGATTTTACGAAGGATTTTGGATTGTAAAGATTGAATAAGAGAGGAGTTCGAGCTTAGTGGATCCCCAAAGCTCTATTCCGTAAGCTCCGATGGGTCTAATGATTGTCATGTCTATGAGTCTTTGGGTGCAATTGTAATTAATTGTGAGCTTAGAGCGTTTGTTAGTAAATGTTGAAGTAGCCTTAAACGGCGAGCTGTTTCTTGTCGTTTCAGTCTAGTATGAGGATTCCAAGTTAAGCGTTTGTCAAGGTGTAGTCCTAAGTACCGGACCTGTTCTACAGGAATCAGTGGGATGTTGTTAAAAGATACAGGAGGGCAGGAAGTAATCATTCTAGATGAAATTATTACCAAAATAAACACATTTTCCATAATTACATTCTATTTTCCAAACTGAAGCTCATGATAACTTGTATATTTGGAAAATATTGAAAGGGAAACGAAGCGAAACGTTAAAACTAATTTTGAGTCAGTTCGAAGCGACAACCTGCGGAATAATTACCGCCTTTTGTATCCTCTTATACTGTTACTATTACTCTTACCTTCTTCTTCCTATCATTTCTTTTTTGCTTCAGATTCCTCTGGAACCATATGTACATCCCAGAGTACGAAATTCAAGGGAGTGCAAAAGATGTTTTTAAAAGAGTCTCACAACTTTGCAGGTGTCCAACATAACTGATTTTTGTGCCATTTTCAACTTTGTGAAATCTAAGCCGAGGTTTCTGTACCTTCTTACTATTGCTTTTGGCTACTTATTAATATTATTCGTTTTTCTACTCATTACAACTGAGATTGAGGAATTTCCAACCAACTGTTGTTCAAGAATTAAGACTCGTTGAGCCTCTCTTAAGCCATCAAGCGGAATCCCAGACTCTCATTGCCCTCCACTGTGGATTTAGGGATCGATCCATTGATGGATATTATTACTGGTGTTATCGCCACGCTTTCTATTTGGTAGAGTTTTTTCAGTCTTGCGGCTGGTTCCAATAAGGGATATCAATATCAATATTTGCTTTCTTCTTCCTTGGAAAAGGGGTACAAAATTGGCATGATGTTTAAGACGAACCCAGGAAACCCAATTTAGATAATAATTTCATTGAACAGCTATCTAATTACATCATGTAATTATTACCCGGGACAGATTATAGCTATACAATAACCACTAGTTTATTAGGTTCATTAGCCTAATAATAATTTGCTACATTATCATCATCCCTATAATGAATATATATTTCACAATGAAATATATCCCTTATATGAATGCATCATGATATATCAAACTATTGTTTTTATTTATTTAATAACGTATGACAAACCATGAATCGTTTTGGGTTCAGTAGAAGTTGGTGACAGTACTGTTTCAGAGACAACGGTTTGTAAAGGGGGGGGGGGTGACTTGGCCAAGATCCCGTTCACCCAAGGAAAGTCTGCATTTACCACGAGATCCATAAGTGGCTGTTAAAAGATTAAATTATTTATCTGCCAAAGCAGTATTTGAACCTAGGCCTTCAGCACAGATTGGTGGTTAATCGAATCAACTTTAGAGTCTTAAAACTCATCTTCAGGAAGTTATGCACTCTAAGTTCGTGTAAAAAATTCATCTGTTGGAGTTCATAGGATAAAAATAAAATGGAAACAAGGTATGGAGGAAATCAACTTTGAAAAAAAGAAAAATCAACTTGAAAAATACTTGCTGTTTTGTGATAGAGTCTATTTAGTATTTTTTATTTCTTTCTGCAAAATATACAAACGTAGCTTCCAATTTTTTGTCTTATGGAAATGCTATACACTCAATATGAAAGCTTTAAAAAAATAAATAATCATATATATATATATATATATATATATATATATATATGTGTGTGTGTGTGTGTGTGTGTGTGTGTGTGTGTGTGTGTACTGAGCGCCAGAGTACAAGGGTATAGACGGTAGGGTAGATCATGAGCATGACCTCGGGCAAATCATCTCCCTACACAACCCTGCGGTTGTCCTAGAAATAGTAGTCGCTACTATGTACTGAGGCCAAGACCCTTTTACCCCTGGCCAACCTTAATTGTATGATTATCTATTTTTATTAAGACCGTGGAAAGAATCCCAACGAAAAACCATTAGTCTCCAAACTAAAAACAGAAATTGAAATTATCTGTCCAATATTTCGCCTATTAAGACATCCTCAGGGTAGATAGAGAAAAAAACAAAAGAAGAAAAACAAAATAAAACATGAATAATTCACCCAAGAAGCATCCCACCACCTCCAAGGCTCAAATGCAACTTATGAATCACAAGGAAGGTTACTCGACCCCGGCTGGGTAAGGTTAGATAAAAACAGCTGATAAATACTGTATCATTTGAAAATTCAACATACACTCACCAAACTACAAAAAGCACAACAGGAAAAAATAAATAATTGTAAACAACACCAAAATATAAGACAAAAACTATAATTTCAATTTCTGTTTTTAGTTTGGAGACTAATGGCTTTTCGTTGGGATTCTATCCACGGTCTTAACATTTATGTGATGTCTCTTTTCATTTTTCAATATTATCTATTTTTTTTAAAGCTTCCCTGTTGAGTTTATAGCATCTCCACAAGAAAAATCTTGGAAGCTAAATCTGTATACTTAGCAGAGAGCAAGTAAAAAATACTACTATTGTTTGAATAGTTCCAAAGCACGATTTCGACATTGTTATTTTTTAAAGCATGCTCAAGGAGTTTTGTTTCGCACAGTCTTAAATAAAATAAGACCATCTGGAAACTGGTCAACGGTTAGGAAAGCAAGAAAACGGGATTGTTCATTGTTGATGAAGCTTAGTGCAATCAGATGACACGGGGATGAATGCAACTGTAGTTGGAAGAGACCACTTGCGGGACCTAAACCGAATCACTGTAATGAATAGACAGAATAATCAAAGATACCACAGCGCTCCATGCGGCAAATTGAAAAGCAATAGTCCATAATAGAGGTGAAGCTTGTTAACGCAGAGGTTAGGAAGGGGAGCTTGTTAACGCAATCAAAGGGCTGAAATAGTCAGGGGAGGCAAACATAGGAGGCATTTCCTATGACAATGTTTTTATTTCAAATTTCTTGTACAATAATAACACAACAAGTAAATAGAATGATACATAACGGAACGGCATACCACAAGTAGAGAAACTACCCACTGGTAGTACTCAAACAGCATATACAGGTCACAAGACCATCTTCTTTTCTCCTCGGAGTATTATCGAGAATCGAAGAGGTATCAGCCGATGTTAAGAAAAGAAACAACATGACAGAACAAAACCACGGGCAATATTAAACTTACTTATGAGTTTCTCACAAGACTGAATCGAAAAATAGTCAGTTTGAGATAGGTGACAGCAAAAGGAACGATTTTAATCCTTTCCAAACCTACTAAAGAAAAATCGGAAACTCTCCTCCATAACATATTAAAAATGGTTAATTGATATCTTATCTATAATCATAATTTCATTTTTATGTAGTGATGGATAAGAGGAGCCGGGTAACTCAGTGTGTAGAGCAACAGTAAAGCGAGTACCCTTCATTGGGAGAAACATGGCGGTTGAGCATGATCTCGGACAAATCACCTCCCTGCAGAACCGTTGTCCTAGAAACAGTACAGTTTCTATCATGTACTGAACCCATGACCCATCATGAGTTGTAGTCGTACAGGAAAAACATTACATCTGGTCATGATTATGTAATCCTGACCAACTTACCTTACCTTGTATGATTATCCAATAGTTTCCCTGTTTAGTACTTAGCGTTACCACAAGAAAAAATATTGCCGATTTTGTAAGTAACAAATAAAAAATACCAATTCGTCTCCATTATTAAGCAGCAAGAATTTTTCAGATTAATTTTCCTCTACTAAACCATCCAATTCATCTCGTATCCAATCCTTACAATCCAAAATCCTTCGTAAAATCCTCAATGCTCCTTATTATGTCACAAATAAACTGATCCATCATGATCTTAAAATCCCATATGTTGCTGATTTGGTCCAAACTAGATAGATACCTATCCTTCCATGAAAAGCTCCATACACACTTGAATCCGCTAGTCTCTCAACTTGCTTCCCATACTATTCCTGATAACCCTCCGAGGCGTCTGAAAAGAAGATGGCCTCGAGACCTTCTACTACATAACTTTATCGGAGTACTACCGATGGGTAGTTTCTCCACAAGTGTTTTTGTTTTTTTCATGTCATGTATTGTTCATTTTAGCAAATTTACTTGTTGTAATATTATTATAGTTGTAAATATCAATAAATTAATCTAAAAAAATTTCCTTCAAGAAAATTCCTTATTTGCTTTTAATTGTTATCTTATAAACTCCTACAGAAGAGCTGTGTACATGAACTTCGAGTACATAAACTCCTGAAGATGAGTTTTTAAAACTGGTGAGATGATTTTATTAACCTACAATCTTTAGTTTACAATCATCTTGTGTTTAACATTCGTCTTATCGTCTTCTTTCTATAATATATAATATAAGAACAATTATATTTATATAAAAAGTCGTTTAATAGCTGCGCAATTGATATTAATAATAATTTAAAATATAAAAACTGGTTAAATTCTTGTTTTTCTTAAAATATTTTATTTTTAATAGTTAAATGTCTGGTTAAATGAAATGATTGAAAGTACAAATGACCTTAGTAGTGTTGAACTTAGCGATGATAATAATGCTAAAAATGAAAATAAAGTTCATTAATATCTATTTAAATACAAATACAAGGTATAAATAATATACTTACATATTTATTAAATTATTGATATTTTGTATTAACTTGTGCAGCCCATCATATGTTTTGATTAATAAATAAGCTGCTTGAAAATGTATATAATTCTTAAATACTCTTTGAAGTTTCCACGGGCACTATTTAAACAAAAAACTTCAGTTGTTTCTTCTGGTTTAGACCGTGTCGGTGAATTTTTGCCAACGTTTCGCCAGGCATGCTGTTGACTTCCTCAAGGCTTAATTGAGACTCAGGCTGAAGCCTCGAAGAAGTCAGCAGCATGCCTGGCGAAACGTTGGCAAAAATTCACCGACACGGTCTAAACCAGAAGAAACAACTGAAGTTTTCTGTATATATAATTCTTGTTCGGACTGTCAATATATGCGAAAACCAGACTTATATTAATAATTTAAATTTACATATTTGAAATTAAAATAATTCAGGCTAAAATTGATTTATAAATTCTAAAAATAAATCTTGAGTTTTCATTTCTGTTGGCAGTTCTCCTGACTTCCTATTTATTTTTTATCTTCCGTACTAAATAATAAAAGATAAGGAAAAAAGAAAATCTGTTCCACTACAACTCATAAAGAGTCTTGAGTTCAGCACATGGTAGAGACTGTTTTTACAGACTAAATAGTTTATCTCGGAGGAATTGTACCCGGGACCTTCGGGACAGCAACTCAACGATCCACTGAGCTAGCTAGTAACCCCCCTCCCCCCTCCCCCCCGGTAAATTATAATATGAAGATTTTTTTTATATGACCTTGGTAATTGTTTACCATTTTCTTTTTGTTTATCATTATCTTTTTTTTAAGTTAATTTATATTATCCGAACTACATAATAAACATTAGTTCGGATATACTACATTGCCTATCAGTATACATACAGATAGGTTTTACTGGACTCGATCAATAACTTATACATTCATGAACAATCAAATGGCCAAATCGGACAAAACTTAATTATTCTAAAAAATAAATATTAAACAATCACTATTGAATGTGTGAGGGAACATTCAGTGTTCGAGAGTAATGTGTAGCGTGTGAAGGGGCCGAAAATGATTTGTTGCTTTCAAACCATAAACCTCATATGCTTGAGAAGACCTGGAGGTCGATTTTGTTAAACGATTGAACGTAGGTGTCCTCCAACAAATAATCTTTACATAGAAACACTCCTCGCATTACATAACATAATTACATTAATTGCATCAATAAAATAATGATAACAATCTTATAAATAATAGTTAAAATAAGAGAATACAATAAAACTTGGAAAGATAAATAATAAAAATGTAGAAAAATCTCACTAATGTTGGAGTAGAAAAATCTCACTAATATTGGAAGAGAAAAATGGAGGAGCACAAAGTGGTCAGATAAAGAAATTCAGCCGAAAATAATCATCAGATGGTTTGCACGACCGGAAAAAGAACTGAAGATTACTCCAGAAGATATTACGGAGATGTCTATGGGTTTTCAGGAACCACCTATGAAAAGACGTTGGCTACTTGAAAGGGCGGACCAAGGGTAGCACGTGCCCTCCCCACCCCCAGACAGTTTTTTGTGTACTGTGGCGAATCCATTACAGTACATAATTATAGGGAAATCACATGATCATAGTAGTTAAAATAACAGAAAGAACATGAGTGAATTGATATTTTAATAAACCATTGAAATCTTTCTATAGATACTAAAAGTTTATTTCTAAGTTATTATTGATTTATTTTCCCGTCTGGCCGTTGTGCCCCCCAGAAAAAAATCCTGGATCCGCCCTTGGCTACTTGGACGAAATAAAGGAAAAAAACAATGAAGGAGATTTGGGAGCTAAAGAGACAGAAAAGAAGCAGACTTGAAGAAACGTAGATCATTATGATTTATTAGAAAATAAATAATAAATTAATTAAATAAAGATCAACGAAATATATGAAAAAAAAAGTGAACAATATATGAAGATTCTTGGGATCAACCGCATAGTTATTACCCCAATTACGGGTACTTTACATAGACTGGGTGAGCCCCAAGGAGGGCCTGTAGATCCCGCATTCGTGGCTATTAAAAAATTAAATACTTTATCTGTCACAACCGGATTTTAACCCAGAATCTTAAGCGACCAACTTGTCACTCTACCTGAGCTACCCCGCTCCCTTGAATTAACCGTAATAGAAAAGAAATAATAGGTTAATTAAATAAATATATGAGACAATGAAATAAGTGTGAGCTACAACACCGTCTGTAGGGAAAAGAAAGAAGCAAACGGACAAGACGTGCTACCTCAATGAAACATATGTATTTACGAAAATTGAAAATTTCCATATAAATACTATGTGTACGATGTAATATCAATATGCTAAAAGTATAATGTTAATACATGCATACATATACAATTATATAAAATGACAAAAATTAAGAGAAGGAGAAAAATCTTTAACTTGTGATAAGTAAGGTTTGTCTTGTTTTAATTTTTTTTTAAATTATAATTACAAGTTTCATTGCATCTAGTTACTGCAGTTTTTCATTTTAACTATTTTAATTAGTTTTCATTCTTTTGCTTACATATTAATTTTCATAATTACGTAAGCCGAACAGTAATAATTATAAACTATATATACTGGCATAGCTAACTTTGACTAACTGAGCTGAGATGAGCAGCGAAGGTAATTTCTTGCTGGTTTTATTTTGAATGTATATAGTTAAAGGGGGTGGAGTGGCTCAGTGGTAGAGCGCTGAGTTGCCGTGCCGAAGGTCCTGGATTCAAATCCTGCTTCAGCCAGACTTTTATTTAATCTGTTGGATGAGATGGATCCTATTGGATCAAGGAACCTCTTGGGGCTCACCCAGCATCTATAAATTGGATAGCCAAAAAAGGGAGAAAATTGGCGGTTGAGCGTGGATTTAGGACAAACCACATCCACGCAAAACCGTTGTCCAATAAACAGTACAGTGTCTACCACCTACTGAGCCCAAGACTTGTCATAGGTTGGAGTGGTACAAGTTTTATATATTTTAGTTATGTTTATTTATTTTTTAAAATGTTTCTTTATGTTCTTGTTTTCCCAGCATTTTTTCATCCTCTCCCCGAAAGCCTTCCTTCTTTCGTCCACTTAGCTCGATATGGGTTTGATTCCGCTTTCTCTGGAGTAAATTTCCACTTATAATTCCTATTTCTGAATGTATTTTTATTCAGACATGTTTCCGAAATATCAATTTTTGCTTTGAACAAATCTTTCTTAACTTCAATTACACGAGTTATTGATGTTTTAAGAGAACTCATACAGTCCATAAGACAGTTTGTTTATCGGTTTTAAATATGTACCTATGTATATCGTGGCCCTAAAATTTTTCCATCTTTCTTAATTTCTTATAGCAATTGGTTCGGTGGTAGAGCACTGAGTTGCCATGCCGGAAATCCTGGTTCAAATCCCGCTGCAGGCCATGATTTTTATTTAGACTGTTTGTAGTGGGAGATAGATAGATAGGGAGATAGATAGATCACTGTGGATCTAGGACCCACCTGAGGCCCACCCAGCCTCAATAAAATATTATAAAAATAGGGTACCCAAAATAAGGGGAAAATCTGGCGGTTGAGCGTGACCTAGGACAAGTCACCTCCTTGAAGAACCGTTGTCCATGAAACAGTACAGTCTCTACCATGTACTGGACCCCAGACTCTTCATGGGTTGTAGAGGTAATAAAGAAGAAGAAGAAGAAGTACATATATATATATATATATATATATATATATATATATATATATATTTTATGGTTGGTAAGTTGTCGACTGCTTTGTTATTTTTCAGTAGAAACTTTTCTTTTTTTTAAGTTTATTGGTTGCAATCTGATAATTATTACACGCACCTTTTTGAATTTTCCTCATTTTTATTGATTAAATAAATTTTGCTAAAACTAATACAGTCGAACCTCGGTATATCGAAACTCAGGGGGAACGAGAAAACTTCGAATTATCGAGGATTTCTATATAGGGAGGTTCGATTTATTGAGGTGATTTCTGACTGACTTCGATATATAGAGGTAGAGATTCATAATAAAATTTGTATATACTCAATGTAATATAGAAAAAAATGTACCTATTTCATTAAAATATTGTACATTGCTTAAGATAGCTATTTTTGAATATTGAAATGAAGAATTTTTATGACAAATATAACTAAAAGTAGTGAGAAAAAAATAAATACGTAATTAGAATAAAAACCATACTTCTTCATTATTTAATAATAAAACAAGAGACTTAAAAAACAGATATATATTGAGTTTGTGAAAAAAAATTAAGCTGAGCTTTGAAAAAAATCGGAAATTGTAGTTTGTATACCTGAAAACGACACTTTGTCCAATGCATCATCGAAAACTTAACGTAGTACGACAGAAGACGAAACCTATTGCACAAATGTTAGCAGAAACTGAAACAAACTGGAAACAAATGTGAGTGGGGGAGTACAGGATTACTTGAGAAAAAAGGCCAGTCTGAGAATGATAATGCTTCTCAGAACGAGCTGTTCAGGCTAAACGGTTCATATTTAACGAATTGACTTCGGTATGTAGAGGTTTTCCTACAAAAACTTCGTTTTGTAGAGGTGCGGTATAAGCTAAGGAATCTTGGAAAATTCGATATATCAAGGTCTTCTAAACCAATCCTTCGATATGTAGAGGTAAAAATAACATAGGAAATATAGGCAGATTCAAGGGGAATAGAAAAACTTCGAATTATCAAGGAATTCGCTATATCGAGGTTCGATATATCGAGGTTCAGACTGTATTACTTATTTTTATTTCGTTTTTAAAATTATTTGGGGCTAATCTGGAAAGTATGAATTGAATACCTTCGGGTAATAGATTGAGGAATACGCCCCCATCCATGGATTGTAAAGTCATTGTTGTATTTTACTTTTGTATGTATATTTTTTATTAAAAGTGTTCACATTCATCTTTTTTAAAATTATTAATCTAAAGGGAGTTATATCAGAATAACTAAATACTTTATTATTAATCTATTCCTGTAATAACGCGCATACAATATTAGACCCAACGAGATTTATCTGGCTACGCAGCCATTTTAATCATTATCAATAATGGCTGGGTATTAGCCTAATGAATTACCAGTCACTTTGTCCATAATATATTTAGCCGAGCAGGGCAAAGTGGATCCCCTTCCGAGAAAACACATTAACCGCAGCGAAAAGTCCATATGATATATTCCACTTTTGAGAATTCAATTTAGAAACTGTTTTGAGGACATTGGGGTAGCGGTATGGCTCTGCGGTAGAGCGCTGAGTTGCTATGCCGAAGGCCCCGGGCTCAAATCCCGCCATGGCAGATCTAATAATAGCTATGGATGGATCCTGTGGGATCTGGAAACCCTACTGAGTCTCATCCAGGCTATATAAAGTGGGTACTCTTAACAGGGTGAAAACCTGGGGGTTGCTTTACAGGTATTTTCACAGTACCGTAAGCTTAAAATCTAATGTAAAATTTAAAGAGTTGGTGAAGTTCTAAAACCTCTCTGAAACTCATCCTTATTTTCTATATTTAGTTACAACAGGTTAATGTTTATGCCATATTAATGCCATTAGTTAATGGCAGCAATGATACATTGAGGCAGGGATAAATGCAAGTAGAGAAACTATCCAGTGATAGTACTCAAATAACAACTTCAACTAAGAAGGTCTTCTTCTTTTCATACGCACTAGAGGATTAACAGGAATTGAAGAAGTAGCTAGGTTTGAAACTAGTGGGTTTAGGGAAGAATGAAATTTTTCATGGAAATTGGATACGGGCCAAATCAGCAAGAAATGCGACATTAAGGTCATTGTGGGTGACTTTATTCATACCAAAGCAAAGGCATGAAGGAGTTTTGGATTGTAAGGATTGGATGGCTTAGTGGAGCACCGAAGCTCTACTCCTTAAGTCCAAATAGGTCTTCTAATAGTCATGTACAGTGGATCAAAAAAGTATTGGCACCCCCTCATTTCTCTGAATTATGGAAATAAAAAGCCTGATATAACTGTGACCACAATTTTATTAAATGTATACATAGAAAGTAAAAATAAATTGACAGAAATATTTCTTAAAACAAATCATTTATTTAATTAACATGGAAAATAACAAAAATGATAAGTCAAAAAAGTATTGGCACACCCTTCTGCTTTTGCGCTGTGCAAAAATCTTAATATTTTGTTATTATCCCTTTTGCTTCTATAAGCTCCTGCAGTCTTGATAGCATTGATGGGACAAGATTTTGGGCGATTTCCGGTCTGATCTTAACCCACTCCTCAGCTAAAACTCCTCTTTGGTCATTTTTTGATGAAATATTATTCTTTCGCACTTTCAAGTCGAGTAAATACTACAAATGTTAGATTGGATTTTATCTGGGGACTGCGGTGGTGTTTTAAGCTGTCTTCTAACATTTTACAGCATCCATTATTTTGTTTTATTGCCGGTGTGTTTAGGGTCGTTATCTAGCTGGAACACGAATTTTTCCTGAATTCCCAATTTTTCAGCACTGCTCTTCAAGTTATGCCGCAAAATTTCGACATACTTTTCAGCATTCATAATCCCCTCAATGAAACTCAAATTTCCAACCCCATTCAAAGAGATACTGTCTAGACTAGGACACTTCCACCACCGTGTTTCACTGTCGGTCTGATATTTTGTAGCTGAAACTTGGTGGTTGGTTTCCTCCACTCTTATTTGCGACCATCAGATCCGGCAATACTAAATTTACTTTCATCAGAGAAAATTATTGTTTTCAAAAATTCAATTGACATATTTATGTGGATTTTGGTAAACTCAAATCTTTTAATGCGATTTACCTCACTGATAAATGGCTTTTTTCATTGAACTCTCCCATAGTAATTAAAACTGTGTATTACATTTCTAACCGTCTGGAGGTAGAAGAGTGTGTTGGAAGTTGTAGCCATCTCTTTTGCTAAGCAGGAGGCCGAGAATGTTGGATTATGTTTAACGATTCTCCTAATTTGCCGCTTTTCTCTTGCAGAAAACTTTTGAGATAGCTCAGAATGCACTTTATTTGTGTATAAAACTTTATTATATAAAACTGAACCTGTGCTAAAACTGATCCCTACTTTTTCGCCAATTTGACAGTATTATTATTTATGTGTGACTCTATTTACTATGCACTTCGGCCTAAAAAGGCCCATTGTGCTTGAGTCCCAAAGATCCCTAACATAGGTCTAGACTTCTGAGAAATTTTAAATAGTCTTTAAACCTCAGTTCTTGAAGTTCCTTGTATCCACCGGGGCCAAGGTCAAATGTCCTCTTTGGACTTAGTGCTATACATTCAAAGAGAACGTGCCAAGGGGTTTCGTCCTCCTCTTTGCACCATCTGCACCTAGATTCTAGTTCAATGCCCAAACGATGCATGTGTTTTCTGAGTTTACAGTGCCCAGTGATGGTTTCAACCATACTTTTGAGGTCGGTTCTCGACAAGTGAGCGGCTTCTTTCTTGATTTTATCAGAAAGATTATCATTGGGATCCTTTATGAAAAGTTTAGTATGCCTTATCTTGGCTCTATACTAACGTGTTTTTATCTTCCTCTTGGCTAGTTTGTTAATGGTATCCTTAGCCCGGATCATCGGGATGGTATCGGGACCCCGCACCATGGTTCTGGTCCAATAGGAGCGATAACTGCTCCTTTCTTCGCCAATTTGTCGGCCCTTTCATTTCCTGGAATATTACTGTGCCCAGAGATCCAAATTATGTTAACTCTGTTATAAACAGCTAGTCATCTAGTCTTAGACAGCATTCCTCCACTAGTCTGGAGTTTGTTACTGCATTTTGTAATGCATTGCATGCTGCCTGACTGTCAGTGAGAAAGTTGATTACCTTATTCGTGTGGTCCTTCATAGCAAAGGCACCTGCAAGTATTGCCCATATTTCCGCTTGGAATACAGTGGGTGTCGTGCCCAGAGCTAAGTAATGACCCATGCCCTGACAACCCCTAAACCAGAATCCCGAGCCGGCACCAAACTCCCCTTTGGATCCATCTGTATACACATTTAGACCATTGGGTGGATTAAAGCAATCATTCTTGCTTTTGCAAATCGCCTGTATATTAACGTGAAATCTTTTGTCAAAGTTATATTTGTTCAGCATTGAATCTGAATGCTTTTTTATATCTGCATTTTGCTCGATTACACACTCGATTACTCGAAGACACTTCTGTGTCCAAAATCGTTGGTGGGTTTTTTGACCCCTCCTGTTTTCACTAGCCTGTAGGCTGTCTTCAATGCCTCTGCTTCAATTAGAATATCAAGAGGAGTTAGATCAAGTATAGTTTCCAGTGAAGCCGTAGGGGTGGTTCTCATGGCCCCAGTGATCACGATGCACCCGAGCCGCTGCGCCTTCTCTAGCCTTGGTCTATTTTGTTGGATACCAGCTCTGTGCCACCAGGCTATTGAGCCATAAATTAGCACTGGTCTGACTATTGCTGTGTACATCCAACGAGCCATCTTGGGGCTAATTCCCCACTTGTTGCCACTCTTACAAGTCCCCAGAATTCTTGTGGCTTTCTTGGTAACATAATCGATATGTTCATTCCAGTTTAATTTACTGTCCATAATAACACCGAGGTATTTAACCTTCTTGCTGAATTGAATACTCATCCCTTTCATCCTGGGAGGGTTGAGTTCCCTCAATATCCTTTTGTTGGTAAAAGGTACGATTACCGTTTTATTAGGATTGATGTTCAATCCTACTTTCGTGCACCATCTCACCACCATTCTTAGTGCCATTGTAATCAACTCTGAAATGGTTTGCTGGTCAAAGCCCTTGATGATAATTGCTATGTCATCTGCATAGCCTATCGCTTTGAAACCCGCCTCATTTAGGAGGTGTAGTAGTTCGTCCACTACCAGGTTCCATAGGAATGGGGAAAGAACACCTCCTTGGGGGCAGCCTGTGGCTACCTTAACCTTTAGGTGATAATTGCCCATATTGGCTTGGAGGACCCTGTTCTTTAGCATGGCAATAAACCAATTAGCAATGTTTGGTCTAGTGCCGTGCCTTAGTAGGGCATTAGTTAATATATGAGTAGGGGTATTATCAAATGCCCCCTCTATATCTAGAAATGCTCCGAGCGCGATTTGTTTCCACTGCAGAGCATCTTCTATTTGGTCCACCACGCAGCGCAGTGTCGCAAGATTTGCCCTCTCTGTATGCATGTTGATGCAAAATTACTGATCCATCATTGAGATGTTTGTCCCTGATATATCTATCAAGAATTTTCTCCATTGTCTTCAGCAAGAATGAGGAAAGACAAATGGGGCGATATGATTTGGGTTCATCATATGTTTCTTTCCCTGGTTTGGGAATAAATGTGATCCTAACTTCTCTCCAAGCTGTTGGGATATAAGCCAGACAGCCCTGGAATAGAGTGGAGAGCCTGCCTAAGATGATTTCAAGACCCTATTTTAGCATGGCAGGATAAATTCCGTCAAAGCCTGGTGTTTTGTACGACTTGAGGTTTTTAACTGCCCATTTTATGGCGCTGGTATTGAAGATTTCACGGACTGATGTCCAGTCCGGTTTGCACCTATCCTCAGGGAGGTAGACCTTCGTGTCCGAGGTTGTAAGCTAGCTCCCCGGGAAGTGCGATTCCAGCATAGCAGTTATAGACTCTATAATGTTTATGGGATCTCCATTTGGTTTCTTTAGGGAGCCCACGGTATTACAGTAGTTGCTCTTAGAGAGTATTTTATTCACGCGGGCGCATGTATTCGTATTATTAATTTCCTCACAGAACTGTCTCCATGAGTTACGTTTGGCTTTCCTAATGAGGTTATGATATTGAGTTAGAGCGTGTCTATATTCGATCCATTCACCAGTCCTTTTTGCTTTATTGAAAAGTATTCTGGTTCTAGATCTTGACTTCTCTAACTGCTTGTTCCACCAGGGTGCATTGCAGTTTGACCCTTTAGTGGTTGTTCTACAGTTATCTTTGAATGCAGTGATAAGTGCCTGCTTTCGCTACCTGATTTCTGGTTTGCACTCTGTGCTCTTTGGTTTTTGTCATTTTTATTGCACCAATTCGGATGAGAAATGAATCTAGACTGAGGGATTATTTGTTTGTAAATAACGGGGACTTAATACAAAAATATTTAAGGGATTAAAGGAGATTTTTTCTATAAATTTTAACAATGGACAACTGTGCCAATACTTTTTTGACCGTCGATTTTCCTACTTTTGTTTTTTAGATAATTGTAACATTAATAGTCTAGCTTTTAATTGCCTTCAAAAAGATTGATTTGGGTTCTATTTTTACTATAAAATTCCAATTTGAAAATAATTTACAATATTACCGAAAACAAATTAGGGTGTGCCAATACTTTTTTGACCCACTGTATATAAGTCTTTTGTAATTAATTGGGAACTTAGAGCGTTAGTCTAGTAAATGTTGCAGTAGCCTGAAACGGCGAACAGTTTCTTCTCTTTTCAGTATTGTGTGAAGATTCCAAGCTAAACATTTGTCGAGATGTATCCTAAGTATCGGATCTGTTCTATAGGAGTCAGCGGCATGTTATTAAAGGATACTGGAGGACAGGACGTTGTTTGTTACCTATGAAGGGTAAAGGTTATTTGACTGGATTTGTTGAAATAGTCTAAAAAACTAAAAAGCGTAAAAATAGGAAACAAAACTAAAAGGTAGAAAATAATGTTCAATAAGTTTAAGAAAGTTTTTAGAAGCTCACCAACTCTTGGTAATTTACATTACATTTTATGCTTATGATACTGTGAATATATCTCCATAGTTTTTTTTGTTTGTTTTTTTAGATTAAATTATTGATATTTACAGCTGTAATAATGTTACAACAAGTAAATCTGCTAATATGAATGAATAACATGTAAAAACACTTGTGGAGAAACTACCCATCGGTAGCACTCCACTAAAGTTCTATAGTAGGAGGTCTCGAGGCCATTTTCTTTTCAGACGCCTCGGCGGGTTATCAGGAATAGTATAGGAAGCAAGTTGAGAAATTAGCGGATTCAAGTGTGTATAGAGATTGTCGTGGAAGGATAGGCATCTAGTTTGGGCCAAATCAGCAACATGTGGGATATTAAGATCATGATGAATGAGTTTGTGCCATAATAAGCAGCATTGAGGATTTTACGAAGGATTTTGGACTGTAAGGATTGGATACGAGATGAATTGGATGGTTTAGTAGAGCCCCAAACCTCAACTCCGTATGTCCGTTTGTCCAAATAGGTCTTATAACTGTCATGTAAATGAGTCTTTTGTAATTAATTG
The DNA here is from genome assembly GCA_037127475.1 of Arma custos. Taxonomy (NCBI): domain Eukaryota; kingdom Metazoa; phylum Arthropoda; class Insecta; order Hemiptera; family Pentatomidae; genus Arma; species Arma custos. The sequence goes on from CM073761.1 coordinate 39,290,670, forward strand.
GGAACTTAAAGCGTTTGTTCAGTAAATGTTGAAGTAGGCGAAAACGTCGAGCAGTTTCTTGTCTTTTCAGTCTTGTATGAGGATTCCAAGTGAGACGTTTATCCAGATGGAGTAATAGGTATCGTATCTGTTAAACAGGGATCAGTGGAATATTATTAAAGGATACAGTAGGGCAGGAATTCGTAGGTTTACGGCGAAGGGTGAAGGTAATTTGATGGGATTTGTTAGGATTTAACGAAACGATTGTACCAATTCTGGATGTAAACAACATTATCTCAGATCATCAGTTTGGATTAAAAACATCCCACTCCACTATCCAGCAATGTCGTCGTGTGGTGGATATTGTTGCCTCGGCATTGGAATGGAATTGCATTGTCCAGCGGTCTTCCTTGATGTTGAACTTTACAAACTCCATAAATTCCTACCTCCTACATACTTTCTCATTATCCAATCCTATCTCTCCTACAGGTCATTCACAGTAAATCATAATAATGTCTACTCATCCCTCTTTCCTCAATCTACGGGTGTTCCTCGGCCCAATCCTCTTACACGATTTGTACAGCTGACATCCCAACTCATCCTAATTATATCCTTACCTCGTATGCGGATGACACATGTCTATTATCAGTCAACACTGATTCAGTTATAGCATCTCATAATCTTCAATACCATATCACTGACCTTGAAAAATGATGTCAAAACAAAGGACTTCCTGTCCTCCTGTATCGTATCCTCTTGTCCTACTCTAAGGATGATTAATAACACCCCATTGATTCCTGTAGAACAGGTCCGGTACTTAGGACTACACCTTGACAAACGCTTAACCTGGAATCCTCATACTAGACTGAAACGACTAGAAACAGATCGCCGTTTCAGGCTACTTCAAAATTTACTAGACAAACGCTCTAAGCTCCCAATTAATTACAAAAGACTCATATACATGACAATCATTAGACCCATCTGGACTTACGGAGTAGAGCTTTGGGGTTTCACTAAGCCATCGAATTCTTCTCTTATTCAATGCTTACAATCCAAAATCCTTCGTAAAATCCTCAATGATACGTACTTTGTTTCGAACAAAGTAATCCATAATGACCTTAATCCATTTGTTGCAGATTTGGCCAGAACCTGATATCAATCCTTTCATGACAAACCTCATTCCCACTCAAACCCACTAGTTTCAAACCTAGCAACCTCTTCAATTTCTGATAATCCTCAATAATAATAATCCTCTGAGGCGTCTAAAAAGAAGATGGCCTCGTGACCTTCTAAGTTGAACTTATTATTTGAGTACTACCACTGGGTGGTTTCTCTACTTTTCTTTATTCATGCCAATATGTACCATTCATCCTATTTACTTGTTGTATTAGTATAATACAGTTGTCAATTTCATTGAATAAATTATAAAAAAAAGTTTATAAAAAATAAAAATTTCAAAGGCTATCCGCATTTTAATAGATGGGAATATTTAAATAATCCAAGTTAAATAAAATGCACTGGATTCGTTTCTCTTTAAAAAATATTACTAAATTTAAAAATATTACATATAAAATACATTTTAATAAATTCCTGTGTTAATATATTTCAAAACAGAAGACCCTAAATAAATCTCACATATTTAAAATTATATGATTTTACTCTAATTATAATTAAATAAATATATACTTATTTCAGAGTTACAAATTTTTAATAATTGTTAAATATTATAAAAATATTAAGGTTTTAGGCTTCCTCCAATCTTATCCAGCATTTTAAGTTATAGTGAACTGAAGCAGATGAAACTTAGTCATCTAACTGAATTATGAAAAAATGATTATGTATAGATATAAATTATATATTTTTCGTTATTTTGAAATCCAAAAAATTATTTTTTTAACAAAATGTTGGTATAAAATATTAAATGTCTTGGTTAAACAAATGTTTAAACATAAAGCACGTATATAGGAAGCGGCGTTTTTAGAGTTGATTCCTTCACTGCCATCTCTTGAGCGTTCGAGGAACTAAATTAAACCAAGCATTCCTCAGTCTTACGCTCAATCTCTCTTTCTCTATCTATCTCTCTCTCTCTCTCTATATATATATATATATATATATATATATATATATATATATATATATATATCCGTGTGTGTGTATGTGTGTTTGTGTGTATTTGTTTATGCAGATTGGTATCTATTTTGCATGTTTCTTAAATAATTTTATCTCAGTTCAGCTCGTTAAACTAACTTTTAACAACATTTCCAGATTATTTCAAATATGTCGATACTAATTCCTGTTATGTAAATTTAATAAACCCTTATTAATAAATGTAAATATTAATAAATCGATAATAATGGCCTAGCTAGGCTTTTGCTTCAATTCAAAGTTGCCCACTTACTATAGAGCCTGGTTGAACACCAGCTGTTAACAGTTTAAAATAGTTTATCCCAATTATTATTTGTATAGAGCTTGTGCAGGCCAGCATGTTTCGGTTGATAAATAAAATACTCGAAAATGTATATAATTATTGTTCGAATTGTCGAAATGACGAATTTGAAATTTAAATAACTCAGACTATAAGTGATTTAGAAATTCAAAAAGAACACAGTTATTCCAAAGTCTTGAGTTTTCACTATTTTCAGCAGTTTTCATGACTGCCTATTTTTTTTCTTGGAAGAATAGAACCACTTCGGTTGAGCATGACCTAGGGCAAATCACCTCCCTGTACAACCGTTATAAAACGGTATAGTCTCTACCATGTACTGTACACCAGACCCATTCAAGGGTATTATTCGTACAGCTGGTTTTTATATATATGCTAAATAGCACTAATTTCTAAAATGAGGTATCAGTCGGGTGGCCTAGATGTTTTCCTATCATTGAGCACACAGCGTATCCTTTTCCAAGTTTTTTTTCGGTAGGCGTCGTTGTGGAAGTGCCATCGACTTACAAGAACCTACGAATGTCATGCTATCTCAAAGACCATGATGACCATGACCATGACCATGATGTGGTCATGATATCTCAAAGTGCAGGAGCCACTTCCAGATGCTGGGTATCAATATCAGCTTCCTCGCCCTTCGAGGCAGACCTTCCAGTTTATCTTCTCCTCGGCGTTCCTCGAGTGTAATGGAAACGGCTTGATATATTAGTGGAGATAACGCTTCCTGGAGATTGTGGATATTGAGACTTCGCCACACCCATATTGGTGATGGATGGTGTCTGAATACCATCGTTGACTAATAGGAAAGACATCTTAAGGAAAAGTGCTTCTGGGAAAGAAAGAAAAAATAAAACAAACTATATACAGATTTGAATGTCGTTGTATCTCATCACAACCGCTTTTTGCAAACTTTTAATTCAAATTATTGAATGATAATTATAATTATTATACAATACAATTATAATGATAATTGACCTTGATAATATATGTTGAAGAAATTGGTCCGGGTAGAGGTCACTGAATGAATTTCTCGTGTAATTTGAGAAAAACTTTATTGATAGCCAACGTTTCGACCTACGTTATTTCTAATATCATATTATTTTTATTTCTTCTTTTTTATTGCCTATAATCTTTAGTGCGTAATTCTTATCACGTTCTACATTTACCCATATCATTTTTATCATTTCACATTCCTATTTTATATTCAGTTTTTATTTTTTATCTGTAATACCTACCTTATTTTTTTCACACTTTATGTTTTATTATTTTCTTCATGATGTGGGTTACTACCTTTTTGGCACTTCGTAGTTTATAGTATTATGTTATATCTATTTTAACCTTCATAATTACCTTACTGTACATCTTTATCATTTTTATTGCCTGTATTCACCTTCTTTTGGATTATTTATATTTAAAATGTTTTAATATATTTGTACCATTTTTTTACATTGTCTGTATTTTGCATATAGCCCTGAAGAAGACCTACAACGTAGGTCGAAACGTTGGCTATCAATAAAGTTTTTCTCAAATTACACGAGAAATTCATTCAGTGACCTCTACCCGGAACAATTTCTTCAACATTTAATTCAAATTAATTTGACCGTATATTGCATAAGTTACCGTACGAATATTTACCTAAAATCGTGCGATTAATTAATTAAATATTCAGAAAAAATAATCCGTTTTGAATATTTAAATAACAATACAGATTTGGGTATCAGTTCTGCAGGTTGTCGCTTGAAATTGAGTCACATCTTTTAACTTTTAACTCCGTTTAAAAAAAAAATAGTAGTAATAAGTGAGAAGTGTGTATATTTCGGTAACCATTTCATCAAGAAATATACATTTCAACTAATATTTCGAGGTATAGATGATATATGTTTTTGAATGGCCGAAACTTCTACCCTCCAACCACAATTTCAATAAAATTAAAAAGTTTTACTACAGCAATAAAGGTATTCTATTTTGGTAAAATAATATAATTCAACATTAATTTTAACTGATCTAACACAATAAAAAAAAAAAGAAAAATAATATTTCTTAACTTAAAGCTTTCTGTTCTGGTACCGTTAATGCTTGTATTTTCCTCATTTGCAACTCATATTTCCTATTCCCCTACATTGCATACCGATAAATTATGAAATCATCCACAAATATATACATTTGTGGATCAGAGTGCATAGCACTGAAGAAGAAATGCGAACTAAGAGAACTAGAAAAAAGAGAGAGAAAAATGCTAAGAAAAATTCTAGGGCCTGAGAAAAACAATGAAAATATATATGGATAAAAAGGAGAAATGAAAATTTGTATAAAAATAGAAAAATCACAGATACAATGAGGAAGAGGCGGTTAAAACTGTATGGACATGGAAAAAACACGGATTACAAAGAAGATGTTTTAATTACGTTAATAAACAGAAGAAAACAGTAGAATGGATAGAAGCAGTGAAGGAAGATGCCAACAAAAAAGGTGTTGCAGAAGAAATAATACGTGAAGGGAACTACTTCAGGCTACTGATAGAAAACGAAACCTATGAAGAAGACAAGTCTAAGAGAGTGTGGACAGATGATCAGAGACGAGTGGTTGGAGAAAGAATGAAGAAGTACTAGGAAGAAAGGAAGAAAAAGAAACACCATAAGTCTTGAGTTGTATGCGGACCACAGACGGCCAAATTCATAAATAAAAAAATATATTTATTAAATTGTATAAACCTTCTAATGATATGATGATGCTTATAAAAATACAACTAACCATGAAGGCCCTCCTTTGAAATGCGCCAGCTAATAAACACAATCCCCCCCCCCATTCTTCCCCCTTGTTACTGGGTTCTCCATTGAGTCAAGAACAATATAATGAGGCTCTTTCGACGGGAGGACTTTACTTGTGCCGAAGAAGCGTACTACTAAGATTGAAGCATCTACGACGTTTGCTCACAAAGATCCTAAAATGTGAAATCAGGTATCCTAGATCTTGGAAAGGTATTGGGTTCAGTACATAGTAGAGACTTAGCTGTTTTTAAGAGAACGGTTGTGCAGAGAGGTGATTTGTCCGAGAACACACTAAACTTCCAAGTTTTGCCCCTATCATGGGTATTAATAGAGGCTGCGTGAGCCCCAGGAGGTTCTCAAGATCATACGCGGTCCTCAATTACTGGCATGGTGTTTCCTTACGATAGTACTGACACCTGGTCCCACGGACCAGCTGAAATAAATATTCATTAATAAATACAAAATAACATAATTAAACATCTTATTACTTGGTAATACTTATATGAACCTTTCTTGCATTTCCCACAATCAACTAATATATGACAGTATTTCAAACTTCAGGTATCAAATAACATCAATGAAAAAATAGTGAAATTCAAAAACTATATATTTTAAAACTTGCATATTTATTGGGCTGTAACATATGAAATGTTAGTGAAGGTGTAAACTCAAATTATTAGAAAACAAATTATTAAACAATACTTTTATTAATCAAAATAGGATCCTTCACATTCAATACACTTCTCCCAACGTGAAAAAAGCGTTTCCAACCCGCCTCTGTAGAAATTAGTGTCAAGGAAGAAGCGAAGTCATGGAAGGCCGATTTCCGGGCTTTTTCGTTGTCATTTTTTTTTATTTCTTAAAACATTATCCAAACAACGGAAAAAGTAAAAATTAGTTGGAGAAAGGTCCGGAGAATATGGTGGGTGAGGAAGGACCTCTATATTCTGCTCCTGAAAAAAAAATCGAGTAAGCTGCTGGGCCCCGGTTAATTCATATGGTACCCATATTTTCAGTTTTTTTTTGTCTAACCAACCCCCTCAATAGTCCAGGCAACGAAGGAAAAATGGCGGAAATAATTCATGTAGAAGCCAATTTTGGCACACTTGTAGGGAAAGGTGTCCTGAACAACATACTAAAAGTACTGAGGGGTGGGGGTGGAGCTAAGGGTGGAGGGGGCCCTCTAAAGGTCCCTTTTTTCAGTTTTTTGTTAATAACTCGAAAAATACTGCCTCTAGCGAAAGAATATGTATATAATAAATTAATCTAAATAAAATTTTCTATAAAAAACGTTCTATACACTTTTTTGCTAGAATCTCCTAAGGAGATATGGAGGGAGGGAGATGGAAAATTAAAAAAAAAACGTTTTTATTGTTAAAAATGAAATTGTTGTCGTTAAAAATAATATTCCTAATTATAGACAATTTACGAATCGTTCTGTCATTTAAAAAATTATCAACTACTCCTTCAAGCGATATCTAAGTCCAGAAACATTCCTTTTCGTTAAGCAATATTCCATGCGGCGGTAATATTGTTTTTTCTTTACCTTACCCTTAAGATAATTTCGGACGTCCGCCGTCCCAAACAAAACATTGTGTGCTACCATATCGTTCTTAATATTTAACGCACTTATTTTTAAAATGTTTATATTTATTTTCTGTATGTTTTTTATACCATGATTATTGGAGTTCCATTTTTTCTGATAAAAAGTGCAGTGTAAACTAGTTGTAGCTAATGGTTTTAGTTGTAGTATAAACCACAAAATGAGGTATAACCGACACAAGTCTTGCACTTTTACCTTTCTTCTTTGATTTTTTTCTTGATTCTTAGCTGGTGGTGGCGAGTTAAACTTTAAAAAATCTGTGTTTAAAGATTCCCTATGCTTATAAACCGTCAGTGCAATATTTTCATCTGGTTCTACTCTGTTTATTGTATCATGTAGAGACAAAAATTCCTTAAAGGATCGTTTAAATGTAATTTTATCATACGAATTTATATCTGCGATCATTTCAAGATTATTTCTAGATTTAGGACTGTCCTCTAGCAAAAAAAGTGTATCGAACCTTTTTTATAGAGAATTTTATGTATATTAATTTAATATATCAACATTTGTTCGCTAGAGGCAGTATTTTTCGAGATACTTCGAGATTCGAAGATGAAAGTTTAGATTTCGACAAAATTTAATGTTCAAAATGTATCATTAACCATTAATTACTTAATTTTCAACAATAAACATATTACTTTTAAATACAAAAATGAAATTTTTAACAATAACAGCTTTTTTTTTTCAAATTTTCCATCTTCCCCGCTCCATATCTCCTTAAGCATTGATCCTAGCAAAAAATTGTATAGAACGTTTTATATATAAAATTTTATGTAGATTAATTTAATATATACATATTCTTTCGCTAGAGGCAGTATATTTTTCGAGTTATTAACAAAAAACTGCAAAAAGGGACCTTTAGAGAGCCCCCCCCCCCATCCTTAGCTCCACCCCCACCCCTCAGTACTTTTAGTATGTTATTCTGGACACCTTTCCCTACAAGTGTGCTAAAATTGGCTTCTACATGAATTATTTCCGCCATTTGGCATTTTTTGGTCTTCGCTGCCTGGACTATAAGGTGCCTGGAAACAGTCATAGCACTTGCTCCAAGTTGTGAACCTAATTCACGAGTGGATTGGGGATCCGCTACGACCAGCTCTTTCAACTTTTCGTTGTCCAACTTAGTCTTCGGCCTACCACGTTCTTTGTTGGTAATGTCATAATCCCCAGACCGAAATTTTTCAAACCAACGGAAGATTGTCCTTTCGCTCACTGTATCACCGTAAACAATATTAATGTTCCGGAACGCCTCCGTGACGCTATGGCCAAATTTAAATTCGTAGAGAAAAATTATGCGAATTTCCGCGGAAGACATAATTTTATTCTTATTTATTTTTAAAACGTTGCTTCGCTTTCAAAAGGAAATGTAAGACTGATTATGAAAAAGTATTAAATGATCTTTTAAACGTAACATTTAACATAATTGTTTATATACAAATAATCTAATCCCTAATGAAAAGAACACGGTAAATAAACGAAACTGACAGTTCATCCGTTACGACCCAATATACCAATTTGATTTAGATTTCAAACAATTAAAAACCTATTAATTAAATTAAAAAGACTTTTCAAAATCAATATTCCAAGCAATTGACACGCAGTTTGTTGGAGCACTCCAAGCATATTGTTTTTGTGTATATCACAAAGAAAAGATATTTTCCTCATTTGTTTTGTTGGGAAAATGTAACAATGCTTTCTCATTTCTTTTATTTTCAAGATTGGGGTTCCATAATTGTAACTGAACTTAAAATAAAGTAAAGTATGATTCTAAAATAATAAAAAAAAACAGTAAATATTTTGATAATAATTATAAATTTAAAAGTATGACTGACATTGTGACGTTATGTTATTATCATTGATTAATTTTTGTTTACTATTTATATATTGCAGCACATCGCACACCAACAGTACAATAACATTAATCACAGACAGCACTTCCAAGAAGCTCAATTTAATACTAAGGCGCCGGAATGTAATTTACGAACAGCTGGGGAGATTATAAAAAAAACGCTCATCAGCGAAACCTAGAACTTTAACAGAAACTTTTAGCATTGTAAACAATTCAAATAAATTCAACCAGATTGAATTTGTGAAATTTTCTTTTTTCGATCGGTTAGTTTATCTTTTCTGGTTTTGCGTTTGGCGTGATCAGCTGTTTTTAAATCACATCCCAGCTGTTCGTATATTGCCTTCCTCTGGCTTGGTATCACGTTGAAGGTCTTGGAGGATGGTTGCTGTTTTTGATTGAGGAGTCTGTTTGGACTGTTGGTGGTTTATGTGCTGCATTCGATGTGAATTCTGATGATGGCTGAACTGGCGAAACGTTGACTGGTGATTATTATTTAGTAGTTTAAATGCTTTAGTCACTTTAGACAAAATTACCCTTTAAACAAAATCAATTAAATCAACAAAATAAAAATCACTTTAGAGTTTTATGATTGCTTTTCAATAATTATCTTACTTTTTTTATATTTTTTTTATTAAGCAATACCCTTTAAACAAAATTAATTAATAAAACAAAATAAAAACCACTCAATCAACAGTCCAGACGTACTCATCAATCACAGATAGCAATCTAACTCCAACAAGTTCAATAAAAAAAACTAAGGCGATACACCGATACATACATGTCCTGATGCCTGAAGTGGCGAAACGTTGACTGGTAAATTTTTTACAGTATTTTAAATATTTAAGGCTTTTATTTGTTATATTCCAGATAAATAATAATAATTATTTTATTTATCTTTTTGAGTTTTTACTAATTTGTATCTACTTAATAAATTTAATTTTCGCGGAAGAAAATGGAGCAATTATTCCGCAGGTTGTCACTACAAGTTTTAACTTCTCATTCGTTTCCATTTTAATTTTTTCCAAAAATACAAAGTTACCATGAACTTTAGTATGTAAAAGAACATGTAATTATTGGCAATGTGTATAGTTTGGTAATCATTTCATCAATAAATGACCGTTTCAACAAACATATATGATCGACGGAGACGCAGACGGCCCGGGTTCGAATCCCGACCAAGGCAAGTCTTTTCTCTTCAAAACAAAAATATTTAAAAATAATCACTATCAAAATAAAAATAAATTATAATTGGCCCAAGTCAATGAGAACCTAATTAAAGTATTGTTCAATGAACACTTTTTTTTTTTTTTCCCCGTCGTCAAAAATTGCGAGAACGCTGGGATATAGGATCGGTGGAGAGAACAGATTCGCCTGACTTGGATACGACCCCTGGTAGCTCAGTGGTTTGGAGCACTGCGACGGAGGCAAGTCTTTTCTCTTCAAAACAAAAATATTTATATATAATCTATACTTCGAAATGTTAGTTGAAACGTTCATTTCTAGATGGAATGATTACCGAAATCTACTCATTACCCATAATCGCATTCTCTTTTCCATACTAAAGCTCACGATAACTTGTATCTTTGGAAAATATTAAAAATGAAACGAATAAACTGTTAAAACTTTTTGTGACACAACTCGAAGGAGCAACAAATCCCAATAAGAATATGTATATACGGACGAAGATTTATTGAGGTGATACCACAAAGAAAGTTGTAACATTAGTGTAGTTAAATCTTAATTTCTTCCTTGAAGCTAAGTCTATAATTCTTTTAAATATAGTAGCGTGTATTAAATATATTATAAATAAGGAAATCAAATTCTAGAGAAAATACTCTTCAAGCTTATTTTCTAGGAATGTCCTCTTCTTGTATCTTTTCCGCAAAAGTTGTTGGGAAAATTGAGCATTCAGATAATGCTCTACTTTAGTTACTTATGAACTCAATCGCTTTCAACAGAAAATGTCTCTTCTTATTACATAAATAGGTTTATAAATTCTGAGGAAAATATAGGGAAAATGGTCCAGGCGGAGGTTAGAGAAATAATTTCTTAAATAGAGTTGAATTATTTACTTCAAACCTACATTTCGACCCACATTGCAGATCTTCTAACATTATTCAATATGTATTTAATTATCAAAACCAAGAGCCATCATATTTTATAAAGATGGGAAATTCATGCCGCAATAACGCTTCAGCTTAGATTACATTTTTATAAAAAAAAAAATTGTCGGCACCTTCTCTATTCCAGGAGAAACCTGGGACGTGACCGAGAATTGAGCATTTCCTCTTCATGCGTCAAAGAAGCCTTTACATCCCAACCCAATCCGAAACATTTCTACGGAAACATTCCAAGAAGACGCCCCCCTTCTTGGAAACGGGAGCAGGTGAAGAACCGACGTACATGGGATATAAAGAAAAAAAATTATGTTTATGTTTTATATAAACGAGACGTTATTGAATGGTTATTGAAGTTATATACTTATCATAAGTTAATGAAGTCATAAACTTCATTATTATATATCAAATTGTGCGTATATACAATTTTCTAGAAGGGGGCATTTCATAAGAAGGTTCGTTACCAGTGATAACGACAAGTACGCTCCAATGCGTTGATTTTTATTAATAATAAAGTCTTTATTTATTCTGGGATAAGCCCATTTAGAATAACAATAGAGTTATTAACATATAAGCTATTATGTCTTAGGGTATAATATGATTACATTTAATTAATTATTACAATTAATTAAATTAATAAATGAGAAAATTGCGAATTGCCTCCAATAACAATATTTAAAAAAAAACAGATTAAAAGAAAGAAAAAAGTAATAGAAATATGATAACAATAATTATATAGAGTAATAGTCTTTGCCCGCGGCTTCGCTCGCAAGGAATTTGGTCTGCCACATAAAGTTTCGTGACAGATCATTTTAAATAAATAATTTAATTTTTTTTTAACTATAAGTTACTCGAACATCCAAAATTTCAGATGCCTAACTTCAAAACTGACGGATTCCATACAATCTTTGAACCACTATTATATTAAGGGGAAAACCCTTGGGGGTGGAATTGTCCAAATTCCTTTCTTAGTGCTCATTTAAGCTATACAATGAACCTCTCTGCGAATTTCAAGATGCTAAGTTCAGTGATTTGACCTGTGCGTTGACCGCTGGTTGTGTTAGTCAATCAGGTTACAGTTTTATATAAACTTCGCCTGTGTGGTGTGTTGATAAAAAGTAGCCTATGTCCTTCCCCAGGCTTGAGATTATCTATATCAAATTTTATCACAAACGGATTAGCACAGCCTTGAAACCTACATTGACACCGATTAACAAACGGGACGGACAGAAGTTTACTGTTGTTCGTGTCATTGAAGGATTATTAAGTAAATTTATTGAATTAATTGAAAAGGATTACTTAGTATAACGGTTTCACTTTTCGTACGGCAGCAGCGAGAAATTAAAACTAAAAGGATTAGAATAATGTACATATGTAGTTAATTTATCAATGTGTTTTTAGTTTTGGCGGTCCTACTCCTACTGCAATATACTCCTGTAAAATATGTTACTGGATATGTTTCGTTCAGCGAAAATATGTAGAGTTTGCGAGTAAGAAACACGTGAGCAAGCTACTCAGAGGGCAGAATTTTATCCGACTTACTTGATCCTTATCATTATATTATGAAAAATTACACATCATTGTAAATTGTAGCCCAGGAGCGGGTCCAGGATTTTTTTCTGGGAGGGCACAAAGGAACAACAAGGAAAAAATCAACAATAACTTACAAATAAACTTGTAATATCTATCGAAAGATTTCAAAAGTTTATTAAAATATCAAAACAATAGTTTCACTCTTGTTCTTTCTGTTATTTTAATAAATATGATCATGTGATTTGCCTAAAATTATGTATAATAATAGATTATCCATAGCACACAAAAAACTGTCTGGGGAACATGTACCCCCCCCCCCTAAATCCGCCCTTTTTGTAGCCTATGTGTTATTCTGATGTATCATACAAAGTATCATCCAAATCCGTTCAGTAGTTTTGCGTGAAAGAAAGACAAACATAGAAACTTTCGCATTTATAATATTAGTAGGATTATAAAATACATTTAAAATTAAATATTAATTAATTTTTTCATTGTGCTGTTAATAATAAATAAATTACACAAACTTAACAGATCAAAGTATTCAGTACTATTTCATTATTAAAAAGTACTTCGATGTAGCAGATTCTCAATATAACCTCCAACATATAGTCAGTAGCTAATCGCGGTTATTTACTGTAACCTTTAGCATTTGTAATATTAGTAGGCTAGGATAGTAGGATTAGCACTCATCTAGTTAGATATTTTTTTAAAATAAGTGTAAACCACTGATGGTATTGTTTAAATTTTTCTTCATTATTTAGCGATTGTTTTTCCCTTTGATAGAAACTGAAACTTTGGGAGAAACTGAAAGTAAAAAACTTCATTTATGCCGAAACTGGCATCAAAATCAGTGTAAGAAACTGTGCAACACAAACCATTTCGGAAAACAAAATATGGGTTAGGAAGATAAACAATGAGGAGGTGAAGTGGCGGGGGAAAGTGCTGGTAGGGAAATGTAGACGGCGCTGGTTATCACCTACGTCATAAGGGAGACCTTAACTAAAGAATTACCTTATATTATGACCAAATTACACAAAATCATAATAAATTGTAGCCTATGTGTTATTCTGATGTATAACCTATATTACTGTCAAGTTTCATCCAAATCCGTCCAGTAGTTTTTGCGTGAAAGAGAGACAAACATACAAACAATTACAATATTAGTAAGACTAGCTTTTGCCCGCAGCTTCGGTCGCGTGTAATTTGGTCAGCCACATAGTTTCGTGAAATATCATTGTAAATAAATAATTTTTTTTTTAACTATAAGTTACTCAAACATCCAAAATTTCAGATGTCTAACTTCAAAACTGACGGATTCTATACAATCATTGAACCCCTATTATATTAAAGGGGAACCCCTTGGGGGTGGAACTATCCAAATTTCTTTCTTAAATTATACAAAGAACCTATCTGCAAATTTCAAGATGATAAGTTCCTGATTTGCCTTTAATTGTGTACTATAATAGATTCTCCACAGAACACAAAAAACTGCCTGGGGGGCTCGTGCGCCCGTGCCTATCTTCCTGTAGCCTATGTGCTATTCTGATGTATAATCTATATTACTGCAAAGTTTCATCCAAATCCGTTCATTAGTTTTTGCGTCAAAGAGAGACAAACATACAAACTTTCACATTTATAATATTAGTAGGATATCAAAACAATAGTTTCTCTCATGTTCTTTCTGTTATTTTAACAAATTTTATCATGTGATTTGCCTTTCATTATGCACTATAATGTATCCTCAACAGTACCTAAAAACTCGGGAGGAAGGGCGTGCCTCCGTGCCCCCCGCATAAATCCTCCCATGCTGTAGCCTATATGTTATTCTGACGTATAGTCTATATTACTGCAAAGTTTCATCCAAATCCTTTCAGTAGTTTTTGCGTCAAAGAGAGACAAACATACAAACTTTCACATTTATAATATTAGTAAGATTAGTAGGATATCAAAACAATAGTTTCTCTCATGTTCTTTCTGTTATGTTAACAACTTTTATCATGTGATCTACCCTCGTGCCCCCGTGCCCCCCCGCATAAATCTGCCCTTGCTGTAGCCTATATGTTTTTCTGATGTCTAATCTATATTACTGCAAAGTTTCATCCAAATCCGTTCAGTAGTTTTTGCGTGAAAGAGAGACAAACTTTCACAATTATAATATTAGTAGGATATACAAAGCAAAGGAACAAAATAATAATGAAAGACAAATACAAATAATACCAACTACCATAACTTATTTATCGAATTAAATTAGAACTTCGCACACTTCTGAAGTTCCGATGAAGATAAAATAATTTAATCCCTTGACGATCGAGTTTTTCTCCTCAAAAATGTAACAAAAAGCACCAGGTTTTTTTGATTCGGTATTATTGATTCGTTCGTAAACATAATTATTCTACTGTATGCTTCATTTTAGAATGCACAGGGAGTATTTTTTTTCACATACCCGGTGTCATAAATTTCGGTTGGAAACTAAATACGGAAAAATCTCAGAAATACTGCTTTGATTTTTCGCTTCTTGCTTTATCGATGTCAACATCTAACCTTATCTCTATTACGTTATTATTTTGCACCCAAAGGTTTTGTTCAACGCATCAATCGCACGCCAACAGTCAATAAAGACTAATGGCGGGGGAAGAATGATACCTTGCGCTGAAAACGTAGCGTTGCAAATGACCTCATTTTCTTACTCAATTTAATAATGTCGGTGGTAATTAATACTTGGTCGAAGGGGATGGCGAAATGGATGAGGTGGCGTCCACAATATCTCCTCTAATTGGAATTAAATTAAGCAAGCTATGAATTGCAGATGGAGGAATCGCCTGGGCCATTAGCCAATCAACGGCCCCTTTACAGCTTTCCCCTTAAGCTTCCCAACACTTTGTTTCATATATAAATATATATATATATATATATATATATATATATATATATATATATATATATATATATATTTATAATCATTCAATCGTATATCGTATACGTACCACTACAACCTGTGAAGGGTCTAGGATTCAGTAGTACACGGGGGACCTACTTCCTCTCCAACGACTGTGCAAGGAAGCGATTTTGAAACGACTGTGAAAGAAAGAAACATTGAGCTAATTCTTCAGAATATTAAAAATAGTTTTTACCGCTCTGGTCTAACTCTAAGAGAAAATCTCGATACTCCGCCGACTCTATTATGGATTTACTTACTCTATGATAGACTTACCTAAGTTGCTTGTGATATCAAATGATGAGTAATGACTGGGTATTTAAAATAAATATTCAAAAAAAGAGAAGAGAGAAATTATACTACTACTACTACTCTTGAAGTGTATTGTGTTCGTTAAATCGACTGTACTGTTTCTAGGACTACGGTTGTATAAGAAGGTGGTTTGTCAAAGATCATGCCAGGTTTTCACCCAATTAAGCATACAATATAGAGGGTGAATGAGCCCCAGTAGGGTTCGTAGATCCCATAGGGTCCATCCGTGGCTTTTAACAGGTTAAAGAATATATTTGCCACAGCCGGATTTCAATCCGGAACCTTCAGCATATCAACTCAGCACTCTATACTGCTATGTTTCTACTCTTAAATATATTTTGAATATGTAGGTTGATATTTGGGATGCCAGAGTCTCATTTAGGACGAGTACTCAAATTATTATTTATATGCCTTAATTTTAATTGGGTTCCTTTCCAAAGGTCTGTTCTTGTGTTTACCAATTTACTCATCTATTATACCTTCAATATATTATTTATAAATAAATAGTGTATCTGGGGTATGTAAGCACCAAAAGAATTACAATAAGGATCGGTTATTTATTCAACTTTAAAAAAGGTTAATGATTGTTGCTATATAGAAGGGAAAATACGTTACAGGAAATAAATTAAACTTATCTGTGAACAGGGGTAGATTGGTTTACATGTCGGTCTTCGATATCGACATCTTCTCTGTCCGCTTCGTTCGCCGGCTCTCTTTCTCTCCTTCTTCCTCAGGATCTGTCTCGCGAGTCCTCCTTGCTTCTCTGTGTCTGTCTCAAGAGTCCCTTCTCAGTCTAGTTTGCTTGCCCCCCCCTTTCTTCTTTCTCCACCATCTTGGACCATAAGTCGTCTAAGTTTATGATGTTAAAATCTGTTAATGGAAATTATCTTAGAAGCATTTGTGGAAATTAATATTGTTATCATTAATAGACAGAAAAAATTAACAATTAATAAAGAATTCATAAGGAATGTAATTCATAAGGTTTTAGTCAAATATAGATGACGACATCGCGAAACCAAGTAGCTTAAGATCGAAGCTGTCTTTCAGGGATCTTTCCGTATTTAGTTTCCAACCGAAAATTATAATATAATTGTGTAAATGAAAAGGCGTAGGACTACATCAACGGTGGTAGAGACGAGTAAACACCTCAAAAGAAAAAAGAAATGCACCCAGTTATGCTTAAGTCAAGCATACAAAACTAGGGTGAGCAACCTTTGACCCATTTGATAATTTAAAGTGGTCCACTTTAGTTCCGAAAATAAACAATAATTTATAAAAATGAATTATAAAACATAACCATTAATATCAAAGAGAACGTTTATGAATAAAGTTCTTTCTACTGTGATTTTAACCATTTTCTTGAAAAAACATTTTTATTATTTTCTAATATCGGATCTAATACTTTCTTTTCCCGGAAATTTAAAAATCAGAATTAATAAAACAATCATACTCCAACTCTTCGTGAAACTTGGCCGCTAACGCTGAAGGATGAACAACGTCTTCAGGTATTCGAAAATAAGGTGCTACGTAGAGAATATTTGGTCCAAAAAAGGATGAGACCACTGGGGAACATAAGAGATTACATAACGCGGAATTGCGAAGCATGCATCCGATAAATATTATTCAGGTAATAACGTCGCGAAGTTTAAGATGGGCCTGTAAAGGTGCTGGGCTTAGTAATGAACGAATTCCTATGATGTTAATAAGCACTGTGGGGTAGACCGAAGCGTAGGTGGGAGGATTCCGTTAAGAGTGATCTAGCGGATTTTGGTTTGAGTAGTAGGCCGTGGACAGAAGTTGGTAAGCAGAGATTGGTGGCATCGGCATCGAGCCTTAATATTCGCTAAGCCTTATTATTTACTAAATGAATGTTTTAATATGATAATATATCTGACCCAAACGCCTCTTTAGTGTTCACACTTTGGTTGGTTTTGACTCGGCCAAAAAAAAGTTGCCCATCCCTGATTTAGATTATCTTTAGTGTCCACGAGTATACTGGGAGAAGCTCTCTGAATTTTAAAATCCTTGCAACTCGCTTATTTTTTTTTCATTATACTATACTACATTGTCTGTCCAAGATCGAAATTTTAAATTCACAAAAAAAAGGAAAAAAAAATCTTCGTAAATCATCCGTAACATCAACTTGCCAAACACCTTCAGGGAAAAACACTTCCTACTTAACTACACCAGAAACTTTGATCAACAAATTTGAATAAACAATTTTCAATATTTCTTATTAATTTTTTCAGCCCCTGCTTTGAATATTTCACAACTGATGAATTCAAACTCAGGCATTGTCGAATTTCCACACCTCCTGTTCATTATAGATAAAAAATTGATTTGCACTGAAAGCTCATCCGATATTCCACGTTAGACATTTTTTTCTGTCTTATAAACCTTGATAAATTATTAGACAGCACGGGAGTGGGGGAGGCCGTTCTAGCATCTTCGAGATGGTTCTTCTTAATCTCTTCCCCCGAAGGGCTTAAGACGTTATCCCATCCGACCGTCTTTCTCTCTGTGACCGTAACAATATATAAAAAGGTTGTTAGCATCGGTCGTATTTAAATATCATTACTATCTAGATATAGACGACATATAGATAGATAAGTCATCATTGTAATATCATTTATGTATATGACTTAGACTGCGTTCACGCAAAAGCTTTATAAGATCAGCGATATATCGTAAGCGATATGCAAGACGTACCGACATTTCCATGAAATCTAAAGGGGATGATAAAAAAATATTCATATTTTGCGCTACATATCTCTCGAAGTAATTGTCGGTCTCGTCAGCGATTCGTTTCATCCGCTATTTTGAGCTGTGAACATGATGATAAACAGAGAAGATAATTCGGTAATTACCTTCATTAATTTAGTGAAAGCTCATGAGTGCATCTGGAACTATTCCACTGCCTTTTGTGGAAAGTAAAGAATAGTCTTTTTCTTCTCATCCTACGTCTGATCCAATAAACCACTATAACGTCTTCAATAGTTGAGCTCATTTTTATAACTGAAGCGGTGAAATTTGAGAACACGCCAAATTTATATCGTCCAGGTAGCGCCGATTTATCGACTGCTGCTATTGAAACTTTCCAGCAATAAATCGTCGATATATATTCCATATAATATCTTTCCTTAGTGTTTAATGGTTTATAATATTCACCAAAATTTTAAGCCATACAGATTTACAACTAGAATTCTAGAAAATTTAACCATTTATAGACAAGGAGATCTCCTTAAATTAAAAGTAGATGATGAGTAAATTATAAAAGTAGATGAAAAGTAAATTAAAAATTCATATAACCCCAGTAAAAAACAATGCACTTTATTTAGGAAGTGATTGCAGCGACATGTACAAATAATTTTCACAAAAATAAAAATAAGAAGTTATCTTGATAAAAAATAATATAATTAGAAATAACAAAAGAAGTATGCACACAATGTATGGTAATTGCTCAACAGCTTGTCACTTCGAGTTGAGTTACAAGGTTTAACTATTTATTTGTTTCATTTTTAATATTTTCCAAAAATACAAGTTATAGTAAGATTTGGTATGGGAAAGATAATGTAATTATGGGTAATGAGTAGATTTTGGTAATCAATATATCAATATCATTTCATGAAGAAATAAAAGTTTCGACTTTGTTATTTGTTGCTTGTATATTTGTTGAAGTGTTCCTTTCTTGATAAAATGATTACCAAAATATACACATTTTGATAATATCACATTCTTTTATTCCATATTAAACTCATGATAACTTGTATTTTTGGAAAATATTGTATATCTGCGAAATAATTACCCAATGAATTAGCTAAAAAAATTTTTGAATCTTTATTAGCTAAAATTTAAGTGTAACACAATTTCATGGTCTAGTCAATAAATTGATTGAATAAGTTTTTAAAACCACTGACTGTAATTTGAATACAGAAATAATTCTTAATCTCCTTCTAAATACAACAGTGCTGAATTGTCAGAATCTACTAAAGTAGAAGACTCATGTCATATAACAATAAAAACCTTCTGAAGAGGTTTGCCGAGAGCTCTAATTAGAGAAGGTCCTGCAGATAAGCAGGGTAGATGTGAATAATGCTTGCAAATTAAGCATCCAGGGATCAATTGAGGACATGGCACAGGGCAGCAGCTAAATCATTACTTCCAAAGGTGTTAGTGTGTTTAGAAAATAATTCCCAGAACGGCTTTTGCACAGTACTTACAAGCAGCGATCAAATTATGATCTAACAATCTATGTGGCACTGCTATGGCTATAGGGAAAACCTTGGGATGACCACCTCATTATACTCCTAAGAAAATCACCATTGTGTCAACCCGTAATGTAGAAGTGCCAAGTCAGATCAGAAAAGATCAAGAAATCAAAAATACCATTAAAAAAGAAGAAATTAGAATACCTGGACCACATCATGCGAAATGACAAATATTATCTACTGCCGTATGTATCAGTGAAAGATTGATAGTAGAAGGGGACCACAAAGAAGGCACTCCTGGATAATTTAAGGGAATAGTTTGGTCTCACAACTGTCCAGTTAAGATCACCATGTTAATTGCCAACATCCGAAATGGATAATGTAAAGGAAGAAGAAAATTACTTTTTTATTACAATTCGATTGAAGGATTTCGAAAAATAACCAATTAAAGATTTGCCTACTTTTTTTTAGACTTTTCTCTATTCTGAAGTTGTATTTTCAATAACCAAGAAAAGACGCCATCGTTAACCCGAAGTTTGCAATATTATTGTAAGAATGAGCAACTAAGATCACCAGCAAATTGATATCGCATTGTTGGATGGCAATTCTCAGAACATCATCTTCCGGACTATAGCCAGATTCTGAGAGACTAGGAGTGTCGCAACAGCAGCTATAAAGAATGTCTCATAGTAATAGCAGACATTAAGGAGTCTACAGAGAACATGGGATGCGTTTGATGGCCCAGTTTTTTGGTGTACAGGTTTTTTGATGCACCAGCACTTTGTTGGTGTCCTTTTCCAGGCACTCGCTGCACCATTGTTCTGAAGTGGGGTGTTGCTGCAGGTTGTCCCAAAGGAGCATAAGATGCAACATATCCCTGTTCAATTTTGTGCAGTTTTCATCGATTCTGATTTCCAAAAAGCAAATAACCCTTTAGCGACCGAATACGGCCGGGTCAGAGCGGGCTGGCTGGACCGAGTGGTAGAAAAGTCAACCATGCCCGCTGAACCGATTACTTCTGACTCTGAAATCATGTTTTTTTATTTAATTCCTTATAGTTTCCCATCATCCTTTTTGATCCGGACTTGGAATGGTGATTGGACTGGCACTGGTGAATTTAAAAACATATTTAAAAAAAAATTTTTTAATTGCTGTAAATTAATTTTAATTGTTTAAAAATTATACAATTATATACTTTATTTTTTTTAAATGTCTATATACAAATTTATAAATATACTTTATTTTTTTGAAATGTCTATATACAAATTTATACAATTAAAAATTCTTTTGAGTGTGATAAATGCCGAAACACGACAGACACACTTTACGAAAAATAATATAGCCAAAAGTGAATTTGTACGACATCTGTTTTCAAGAAAAAGTATTTCAGCTTGTCAAGCGGACACCTAGATGGCTCTAGGAACTGAACTACTATTGTAGCTGACGGTCTAGAAACGCCGGAGAAACAAAACTATTATAATAGTCCATGGTCCATGGAGCCCACATGACACCGGACTATTATAGTAGTTCACGGTCGCTAAAGGGTTAATGGTGGACCCTTGTTCACAAAGTGCTATTGCATTTTATTTTATTTTTTTTTTAATTTATTGAAATTTACAACTATAATAATATTACAATAAGTAAATCTGCTAATATGTACAATATGACATGAAAAACACTTGTGGAGAAACTACCCATCGGTAGCACTCCAATAAAGTTCTATAGTAGATGGTCTCGAGGCCATCTTCTTTTGAGACGCCTCGGAGGGTTATCAGTTATAGTATGGGAAGCAAGTTGAGAGACTAGCGGATTCAAGTGTGTATGGAGCATGTCATGGAAGGTTAGGTATCTAGTTTGGGGCAAATCAGTAACATATGAGATATTAAGATCATGATGGATGAGTTTGTTTGTGACATAATAAGGAGCATTGAGGATTTTACGAAGGATTTTGGATTGCAAGGATTGGATACGAGATGAATTGGATGGTATAGTAGAGCCCCAAAGCTCAACTCCGTATGTCCAAATAGGCCTGATAACTGTCATGTAAATGAGTCTTTAGTAATTAATTGGGAGCTTAGAGCCTTTGTCCAGTAAATGTTGAAGTAGGCGAAAACGACGAGCAGTTTCTTGTCTTTTCAGTCTTGTGTGAGGATTCCAAGTGAGACGTTTGTCCAGATGGAGTCCTAGGTAACGTATCTGTTCGACAGGGTTCAGTGGAATATTATTAAAGGATACAAAAGGGCAGGAATTCATAGGTTTATTACGAAGGGTGAAGGTAATTTGATGGGATTTGTTAGGATTTATTTTAATTCTCCAATTTTGACACCATTCTTGAAGGTTTGAGATATGGGATTGAAGAGATTGGGATGCAACAAATGGATCCTTATTTACTGATAACACACATGTGTCATCACTGTATGTAGTGAGGACAGTGCTTAGATGGGTTGGGATGTCACATTTTAAGTTAAAATGTAACAAATAAATCAATATCAATTGCTTTATAACTTGCATCCAAGAACCGTCAGATATAGGGATTAGAATTTTTTATAATAAGTCAAACAAATTAACTCATGCTAATAATGAGTGAACACATGTATTCCCCTTAAAACATGGATAAAACCTTTTAAGCCTCAAGTTTTCACAATGATCTGTTACCCTAACTGATGGCCAAACATTTTTAAAAATAGGGGTATACACAATCTTAATTAGCATGCTATATTGCTAAAAAGCAAAAGTACTCCATCTTGCTAAATACACTAGCAGTATCTACAGTAAGATTTAAATATATTTTTCCGCATGAAACCAATATTTATGTTGTCAGTTGACCTAAATCTTATTTACACATTTGGATCTTACTGCTTGTTTATTTTCCATGTATTTATGGAATTCATAATGCTTAAGATCAAAACAAGAATGTAAGAATGTTTGTTAGAACTTATAAATTGTGAAAATGAATGATAATCAACTCAATCAAAGAGGACTATTTTGAAATGTGAACCACCTTCCTTATTTATTATTATTATTACCTTTGTTATTGTATTCACATGTTTCTCCATTTTATTTATCATTATTGAATAACACTTTTTAAAATTGCTAAAGTAATGACAAAAATTACTAAATACTTATTGAAACCTGTTAACAATAAGGCAATCATTTAATCAACACTGCCAATAACAAATATTAGCAATTAAGTTTGGTACACAGAGCTTATTAATTATATACAATATAATATTGCTCAGACTTGACAAAAAGCACAATATAACATGCTTTAATAGAAAAATGTGAAGCAAATATTCTTAGCATAAGACTGAATTTGGGTATTCTAAAAAGCTTGAACAAATTCTATAAGCTTGATTTTGGGTTAATTTAAGTAGCATTAATTTGAGGTGGCAATGTGAAACTTGCTTCAAACCCACAAAACTTTTGAAATATTCAATAAGTTGAACAACATTATCAAGTGTAAATAATAAATATAATTAAGAAGTAGGATCAAACCTCAAAGAAGTAAACTGTATCAATAAAAAACATATTTATTTTTAAGCAATAAATTCATAAGGTATAGGAGCGAGCATGATTGGAGGCTCTTTGACAGTTATCAAATGAGCAGGTCGTGGTTGGGCAGGCTGAAAAAGAAAACAGAAATAAGTTAAAAAATAAATAATATAAACAAGAAAAACAATAAATAAAATAAACTTAATTTTAAGTTTCTTAAAAATTATTCCTCAATCAAGTTTAGTATTATACATTGAAATAAAAAGAAACAGATGAAATAATAAAATTATTAATAATATAAGTAAAAAATTATGCATGAAAAAAATCAATCATTGGTAAAACATGTAACCTTTAATAACTATTTTTTTTAATTTGTATTTAAAAACATGTAATAAAGATATAATATGACGCTAAATTGAGGCTATATAATAAAAACAATAAAATCACCAACAATTTCATTTGTCCAAAAAAAATGTTTATTGCAGAATTATTTTAACTGACACAAATCATGAAATTCATTTGATTGCCAGTTTTATTGCATAATCAATGTGAGAGCCAGTGCATTATTAATGCTGCTCAGAGAGAGTAACTTAACTGTCCAAAATAACATTGAGCCAATTAAACTGTCTGAAAAAATTAGAATTAAAAAAATAAAAATGTAAGCGTGACGAAAAAGTATGATGACTTTATATTTCTATGAACAGATACGTATTTATTCATCAATATTTTGACAGATATAAAGGTTAGATATCTTTTAGAGTGCTTGGCGATTTTCTATTATTATACAAAATGAAGCAAAGATTTGTATTAAATTTTGTTTAAAAAATGTCATCATGTGCTCTAAAACACTTGAAAAGTTGACAGTGGCATACAGTGAGTCTGCTTTCCGTAATCACACACTAAAACATGTCTAACCCCCATATCTGTCAAAAACAAATTAAGTATGCTGTATACTTGAAACTGCGAACATATATTTGGGACATTATGTGTAAAAAAAAAATCACATTAAAAAATGTTTAATGTGGGCTCATTTAAAAAAATCAATATGAATACATAAATTACTATAATTGGGATAATACCCTTAAACATAAAGTGAAAGAGAATTATTAAATATTATACGGATCTGTTTATGATTGCATTTTTACTAAATGGCATGAGTTAGGTGTTTAATATTTATTAAAACTAGATAGGAGCATTTACAACAGCTTCTTGACCATAATAAACAGGAAATTGCTCAATAGTTACACAGGAAGCATAAGTATTCAGGTCATAAAAGATCTATAGAAAAAGTCAAGAGGAAAATTCCTCAAGTAATGTCTACATAGTCATGACAGACAAGCACTAAATGGAATGGATGATTTATTTGCTGATTTAAAATAGTATACTCTGAAGTATAAAACCATAAAATCAATTAAATTCAAGACTTTAAAAAATAAATTAGGCTAACCTGTCTTTTCAGATCAACCCAGATACCCTTTTCTTTGGCCTCTTTCCTGAGCCTTTCGTTTTCTCGCACACGCTTCAAGAAGTCTTCACGGCACTTGGAGTGATTGACGTGTTCAATACGGATGTTGATCCTGAAAATTTAAGAAAAGCAACTTACTAAACTTTTTAAAATACTATCACAAATAAAATTATATTTTTGATGTTTCAGATCAATTTAATTTTTTAATTATAAATCAAGATGTTATTTTATCTTTATGGTAAGTAACATTAGGTAAGGCCGGGTCATACCCTCCTTTGTCTCTGTACTCTTATAACCTTTTTCCTTCTTTCTCTTGCATCTAGAGGCAATGATTTATGAATAAATTATTGGTTATTTCAAAAGTTATTTTGCTATATTTTAAATTTAAATAACAGGTTAAATAATTAAAGAATGGAGAGCAGAACTGAAATTTCTTTTAAGTATCAAAGGAAAAACAAGAAGAGATCGTATCCACCATAAAATGATCAGGGAAGAACTTAAGGTCCCCTCGATGAAGGAATTCTTAGAATCACACAGCAAACCAAAATGGTTTGCCCATAGTCAGAATGAAAGAGCATAGGAACCTGCTGAAAATGATTGACTACAACCAGGACGCCCAAGAATATCATACCTGAGCTATGTTGAACGCTTATGCAAAAAAAAAAAAAATCAAAAACATCAGGGAAGTTTGGAATCTGACTAGAACTAAGGAATAATGGCAGTCATAGCAAAATGCACCCTTTCACTATGAGGCACAAAAAGGGTATTTCGAAAGAAGAAGAAGTTAAATTATTAAATATAAATAATAATGATCAAATTTATAATTTGCTACATTTCAAAATAAACACATTAATTGAAATAAAGCATAAGTTCTTAAACAGTGTTCTGTGAATTCTTAAATTAACTCCTCATCTCAATAAATTATTTACCTAAACCATAAGGTATAATAACAAATCGTCCTTTAAACAGACAAAAAAAAAATTGTTTTTAGCTATAAATCACTAAGCAATTATTATTTGTCGTGTCTTTGGATGGTAATACAACAAATCCGCTGATAACGGTTCATTCTTTTAGAATCAAGAATAGTTCTCTTCTTTATTGTATTCACTCCCTATCTTAATTTCTTCAGCCTTTTCCTCTTTTTAATATAAAAATATTGATTGTTGAGTATACTTCTTAAATATATACAACTGGCACTGGTGTAACCCTTAAAAAATAAACTTTTTTTCATATTTTCTGGAGTTCCATTGCAGCTAACGTTGCCTAACATAGGCCCCAATATTGGTGATATAATTTCAATAATATGCAATCCCCATGAAATAAACCAATTATCACCCATGTAAATAGTCATTTAGAACTATAAACCAACCTAAAATCTAGACACTATAATTACAACTTGAGTGAATATAAACCAACCTCTTGGGTAGAATTTTTCCACGGACCCTTTTGTTGACTATTACACCCAAAGCTCTAGGAGTCACATTGTAAACTCTCCCTGTTTTACCATGATAACTTTTGTGAGGCATACCTTTTTGGACAGCACCATTTCCCTAAAAATAAAATAATAAATACATACAATTTTATTAAATCTATAAAATAAAAAAAAAGACATTAAGTAATGACAAGTAAAATAAGATAAAACTAGTAAGGCCAGTCAGTGAGTAAAGGGTTTCTACAATGCAAAAAGTTAGGTACCTTTTTTTATCTTCCTTTTAAGTAAAAAAAAAAAGTTTTTATGAATGATCTCGGGAGAAAAATTCTATGGAAGCCAAAAGTCTCAAGAATTTCAGCCTTTTTTCTAATTTACGCTGATAATTCTTAAACAACTAATTCAAATTTTATGATATAGGCGAGAAAAAAAGTATAAATTTTCACATGGTTTCAAGTTTTCCAATGGACAAACGTTTTAGCATTTTTTTGTCCTAACAAGTTTTTGTCCATATAAAGTTAAACACATTAAAAGCAAAGTGGAGAACGGAGATAGTTGGAGGGTACAGTCAAAAAAACACCAAATAAGTACTAGACTTATATTTAGTAAGTGCCGACGTTTCGACCTACAGTGTAGGTCATCTTCAGGGCTATGAGAGAGAAACAAACAGAACAAAAAATATATAAAAACGTTACAGTAACAAGAATATAGTGACATGTAATGTAGAAAATTAAAATAGTGACAGATATGAAAATTAAAGATAACGAATATTAAAATAGTGATAGAATATAATAAAAATAAAGATATTGACCGATTTAATAAAATTAAAGATAATGAGCAGAAATTTCCCTTTATATTATGTTTACTTTTCTATCCTTTCTGTACATTTATTTTCTTTATTTTATTTTATATTCGTTATCTTTAATTATTATAACTGTAACTATTTTAATTTCTGTTCATTATCTTTAATTTTATTAAATCGGTCAATCTCTTTATTTTTATTATATTCTGTCACTATTCTAATAAATATATATATAAATATATATATAGCTGTGCATTGAACATTTTAGCCATAAAAAGACTTAACACATCACTCTACTTTCAAGTATTCAGCATTCACACATTATTTCAAGAACCAATAATAAAAGTAAAGAAGAACAGTACAATCACAGAAGTAATTATCCAAAAAGATCCAATGGTTTTGTTACTTATACATATAAAAGAGAAAATATAACATGATAATTTAGATAAATGTAATCAAATACTCTATTTCTTTCAACAAAAAAATTTAAAAAAGTGATAAAAATAAATAAAATTAAAATTAGACTATCAATAATAGAAGGAAATCAAGTTCTCAAGAATTCATGTTAGCAAAATGATTATGTTATCACGAAATTTAGCTTCTCACATACTAGTCAATAAAAACATATTTATTAAAAAGATAATAAATTTGTCACAATTAAAATATTATCAGGGCAAATATGTTTTGATCTTACACAAACATTTTTTATAACATTGATCACAAATATTTTTTAAGAACTCTGAGAACTTCATTTCTAACCGTGAAAATATGTAAATAATTCTCTAATTACCTTAATTGATACAATGTCTCCAACTCTATAGACTTTCATGTACGTCGAAAGGGGAATGACTCCATGTTTCCTGTAACCACGTGAAAACAAGTCACGGGTACCTCGGCGATAACCCTTGGAGTTGGTCATTTTTCAGGCCTAAAACAGGAAAAATAAAATGGTTAACAAAGAAAGAATGTGATATTATAAACATGCTTATTAACTTTTCAAAGTAAATAAGAATAATGATTGTTTCACATCAAAAAACTTTAATGTAGATATCTTCAATAATAGGCATGCATGGGTATCAAAAGCTACCGTTTTATTTACATTTAATAGTTACCACGATTTTAAAATATATAAACCAATAAAAACCGCGAGTTCCAACAAACAGCTATGTGAACCTCCTTAAATTGTGAAGAGGGAAATACAGTTCAAGATAATTTGTACATGTATTTATTAAATACAAATAACAACCTCATAAAAGAATTTCTAATGCCAGGGAAAACAGTTACCATCATTCCTAGACAAGTAATTTCATACAAGCTGTTATATCCCCACGAGTTGCGCGCGCATGAGATGAGGCAGTATGAGTGTGATCATGTTATCTGTAACCTTATACGTAATTCAATAAACAGATATTGTGCCACATTGTGCTTCTTAATATTATAGATAACTGACCTACGACACAACAGAATTGGCGACGAGGATAAAAAGAAGTCAAAGTGAAAAGGAAAGAGGAAAAAATTAACAACATTATTCAATAGCTGAGAATACTGAGGGCAACCATCGATGCCAGTTAAACGCAAGTTAACCTTTCTACTACAAAATGATTACAATTAATATCTATACTCTACAAAAATAATATAAGACATGTTATTAGATAAGAAATTTCTATTTTATTGTTGGGAAAATTTAATTAATTAAAAGTGATTAATTTATAGTCAACTTCAGAAGGAATAATTTAAAATAAAATTAAAATGGATCCAAAACAATTTCAAAAATTTCTAACCGCATTTAACCAACAACAGGCTACACTAATCAAATTGTTACAATCATTGTTGACACCCCAAGTGACAACAGCACCAGCAGTGACAACACAGACGATCTTGCCATCATTCGAATCATTCAATTCATCAAAGGAGACATTTAAAATATACAGGAAACGGTTTGAAAATTACCTCAAGATAAAAGGGGTAATAGATAATAAAATGCTCTGTACACAGATGCTTCTCAATTTGATAGGGACGGAATCTTACTAAATAATAACGTTACTAGTAGCTCCGAAAGTACCGAGCGAGATGGAGTATGAAGAGCTGGTCAATATATTAGAAAAACATTTGTGCCCCAAACAAAACGCACTGGTAGCACAACATCGATTCCTATCGCTATACCAAAAAGACGGTCAAAGGATATCGGAGTTCATCACAGATTTACGTCTGGGACTCACTGAATGCGCATTTAATTGTGCGGCAGCAGATTCCGGGAAAAGTGTTGCTGACTTATTTCTGCGAGCACAATTCATCAGGGGTATACAAGACAACACGATCAGGGAAAAAATCTTAGAAATAGACGGGGAAAGGACAAACTTTGAGGAAATAAAATACAAAGCTCTGGCACTCGAAGCATGTAAAATTGACAGTCGTGAAATTGCAAATCGCAGCTACATAACATACTCCCCATGCATGGAAGGAAGCAACATAAATAAAATTACACAGAAAAGAGAGAACAAAACACCACGACAACGTTCATCGACCTGGAACACTAAAGGCGAGGCATCCTATAATCAAAACAAGACGCTCAACTACCAACAGTTAAGAATCGAAAATTGCTGCCTACCTTGCGGGCGAAGCAATCATGTGACAAGGAAATGCCAAATTGACAAATCAAAATTGAGATGCGACGATTGTAAGAAGGTAGGACACCTCGCGTCAATATGCATCTCAACTCGTATGGAAAAACTTAAGCAGCACACAACACAGGACACTAATTGGACTGATTTTACTACCATTGACGAGCTAAATTCAATTAATAATGTAGTAGATATTCATCGGAACGAAACCATCCCGGGAAAATTCTCTTGCGAAAAATATTTCGCAGAAATCAAAATAAAAGGGACGCAACAACGATTTGAAGTTGACTCGGGGGCCGGATATACACTAATTCCGGAATCTGAGTTTAAAAAACTAAAAACAGCGAAAACAAAAATCAGCAAAACGGAAGTTATCTTTAAGTCATATACACTAGGCATTATTAAGCCAATAGGAGTAGCCGAAGTCAAAGTAGAATACAAAGGAAATGAATCAAAGGAAATATTATTCATTGTTCCGGACCAATTGGCACCGATATTAGGAAGAACATGGATTAGGCACCTAGGCATACGGCTTGAAGAAATAGATCATTTTGACATAGCATACGGACATACGGCGAGAAATAGACTGGCGGAGAGATACGACCAGACATTAACACTAAAGTTACAAAGCATGAAGAATCGGGGCTATTACGACGTAAATTAAGGGAAACATTATTTAGGTATCGGGCTACACCACTCCAGAACGGGAAAACACCGGCAGAGTTGTATTTACAGAGAAACATAAGATGCCGACTAGATAGCCCAAGAACAAGGCTCAGTAAGACGGACGTTACAGCCCATTTACCTCCAGCCAGACAATTCGATATCGGAGAAGCTATAATGGCGAGATGGTACCACAACAACAAGCCAACATGGAAAATTACGAAAAAATTCGGCCGATCACACTGCCAAGTGACGTTACAAGGGGGATACAGCCTGAAACGACACGTAAACCAGTTGAGGAAGGCTGGCGTAGCAGATGATCAACCGGACAAAATACCAACGTCAAGTAAAGAAGTAGAAGAACCAACACAAACTGATTGGTCACCACTGTTATGGTCGACTAGGCCAGCTATAACAGAGACAACGGGGTTGCCTGAGGCACAAGAGATACCACCAGAAGTACCACTCCGTCTCTCAACAAGACAGCGTCGTCCCCCGGACCGCCTAAATTTGTAAGCTCAATTAAAAAAAAAAAAGTATTTAATGTGTTTCATTAATTAATTCAAGAAAAAGTAATTAATATTTTTTTTTTATTTCAAATGTATTTTTCAAAAAAAAAAATTTAATTGTTTTTATTAATTACTGTCATGACATTTTATTTCAAATGTATATTGTCCAGCATCATCTTATGCGGGGGGGAGAGTGTTATATCCCCACGAGTTGCGCGCGCATGAGATGAGGCAGTACGAGTGTGATCATGTTATCTGTAACCTTATACGTAATTCAATAAACAGATATTGTGCCACATTGTGCTTCTTAATATTATAGATAACTGACCTACGACACAACACAAGCTAAGGCAAAAACATATCAAAATCAATTCTGATAATTACCAAACCCATTTGTTTATTCATCCTATGATTAATCTGTTATTATAAAAATTAATAAGGCATTTATGATTTGCTTTAGAAATATACGCTAAGATATGTATTTTTAAGTATAAATGTGACTTTTATATTGTTTGCCTAAATTTAATTTGAACAACCTAAGTCAAGTAACCATCTATGAGTACAAGTGACAAATATACCCAAATTAATCGTTGATACTACATCACCTATAATTCCTGCTTGAATTTTTCTTAAATATAAATATTATTAAAATGGTGATGGATACATACATATTTTATTAGTATTAAATATATACACAAGAATACATTAAGCATTTTAAAATATATATGTGACTTCAAAGTAGAAATTCATAGCCGATTTCAATTGATAATAAAGGAATTTACTATAATAATATGGTGAATTAATAAAAATTTATTTACTATCACATGAGGTGAATTAATTCCAACTAATTCTTTTTTTATATTATACATATAAAGCACATGTGAGTTTAAAGATAAATCTGATGCTGCATTGTACAGTTAATTTTAAAATATTTACACGCAATGCGATCCAAAGCAAAAAGCATGCTAAGCTGTACTCATTTGCTAAACTTAACTTTACAGCTGTATTTTATATATGCACCTTGTTCTGTTTCTTTAAAGTAAGGGCTTAAACAAAATTGAAATATTATAAACATTAGATAATATTACAAAAAAAACACAACAGTAAATTACATCAAATTAAATGTCTAATAGTGATATTACACATGTAAACAAACGCTACTAAAATGTGCTTCCATGTAATTAAAAAATAGTGATCGGCTCAAACATTTCTTAAAAAATTGTGTTAAAATAATGTATTATTGTTAAATACTGTGGCAATATGTTAAAGAGGTATTCTTTTTGGTAACTACAAGATTGAATTAACTCACATAATAAAAACAATAAATGCAGTCTAAATAAACAATATTAATGATTTGATAACAGATAATATAACCACAACTTTAACATTAAAACATTAGTTATCAATATTTGATCTAAAGTGTAGATAGACAATCATTTACTGATATGCACTTCCAATATATTTTAATTCCAAAATATAAAAACAAAATTATCTCATTTCCTGAATGATAAGTTATATTAATAATGGGGAATTTATTATTATTATATATAAAGATAGGAATAGAGTAACTAATGAATTTCAAATTTTAGTAAACTTGACTTGAGTCTTTGAATGCTGTGCAATTTTTTTATCTCAGAAAAGGGTCAATGAATAATTAGAGCATTGTGCGGACATATTCCTATAGGCAAAGATTAAGTTTAACAACAATTTATAACAAATAGATTAATATATAAACGAAATAAACTTGTATTCTTACCTAGTAGATAGAATCCACGTGCTCTACTGTCACAGCCTAACCTAGTAAGATGGTTCCGCAGTTCCAAAGAGCTAATGTAACCGCAGCATTCATTTGTAACCTTAACTTAGAATTAGGTATCATAACTTATATCTCTTATCATCCTATAATTGTATATAAGTTAATATTATAAATAAATGTTAATTATTCCGCAATTTATCACTTCGCGTTGAGTCACAACAAGTTTTAGATTTTCATTCGTTTCCCTTTCAATATTTTCGTTAGAGAAGAATTGGTCGACTGTATCTTCTAATTTAAGGAAGAAATAGTTGGGGGTGCAGTCAATAAAAACACCAAAATAAGCATAACTTATTTTGGTGTTTTGATTGACTGCACCCCCAACTATTTCTTCCTTAAATTTTAATATTTTCCATCATTCAAGACTGAAAATACAAGAAACTGCTCGACGTTTTCGCCTATCTCTAAATTTACTGGACAAACGTTCTAAGCTCCCAATTAATTACAAAAGACTCATTTACATGACAGTTATCAGGCCTATTTGGACATACGGAATTGAGCTTTGGGGCTCTACTAAACCATCCAATTCATCTCGTATCCAATTCTTATAATCCAAAATCCTTCGTAAAATCCTCAATACTCCTTATTATGTCACAAACAAACTCATCCATCATGATCTTAATGTCCCATATGTTCCTGATTTGGCCCAATCTAGATACCGATCCTTCCATGACAAGCTCCATACACACTTGAATCTGCTAGTCACTCAACTTGCTTCCCATACTATTCCTGATAACCCTCCGAGGTGTCTGAAAAGGAGATGGCCTCGAGACCGTCTATTATAGAACTTTACTAGAGTGCTACCGACGGGTAGTTTCTCCACAAGTGTTTTTTTTATGTCATATTGTTCATTTTAGCAGTTTTACTTGTTGTGATATTATTATAGTTGTAAATATCAATAAATTGATCTAAAAAAAAAAAACATTTTCCAAAAATACAAGTTATCATGAGCTTTAGAATGGAAAAGAGAATTTAATCATGGGAAATGTGTATACTTCTGTAATCGTTTTATCTAGAAATGGACGTATCAATAAACATCTATTCTATTTACTTCAAAATGTTATTTGAAACTTTTATTTCTTGATAAAATGATACCGAAATCTACACATTAACCATAATTACATTTCCTTTTCCATACCGCACGATAACTTGTATTTTTAGGAAAATATTAAAAATGAAACGAATGAAGAGCTAAAACTTGTGACTCAATTCGAAGCGACAACCTGCGAAGCAGATACCGAAGAAAGCACATCCCAACATGAAAATGCAGCAAGATACAAACCAGAGAAATCAACAGAGTAGTTGCATTTGGTCCTTGGTGGTAGTGGAATGTTTCTTTGATTGGTTTCTTGCTGCATTTTGTTGTTGGGACGTATTGTCTGGTATCTTTTGCAGAAATTTATCTGGGTTAAAGTTAAACATCTGAAGATGAATTAAGTTAGATAACAACCTGCGATGTGGGTAGAAAGTAGTTAATAATAATTTACGTGCGTTTTTTGTCATTCACCGTCTCTTTTGTGATATAACATAGTTTATGAAAGGATCTGACAATGTTAATGCAAACTGTTTATCAAGAGCACTTATAAAGTTAACCAGGTAATCTTCAGGTATGTTCGTTAATGAAGAATTCCATGATCTTTATGTATCACACATTGTCGAAATATAATCAGAAGTACTTACACCGAATGTCATTGCGAAAGAGACCGGCACTAAGCATAGCCAAACATATCGGTTAAAATATAAGAAAAACCGTCTGGGAGTGCCAGCAGAGTTTATCAATAAAATTTAGACCAGTTTATCTAAGGTATCCTCCTGAACATAAATGAGACCATGTGAAAGAATACAGTTATCTATTCCTCATTAATACAAGATCACATTGAATAAAAGTAAGCATTAGCAAAAAATCATCATTTTATTAGTAATTGTGCTTGTTACTGTCCCTCCTTCTATGCCTTTCAGCGTGGAGGAGCCACCAATCACTTCGTTCACACATCTCCGTCTCTCAGCAGTTCCTTCAGGTGAACCAGAGTCTTCTCTCTTTTCTGACCTAGTCCTTGAGTGTGCTCTATGTACGTTCTTCAAGGTCTACATATTGGTCTCCTCCCAGTCGGTCTCTCTTCCATGCACTTTCTTGGTACTCTGTCTTCCTCCATTCTACATATGTATCCATACTTTCGACGTTTCCGACATTCTAATGTTGTTTTCAGTGATGGTATCTTGATTTCTTCTCTTATTCTAGGTTTTACCTAATATTTTTGTAGAAATTTCATTTCCCCTGCCTTTATCCTGCTCAAGTGCTTGTTTTGAATGCCCCAGCTATGGCCACCATATAACAATGCAGGGAGACATACTGCTTTGTAGTTATGGAATTTAAAATTCTTCCTTATTTCTCTCTTTCCCACAATACTGCTGCGGTAATATATATTCTTTGTTTTGATGTTGGGACGCAGGTTGTTATCTAACTTAATTCATCTTCAGATGTTTAATTTTAGCTCAGATAAATGTCTGCAATGTGAGTCGTAACGTAGACCTCAATTATGGTTAAATTATTACTAGTTACTTTATTACTGTAATTATTGTATCTAATAGTTATCATTAACTTTATTTGTTTATAAAGACAAGATTGGAAAAATCCCGAATAAAAGCCTTAAGTATCTAAAATAAAAACAGGAAGCAAAAGATACCTGACAATACGTCCCAACATCAAAACAAAAAGAATTGATAGGGCTAGCCGTGAAACGAGCCAGGGTGGCCGAGATGGTTGATGAGGCGTCACCACGGAGAGGTGAAAGTCCCGAGTTCGAGTCCCGGTCCTGGTCATATCTTTTCTTTTCAAATAAAATATATATTCTTTGCTTTCATTTTGATTCTTATCTTAATAATAAATAAAATAATAAATGAATGTACTGGAAGCTGGTTTTTTTTCAAAG
Organism: Arma custos; assembly: GCA_037127475.1. Classification (NCBI taxonomy): domain Eukaryota; kingdom Metazoa; phylum Arthropoda; class Insecta; order Hemiptera; family Pentatomidae; genus Arma; species Arma custos. Next base: position 39,326,141 of record CM073761.1, read on the forward strand.
ATAATAATTACATTCTTTGCTCTCTTGATTCTATTGGACACATAATGACTGCTAAATTTGCAATTAAATCAATAATGGAACCGTTTCTCCACAAACTGTTATACATTTGATCCCTCATCACAAAGAAATTATTCAGGAATTATTATTGCCGGGTAAATGGCTTGGCAAATATTTACTTTTACATTTAAATTACTTTCCTGGGGCACTCAGCCAAATGGCGACAACGTTCCAAAATATTTAGTTACTGTAGAATTTTGGAACTATAATCGTTAATGCATACAACCGAATGATTTGTGTGTAAGAAAGATTTAAATGTTTTTTTTTCTTCTCTATACAATAATAATAACAAACAATGGAAGCCTAGAAATTAAGTTATGATTAAACAAACGTTAGACAAATTACCATAAAAAAAACCTCAGTAGCCTTACAACCCATGAAGGGTCTTGGGTAGGTCAGTACACGGTAGCAACTGTACTTTTAAAAAAAACAACGACTTTAGTTGCAATTTTACATATACAAGCTCATAGGCGGGTCCAGGGGGGGCACGAGGGCACATACCCCCCAGACGGTTTTTTGTGTACTGTGGAGAATCCATTGCAGAACATACTTATAGGCAAATGTGATGATAGTTGTGAAAATATACGAATAAAATAACAGAAATAACATGAGTGAAATTGTTTTTATATTTTAATAAACCTTTGAAAACTTTCTTTAAATACTACAAGTTTATTTCTAAGGTATTTTTGATTTTTTTAGCCGACTGCCCGTTGTGCCCCCCAGAAAAAAATCCTGGATCCGCCCTTGTACAATCTGCATAAGTGTAAATACGTGTTCGGGACTTCCTTTAAATGTTTAAAGAACAGTGATTTTAATTAATTAAAGTTGTATTTTATAAATAAGTTTTACAATAGCAGGAAAATGTGGAAAAAACCCGCTTAAAAAATAAATAAATAAAACTAAATATAATAATTAAATAATAGTAATAATAATAAATGAATAAATAATAATAATAAAGTGAATAAATATAATAATAACAATAATTAAATAGAAAATAAATAAACAATTAAAAATAACTAAAAAATAAATACAGATAGCTAGATTACAATACCTGCAAATAGTTATTTGTTAAGTTAGAAGTATGTTTTGTTCTTTTGTGCGTGTATCGTCGTAGCGAATGCCAACTGTACTGTTCCTAAGACAATGGCTATGCAGGATGGTGATTTGTCCGAAATCACGCTCAGCCCTCAGAATTTTTCCCTAATTAAGGGAACCCTCTTTATAGAGGCTGGGTGAGCCTAACAAGGGTCTTAAGATCGCAGATGGGCCATCCCTGGCTATTACCGGATTAAATAATTTACCTTTTACAGCTGGATTTGGACCCGGAACCTGTACCACAGTAACTCAGCTCACTACACCCTGCGCTACCCCCCCTCCCTAGATAGATTAATACAACTAATCAAAGTTTTGAATAAGTTATAAATTACTAAGTAATTTATAACTTATTCTTATTTATAATTTATAACTTATTTATCTACAAAATATGGAATAAATACACAAAGATTAATAAAGCTCGATACGTATCTTTGTGAACGCGTTCCAATCAGATATAATTTATTTCCAACTTTTGTCTTTCATCTTCGTTGCTAAGATGTCACATCTTAACCCTTTGATGTCACATCTAGGAACGTCTTTCCTTTTATTTTTCAAATTCCGCTGCTGGCAGACTTTTATGTAATCTTACTGCGGCCGGAGACGGATCCTATGTGATCTAGGACCCTTCTGTCACACCTATCTTCTACCAAGTACTGAACCTCTTGATTGGGTGTAGTGGTACAGATTTTTTTTATACCTAAAAGAACGTGTTACATACTATATTACCAATTACTTATGACGACCGCCATGCAAATATGAACAATCTGTGAATATTATTAAACTGTTTTATTCTTAATACTGTTTTTGTTGTTTGTATATTCATAACCTCCCTGAACAACCTTTGTTGTTGTTGTTGTCCAATAAACTGTACAGTCTCTACCATGTACTGAACCCCAGACCCTTCACGGGTTGTAGTGGTATAGGTTTTTTTCCCTGTACATGTTAAGGGAATTATAGTAACAGCAATAAGTATAAATATTTTTAAAAAACATTAAGCTACAATATTAAAAAACTATAATTCATGATCATGACATCGCTAAATATACTTAGAATGTGATTATAACATTTTATGACACTTCGTTTTTGTCTGATCTCAAAGCACCGTGAACCGACACGATTGACCGAGCCCTCGTGTATTGAATAAATAAATACATGAATAAATAGATTATACTTTACAATGGAGGCGGCGGTAAGGTAATACTAACGGAAGACATTTTTATCTTCTAGAGATAGCACGATCAGTCGACTTCCAGGATCCGTCCCACGCGCAGCGCACTCATGTTTAAGTTTATTAAAAACCGCAAATGCGTCGCAGCATGGGCTTGTGTCTTTTTCAGCCTCTTCATGCTCAGCTCCAAGAGATACATCGTGTCCTTCGACGGCGTCGTCAACGGAGTACAGCCTCTAGTTGTCTGGGAGTACATCATGGATTTCAATAACATGAAAGGGCTCAATCCGACTATGTGAGTATTATGTGCGTGTAAATATTTTTATTTTTTATTTATATCCTCGGAACCCCCATTTAAGTCCCTTCCAAAGGACGGCACGACTAAGATTTATTTACTCCCTTTAAAACATCATGAGGCCACCTGCCGGGCTGCGAAACCCGCAATTTACTAATCTCTAAACCACAGTTGACCCCATGTTGATATTGTACATACCTAAGGCGGTATTGCAAATGTTGTAAATAAGGCAATATTTAAAAGAAAAGAGATTATCGAAATCTTCCATTATTTTATTAAGACTAGGGCATGAACATTAATTAATTGTTTTTAATATATATTTTTTTTCTTTAATACAATTGTTATATTACTGTTTCCTATTATCTCTATTGGGCAGATAATATTTACAAACATTTAATAAACAAGAAGTTATAAACCATAAATATCGAATAAAATTCTATTTATGATACAACTGATTATATGTGTGTTACTAGATATATTTTTTTATTTATAGGCGTGTTTAAAATCATTTTTATTTTTAAAGGGATTACCTAATTTTTTTTTAAATATATTTAAATTATTATGTTTTGTATTTTACCAATGAATAAAGCTTGTGACGTATAATTTCACATAGTAATAAATATAATTTTTAATACAATTATATGTTTTTAAATAAATGTATTAAACAATTATACCAATTTATATAATAGATATTTAAAATTCAATATATTTAAATTGACATATTGACATAATTTCGTCATTTTAAAATTTTGAATTGTTTGAGAACAAAGTTCATGTATAGATCATAACTGTATGAAAAGTAAAACGAAACTTAAAATTAAGATTTTTTTAAAGTTTGGAATACAAATATATTTTTCATGAATAAAAATTAAAAAAATATATTCATGAATAAAAAAAATAATTGAAAACATTGATCTTCTATAGCACTTTATAACTGAAAATGAAATATTATAAAAATACATTTCTTGTATACAATTTTTAATAAATAAATAGTAACGAAGTAGCTTGTCATTCGTTTCTCAAAAATGTTGAATAAAACCATTTTTTTTATTAGTTATTCAAGTTTAAATGTGCGCAAGTTGTTTTCATTTCATTTTAAAAAATATATTACTTACCATAGGCGGATCCAGGGGGGGCATGGGGGCACGTTCCCCCCGCCCCCAGACGGTTTTTTGTTTACTGTGGAGAATCCATTACAGTACATACTTATAGGCAAATCATGTGATGATAGTTGTGAAAATATATGAATAAAATAACAGAAATAGCATGGGTGAAACTATCGTCTATATATTTTAATAAACCTTTGAAAACTTTCTATAAATACTAAAAGTTTATTTTTAAGTTATTGTTGATTTTTTTGCCCGTCTGCCCGTTGTGTCCTCCCCAGAAAAATATCCTGGATCCGCCCTTGTTACTTACAGTGTATATTTATATCTCACAAGCTGGGGAAAAACATAATATTCATAATATGGACATTGAATTGATGGTTTAAATTAAAATTTGATAACAAAATAAATAAAGAAGAAAGCACAAAAAGATAAAGACTTCTAGAATTCTCTTTTCAGCGTTTCTTCTTTAATCCGAGATGCGAGTTATATTCTGTTTACTCGTAAAAAAAAACAGCTTACATTAGTGTTCTTGTGTCCGAACGCTTCATATAATGTCGTTCTATTAGTCATTAAGAAACAATGACTCAACAACTATTACCTGTACCACTACAACCCATTAATTGTCTGCAGTTCAGTACAGAGTAGAGACTGTACTGTTTCAGGATAAAATTCAATCACAAAATAATTCAAACAGTTGCTAGGAAATCATAGTAAATAAGGTTTATTTCAGTTTAAGATTATAATTAAATACTCTTTTAAGTTTCCACGGCCACTATTTTTACAAAAGGTTTCAGTAGTTACTTCTAGTTTAGACCGTGTAGCTAAGTTTTGCCCCAACGTTTCGCCAGACAGCAGCATGTTTAGTAACACGTTTGGCGATTAATTTTTATTTATATAGATATACAGCTGTGAACAGTGTGGTTTGTATGGGAAAAGAAAAGTGTTGTTTTTATTATTTCCCTCGTCATTTTTAAGTGTTTTCTTTACATAAGAACCTTCTTTACGGATTAACAAAGAAAAAGGAAAAAAAAAATAACCGTATTGGTCGAGCCGTTCTCGAGTTTTGCGTTTAGCAACACACACAAAAAAAATAGCCTGATAAAAAATAGATTGATTTTTTTTTTATTATTGAATAATTTATAATGAAATAAATATTCAAATTTAAATACATACATTTTTATGTAACTGCGTCTGTTCACAACTATTTTCAATAATATTTAAATTTAAGTATATACTACTTTTCTTTGTAAACTAATTAAAAAATTATTTTCAATAATATTTAAATTTAAATGTATACTTTTCTTTGTAACTGCAGGTGTTCACAAAGCTAATCAGAAAATTATTTTTAAGTATATTTGTAAGACAAGAAACTGCTCGACGATTTCGCCTACTTCAACATTTACTGGACTAACGTTCAAAGCAACCAATTAATTACAAAAAACTCATTTACATGAGAGTTATCAGACCTATTTGGACATACGGAGTTGAGCTTTGGGGCTCTACTAAACCATCCAATTCATCTCGTATCCAATCCATACAATCCAAAATCCTTCGTAAAATCTTCAATGGTCCTTAAAATATGAAAAAAATAAGCCGGGTTGGTTAAGCCGTTCTCGAGTTTTACGCTTAGCTTCACATTTGGCGATTCATTTCCAATAAATATTTATAATAAATATAAATTATTTAAATACGGCGCCTCTCCGCCGCGTGGTATAATCGCCCTGAAGATGGCCTACATTGTAGGCCGTAACGTCGGCACACAATAAATAAGTTACACTTATTAAGGTGTTTTTATTGACTGCACCTTCAACTATTTCTTTCTTATATTAAAAGTTACAGTCAACCAATTCTTCTCTAACATTTATAATAAATGTGATGCTAAGCGCAAAACTCGAGAAAAGGCTCAACCAAATCGGCTTATTTTTTTTTCATATTATTGTTATGGCGCAAAAATGGTTCTTATGGAGAAAAAAAAACTTTAAAATTACGAAGGAAACAATAAAAACAACACTTTTCTGGATCTCTTAAAAAAAAAAAAAACAGTTCATGATGCAATATTAAATTATTGAATACTGGCGTAAATTTTGTCAACAGTATAAAGTTTATGTTTATAAGTTAACATTATTCTTTAAAAAAAAGAAGTGAAATTTTGGAGATATTGTTGTAGGAGGGAACAAGTTTGAACATGTGGAGAAGTTTAAGTAATTGTGGTAGCAACTAAAAAAACAAAACTTCAGAGCAAATAGAAGATTAAAATTAATTAAATTAAAATAATTACCTGAATATATGGTAGTTCCTCAGGATCATAGGCGTAACGAAATAAATATTTAAATTTAAATACATACTTTTCTATGTAACTGCATCTGTTCACAGCTAGTTAGAGAATTATTTTCAATAAATATTTATATTTAAATACATACTTTTCTTTATAACTGTATCTGAATATCTGAAAAATGGATCACCAAATGTAATGTGTACTCGAGTAAGCGAAAAACTCGAGAACGGCTCGACCAATCAGAAATTTTTTTTTTTTCCTTTGTTTTGTTAAGGCGCAAAGAAGGTGCATTTAATTTTTTTAAGATTATACATTCAATATGCAATTATTTTGTACTTCTGTTTCAGAAAAGATTTTTTAATACTATCAGATACTAACGTTGGGAACCCATTTGATTGGCAGTACGAAGTAAAATATACAGAAACACTACATCAGCTCCCATTCATTTGGAATGAAGCTATTGCGATTTATAACTTCAAAACAATATCTGAAAAGGAGTATGAAATTATTTCAAAACATACAACCTGCTTTTTTCTGGGAACGTACTGCGGTAAGTAGTTAAAAGTAAAAATCTTCATAAAATAGTTTCATTTATTGTTATAAATTCCATTTTTCTATCAATTTTAGCCAGTTATAAAATTTTCTATTCACTTTTTTAAAACATTTAAAATTTTATATAGCTTCATATAACTAGCAAATATGCTTGCACCTCCAATAACAATTAATAAATAATAATTGTATTTAGTTATCCTGACATGCAAATATAGAGAATATAAAAACAGTGATAATAAACCCACATTGCAAGCAAAATAATGACTTCATGATATTTTACGTCATAATTTCGGCATTTAATTTTTTAATAAATTGACACACAAATAATGTGTTGTTTTTTTCTGTGTTGGTTTTCACAGCTTTGGCCATTATAAAGTAAACATTTTTTTAAAACGTGTGATGAATCCCTTGGACCACAAAAATGTTACAGGTGGACTGCATGCGGCCCGTGGGTTGGCCACCCCTATATTATAGCATCCTCCAATTAGCCATAGCAGTATAAAGTGAATAAACAAATATAGTATAGTAAAAGAACTATAGACGAAACTAGAAATTAAGTTTAGAATTAATTTAATCAAAAAAGCTTCATTTGAATTTACTAATTAAGGATTTAATTTGTACTACTTACAATAATAATTTAACATTAATATTTACAGTTAAAACTTTCTCAAAATTTATATTTCAACAACAAAAAGGAAGCATGAGCAATACTTACTGCCTAGAAGAAGTTAACTATGAATGCCCAAGGATATTATCTCATTTCTGCTATAATGAAGTTATTTATCAAAGGAAATCAATATTTCAAAACCTCCAAAAAAAACTCAACAAAAAATAGAATTGTTCCAAATAGTAATTAAGATCTGTATGTATGTTCATAGTCTATGTGATGTTATATAATTAATTGTTTTTTAAAAATATTTATTGTTTTTTTAATAAACGTTTTGAAAAATTATTTATACTTTTTAATGATAAACTTTTATCAATATTATTCCTTCTCATATTGCATGTTCATTCATTTTATAATAAACAACTGCCTGATGTAGTCCAAGATTCCATAACAGAAAAATTGTATATGTTAATTATAAACAAAATAATGACATAAACACAGCTAAGAAAACTAGAAATGTCAAGATGATTACCAGAATATAGAATTTTTTAAGGTGTGTAGTAGGGCCGTGCTTTTAAAAATTAAAAAGAAGAGTTAAAATAGGGGTAATAAATACCTTCCAATCATTTTTCTTGTCTACTTTAATGTTTCAAGGAAAACCTCCCCATGTTTAGACATTTTATTTTGAAAACCTGAAATTATTTTGTTTATATACATACTCATATCACACAAGATAAAAAAATTTGATATTTTTAAGGGAAAAAGTCATAAACATGGGGAGGTACATTCCAAAACTCTGCTGTGATATAGAAAGGAAAAAAACAGAAAATATTTAAGACCCTCGATTTAACATATCTGATGAGCATTTTCTGAAAATTGAAAAAAGGATGAATCTATAGTGGTTTTTAGAAATTGTGCCACTCCATTCACCTGAATAATAGGCAATCGAAGAGAACTATGTGATAAAATGTCTAGCTTTAGAAATCACTAAACAAAGACAAACTATACAGTATTTCCTGGCTCCAGAAAGTTCCTGATACAAAATAAAAACCATTCTTCACACTGTTGAGTCGTTTAAAAAAACATTCAATTTTCTAATAATATAAATAAATATTGTAATAATAATAAGTTAAGTACAATCCAAATATCTTGTTGGATGCTCTATATCAATACGATTGTTGGAGACCCAATATGAACAGACCCAATAAGGCTGAATGGGTGGGTAGGAGTTTAGATACTATGTATCATATATATCAAGAGGAATCAAAAAAGATGGCAGTTTATGTTAATGGTTATTTATACAATATTTGGATACAATCACATTTCTCTAGCAAAGCAACTTGGCTGTGGTGATGTAGTAACTTTTTTTTGCGGATATTACAAAATACCTTATACCTTATTGTGTGGATGGGAAAAGATAAAAAACTAAACGATTATTACAAATAATATATTTATCAAATGTAATTATCTTGAGAGATTTATTATACAATAAAATAATTGAAAATATATAATACATTAATTACATATGATACAAAAAATAGCATTCATTTTATAAAAAAATCTAAAGAAATCATGAGATCATCAGCATCAATACTATTAGTAGAAACTAAGGTTAAAAAAAAAATAATAATTTAAACTAATTTTGGTTCCATAGTAAATTGCATTGGACCCTATTATAATACAGAAACATAACAACATACATTGTTGGGGAACCACGTAAAGTATTTAACTACAAGTGACACATCTTATTATAGTACTACACCCGAGATTGGGACAAAGATTTGACTTGTATTGTAACCAAACCTATGGTGTAATGAGCGGATTTGAAACGAGGGTCCACTGTATTACTATACTTCAGCAACAGATTAAAATTCTTTTATGCCCTTCCTCTCATTAAAAAGTATCTTACAATGGCTTATTATGCAGCTCATATTTTTATTTTTTCAGTCCAGTAAGGAAGTGCAATGTTTCGAGAAGGAAAAAGGCTGAATTAAAAAACAAACACTAAGAAAAATTGAGAATATAAATACAAGAAAATTTAAAGTAGTTCTGCAACAAACATCATTAGTTAGTTTCCGTTTGCTAGTGGAAATTCAATTTTTTTTAAAAAATACTTTGACTAAAACAGAGCCAAAAACTCAAAAAGAAACACTATTATTTATTATAATGCAATTGGGAAAAACCGCAATACAAAGCCTTATGTTTCAAAAATACACTTACTTACCAGTCGACATTTCGCCTATTCAGGTATTATGAAGACACCAAAATCAAAAAGGGGTTATGTGAATCGCATCTCGAAGAAAAAGGTGCAATACATCCCAACGATCAACAGCCCAAACAGGCTCCAAACATGAGACAGCACCCCACTACCAAGACGTTCAACATACAACTGCTTATTATAATGCAATTGGGAAAAACCACCATGCAAAGCCTTATGTTTCAAAAATACACCTACTTACCAGTCGATGTTTCCTTTTTCTTCGAGATGCGATTCACATAACCCCTTTTTGATTTGGTGTCTTGATAATGCCTGAATAGGCGAAACGTCGACTGGTAAGTAGGTGTATTTTTGAAACATAAGGCTTTGCATTGTGGTTTTTCCCAATTGCATTATATTAAAAATACTTTGACTTCATAACAAGCTTTAGAGCATAGAAGAAGAGCATTGCTGTGATGTTGACGGGCCAGCAATATCAACATCAGTTTTTTGATTCATTGGGGTTGCACCCACAGTAACAGGAGTGGATGATGCCTCACTGAATAAGCCCTTTGGAATTACTAATGTCTATAAAAAAAAAAAAAAAAAAAATTTAAAAAAAAGAATAAGTAAATAACTAGAAATGTTGTATATTACTTTTAATCTTCAAACTTAAAACTAACTTGATAATAACAATATAAAATCACTAAACTAATTTTTTATGTAATTTTTATCCTACTCTAGTTAGAAAACATCCTGAAGTCATAAGACAAATAGCAAATTTGTACTTTATCAGTACATCATTTGGTTTGTGATTTTTTGGAAGGAGGAGTTTGAATACTATCAACCGATATATATTTTGACCTAAAATAAATCATTCATTTAGGAACTATCTTATAGTCCAAGGAAATAAAACTTGATAGTTCATATACAGCAATAGAGCAGCAGATCTATTCAATCTGTCTGGTGTTGGAAAAAATAACTGACAGGCCCAATATATCTTTATATAGCTCCACACGCACTAATATCCTTTCTCCTTATCACTAATTATTTTTTATTAATAATAAATATATATATTAGAAAATATGGAATCTGGTAAAATACATTGAAATGTTTGAGATCCACTAGTCAACATTAATGTTCTATATATGTATAAATATAATTAAGATTTGAAGTATTTATTTATTCATTTTTATGAATAAAGAAATAAATCATTTTAAAAGTTTGTTTCATTAGAAGAAAACCAACCTGGATAGGCAAAATTTAGAGCTCCCACTGTAGCATCGTCCGATTAGCTATAGCAGCATAAAGTGACGTTAAATGAACTAACAACAATAACCAAGCTGAGGGAACCACAAACTAAATGGCTTAAAACAGAGAGGTGCCTCAACTTAAGCTAGGAGACAGTTGGCTAGAAATTTACAACTACATTTTATTGATCATAATAAAGGGATTAGAAGGTTTATTTCATCTTGCCAAGAGAAACTATAAATATTGTATAGTTTCTATTTATTTATATTTTTTTATTTATTCCCTTTAAAAAAAAAAACCAGCACTGCCCTATTAGGCAGAGATAAAGCTGAGGATAGGCATTCTAACATCTTAACATATTAATACTAATGAGTTCACAAAATTGTTTTCCTTTATATATAGATTATTATTTTTAATGACATTGCTGTTTGCTAAAGGAACAAGTTTAAACATAGAAACAATAAATACCTTTCCAGGATCAGCCGCTTCATATTGATGACGAAGTGATTGCAATTCGAATTCACAATTGGACATTGCTATTTTCAGTTCATGCAGCAGCAAAAGATCACTTCTTAATTCATTAAAGTGCTGGCATATTTCTTCTGTTGGAACTGGATTGTTGTCTAAAAAAATAATAAATAAAAAAAAATTAAATTAAACATGAGATGCCAAGAAGTAACAAGCTTTTTGACATAACAAAATATTAAACATATTTTACCAGCTTCAATATTGAAAAATAAAGTAAACTAGAAATGAGCCTTTACCAATATTAAATTCATTTAATAGCTGTTCGATTGCTTTGGTCTTTTTCTGGCCGATGTTAGCAGGTAGTTTCATTCTTTGAGATCTCAATGTCACACCACTACCTTTCATGTCAGGGAACTTGATGCCAGAGAGTTCTCCAGACTACAAAATAAAAATTAGATATCAATATATTGTACATTCATAAAAACATATTTTTCAGTTGAAAAATTTTAAGGAAAACTAACGACTTTCAACATATAAAAATAGAGACTGATTTTACAATGTACATAATAAGCTAAGAACGTACTTGTAAATAATCACAAGCAATAACTACTGAGCTAAAATTATTGACAGAAATATAGAAAGTTAATTAAATAGAGACAAGACAAATCAAAAAAAAAAAAAAAATCATAGAGCACAGGGAACAAAGAAAAACGAGTACAGTTTTAAAAGACCTAATTTTATTAATAACAAATTTATAATTAAAAAATCAAATTGGCTTATAACAAATAATTGAATGAATCCATTATTTTGTATTATAATCTATCTTTGCTTAAAGATATTATTTGAAAGTTAGCATGCGCAAATAAGTTTTTCATGTACCAGATTATCGACTTTTGGTCTTGTCTGAGGAGGTAGTTTTTTTCGAGTAAATTTTCTCTCAGCTTTCTTCGGCTCAGTTTGATTGTCAGCTGCTGATATCAGTTTTTGCAGATCCTGGGTCTTTCTGTCCCTTTCTTTTTTTCTTGCTTCAATTTTTCTTAGTTCATTCTGCAGCATCATCTCCTCTTCTACCTTTAACATAAGACATTAAACTTAGAACATATATTTTTATTAATTGAGCCAGTAGTATATTTATAATTAATTATATAATTGGGACATTTCATTTGTATTTTATTTAATAAGTTTAAAAATTTTATAATCACAACTCAGGAGTTAATCGAATTATCTACTTGATAATTGTAAATTTATTCAATCAACAAAGTTGCTTACTTGCTCTTTAGTCCGGCTATATAATCTTTCTAGCTGTTCCTTCCGTCTTTTCTCGTGTTCAGCATCGAAGTAATAATTTTTGGCTTCTGGAGGATAGCCTGGTCCTGTTTTGAGCTAAACAAAATTACAAAATAAACATATATTAGCTTTGAATACTAATGAAAAATCTAATTGTCTATGGACATCTCAATTATAATATTAAGTTTAAATTGATAATAGCAGTAATGCTCAGTTGACTATATTGATTAATAACAATATATTAGTTGGTCAGTAAAATATATTGGGTTGTCCAGAAAATAATGAAAGATTTTATGTTTTCTTTAAAATACCCCTCCAAACAGTAAACTGTTTATGTTCGTTGGACTTTTTTAAATGCAAACACTTATTAACCTTCTTTAAAAACAAAAGTGTTGGTTTACCTCTATGACATTTTGCTACTTTGAAATAATTCAGTCTTAACTAAGATGACAAAGCGTGATTTTCGCATAATTTTGTTATACGAGTTCAAACTCAGCCAGAACAGAGCCAAAATGAAATGAATAAATGAAAAATGGGATGAAGACAGTGTAAGTGAGAGCACTATTTAATGGGGATTTCGAGAGGGAGACTTGAGCCTTAAAGGCAAAGAAGGAGGTGGAAGAATTACTGTCATTGATGACAATGTTCTCCGAGCTTTGGTGGAAGAAAATCCTAGGCCAAATGTTGGAAAACAGGCAGGGAAACACGAAGTCAGCAAATCAACCATTGATGGCCATCTCAAGGTGATTGGGAAGATGAAAAAGCTTGGAAGTTTTCGGAACTTCTTTGCCTTCAAGGTTCAAGTCTCCCTATTGAAACCTCTGGAATAACCGTTGAACAGCAGACTTACTTATACTGCCTTCACTCCAGACTTTGTTGATATTTTTGGCCGTTTTAGCCCCTTTCCAGCCGAGTTTGAACTCTTAAAACAAAATTATACAAAAATCACACTTTGACATCTTAGTTAAGACTGAATTATTTCCAAGTAGCAAAATGTCATACAGGTAAACAAACACTTTTGTTTTTAAAGACGGTTAAATAAATATTTACATTTAAAAAGTCAAAAGTCAATCAATCAATGAAGAATATCCGTTCAGGGAAAAGACGAGTTAACTCGAACAGTGATGCTGAGAAAGAATGAGGTAACATAGTTTCCCTGAGTTGGGCTTCGAGTCTCTCAAACATCCTCTTCACTATCAAATTGTGATCCAGTTTTCGTTTACCCCTTAAAGTGCGAACCGTTGATAAATCGACTCTCTATTAAAGCATATAAATTGCGGAGAAAGATTTACAAGAGAGATTTTTGAAAAAATAAGTACCTTATTAATTACTGCTACGACACGTCCGCACAGATCGATACCTAAAATCAAACTGCGCAATAGTCAATATATCGACAGTTCGCACTCTAAGGGTTAATCATCAGAAACAATTATTTTGGCCTCTCACTTGAATCCCTGCTCTTTCGTTTTGTTTGTTTGTTAGGGCGTGAAACAACATTGGTCAACACCATTTAGTAAATTAATTATTTTTTCTTTTTTCACTCTTCTTGTATATTTAATAAAAAAATAATATTTTTTTTAAACAAGGTTAAAGAGTTCTATTAAGCAATATATTTAAAAGTTACATGCATGATAATAAGTTGTTAGATTTTAAAAACTTGAAGGCTGATTCTTCAATGATATATCTCATATCAGGTTTAACATCTAGTACATTCATGGATACATACAATAAATAGCATAAACCTCTTTTTTATACATTACTTGAATAAACTATCTTTAGAACAATAAATCTTATTACATTTCAACACCTATAGATAAAGGAATATTAATTATTCGATCAATCGAGCCACAAAACACCTACATACCTCGCTTTTCTCTGGATTTTTGAAACTTTAACGCCATGTTATGGCCTTATTAACATAATTATTATATTACATATAACATTATTTTTTCAAATTTGAAAATTGCATAATTATATTGCAATATTGCATATATTGCATCTAAAGCTAAGTTGATTTGTTCTACTTGGATTGTGTGAAGAGTACTGAAAGATTCTGAGATTAATTTTGCTCTCCTGAACAAATATGAAAAATTGAGTACCTTCTTCTACCTGTGTGTTTTTCATAGGCAATGCTATAATTAAAAAATTATTATTAAAATATAAAATCACCTTGGATAATATAGTAACTATGCAATAATAACGCTCTTTCATATCTTCAATAGATCTTTGTTCAAACTTTGAACGATCCCATCGGTCATGCATAACCACAAATCTTAAATCGAATCGACGGGCTAAATCAAAGAGATGGTCTGTTTCTTCTTGGGTCCAACTGTCATGTTGCAGATGAAGATTGTACTCTGCATCTGAGTAGAGTGGTATCTGTACTTTCTAAACAAGTTAAAAAAATCAACATTTAAAATTACAAAAATATTAAATATTCCTTCTCCTGCATGTTAAAAAGACAAACTGCATTCCTTTTTCCATAATTCCTAAAATAAAATGAAAAGATATCACTTCTATTAACAATTTTCTCACTCTTATCATGAAAATAATCATATACTACAATTTGACTCATAACTTAGAATGTTCCATACTATGAAATATACATGAGGTGTGTTCAAAAAGTAAGGTGACTTTACAAATTGCATGGTATATGATATCACGAAATAAATTCAAAGATATAACATACTTGATATAAGATATTTAGTGTGCAAGGCGATTTTATATTATAAAAAATAGAGCAAAGCATTTGCATCAAATTTTGTGTAAAAAATGGAATCAAGTGCTCTGAAGCACTTGAAATGTTGACAATGGCATGCCCTAAGTAAAAAAAAATGTTCACAAGTGGTACAAGTTCTTTTAAGATGGCCAAGACACCAATGACAATCTTTGCTCTGGATGCCCTAGCACACCAACAACAGATGAAAATGTTGAAGCTGTAAAGAAAATTGTTTTAAATATCATTGAAGTACCATAATAAGAGAAGTTTTGAGGATTTTGGTATATTGGTCGGCTCGTGTATTGCATTTTTTTTGTATATTTTGGGCATGACTGGTGTGTCAGCAAAGTTTGTTCAGAAACTTCTTAATTTTGTTAAGAACTTTCGTATGAGCATCTCTTAGGGGCTCTTGAATGATGTCAATGATTATCTTCATTTGTTCAAAAGGCTCATAACTAGTGATGGATATAAATATAGTTAAGACATCAAAATCAAAGTCCATCTTCCCGATGGAAGCACCAGGAGAACTAAGACAGAAAAACGCATGCCAAGCTTGATCAAATTTCAAAGTTTGCTGAAAGTGAAGTATTTTTCGATTACTGTGGCATAGTGCATCAGGAGCGTTTACCTCAATGTTGTACCATCAATAAGGAGAATTACCTCAAAGTTATGCACCCTTTGTGAGAAGCAATATGAAAAAAAATGCTCATAATGGTGGAAAAAATTATGCTTCACGATAATGCACTTGCTCATTCATCGTTGCTTGTGGAAATTTTTTGGCCAATAACAACACAATTATACCTCAGCCATATTCAAAAAACTAAAGAGACCTACGATAGGAAGAAGATACGCAAAACTTGAAGAAATAAAAACTGCATCTCTGGAAGAACATGAGGCTGTATGTACAAAAGTGCTTATGAGAAGTACTTTGAGGATTGGAAAAAGTGTTGGCACGAGCGTATTGTATCTGAGGGAGTTATTTTGAAGGCGACAAAATGATTATTGATGAATAAATAAATATTTGTACATAGATATATATATATATATATATATATATATATATATATATATACACACACACACACAACTACTGCACAAAATGAATTTTTAATTTTGTAGTGTATACTTTACCTATCATTTATATTATTATGGAAATTTTTACGCCTTACAATATTTAATATAGTATAATTCTAATAAATATTAATGATTTTTATAATAAAAATAGTATTAAAATGCTAGGCAAAGTATATACAACAAAATTAGTGCTATCCCTATCCATTTTTGTGCAGTCTTTATATGTATATATATATATATATATATATATATATATATACATTGTTAAGAATTTAATATTTTAATATATTTTAGATATATAATATAATATTATGGATAGTTAATTAAAAATCGACGTTAGTTTTAATTTTTATTTTATTACAAAATTTAAGTTATTACAAAGAAAACAAAACAATATTTGATTGAAATGAAATCTCCGTGGGTCAATGATAATTATTTTAAATTCGGGATAGCTAGAACAAATCTTAAATGACAAACACAATTTTTAAAGTACAATGACTCAAATAAACACTTACAGATATATCTACCAATCTCCGTCTTGAAACTCCCTCTGAATCAATATATAATACCGTTCTTCTTGACAACTTGAAGATCCTTGTACCCAGGCTGCCACTGGTAGAATAGAATAACTTGGGATCCTGTCTTCTGGACACCTTGTACTCGAATGGGATGAATAACTGGAAGGTCCTCTTCCCTGGACGCGTCGTACTCGATTGGATACTTGGGAGGTCCTCTTCCCTGGACGCCCGTCTCACGAGTGAGTAATTATGGCGGGAGACGCCGTTTGGGAGCGGCAATGCCATTTGTATAATATTTAAATCAAGTTTACTTATAAAAATTGTGTTTTTAATTGAACAAACCGAATATTAAATTAATAAAAAAGTATTTAAGAAGTTTTAGAATTATTTTTATTTAATTAAATAAACTGCTCAGAAATTTATGTTAACTTTACGGTGGTCCGATTGATACGCCAAACATCAATAGTTTTTTTAATGATTTTTAACCTATTTTTTGAACCTCAACAACATATATATATTTTTTTAATTTTGACTGTTTATGATAAAAGAGAAAACTCACTTTATTGAAGCGAGCAAAAGGGTATTCTTTTGCTTCATCGCACACTCTTCTCCAATGATGAAAAACAGCATTATCTGTACGAGCAGGATTGGTAAAAGGCATCCATTTCCATGGACGTACTTTCTTCATCCCTAGATTGGCCTTCATATTTTTGTACCCCTGCCCTAAAGAATGAATAAATGCACATGTATAATCCAAATTAAGAGAATAGAGATACATACCCTGCCATGTGAAATATATATACACTATAGGCTAGCTCAAGAGAGAAGGGCTAGGTCATGCAAAAGACATTAACTAGTTATTTTTCAATGTTCAAATATATATAATGGGGTGTATAAAAAACCCCCCGGTTTTAAACCAAATATTTGTATTATTATTTTTTTGATATAAAATACAATTAATACTCCAACAATTACACTCCCTGGCAAGTTCGGGAGTACTTGTGGACGGATTTGAATCAACAGCTTCCTTCAGAACCTCATCAATATCAAAATAAAATAAAAAAAAAAAAACCATAATAACTAAGCTGGTACTACTCCAGAGTGCTGTATCATTACATATATGTGTGATACAAAACTAGCTAATAAGAGTGAGGAAAAACAAAGGTTGAGACCTTCCCATACTGACACCAGCTAAGCTCCTAATACCAACCGCAACCTTCATGCAAACCTCCCTTCTTTCTGGAGTCCTGAACACAAGGAATATCAGACATCAAACAGGTTCTTACTCATCTTTTAAGGGCTTTCAATCTATAAGACAAATTATTTGATCTAGATAATTAATAATTGCAATTGATGTCCATAAAGTAGAAAAATAAATTAAATTGCATAAGGTATACCATTAGTCCTCCATATTTTAATTGTTAGCACCAGATTTTGACCCGGTGGATTACCCCATTTTCAAAAGGAATGTTATTAAAAGAAAAGAGGTACGTACCCTGTTATGCTATATATAGTTAGGTAATGCAAAATTAGCTCAGGTAAGAAGGGCTGGATCATGCTAAAGATGTAAAACAAAGCAAACAAATTAGTTTTTTGTTCACTCTTCAGTGTACATATATATCTGTGCATACTACCAACAAAAAGAAATAAACAAAATATATATGTATGCATAATATTATAAAATATGTATGCATAATATTATACAATATATATATATATATATTATATTATATGTTAAAAGGGTACAACTCCAGGGTACTGTCATGTTATCATTTGACGGTGTAGAATCAGTGCTATCTAGCGGAATTAACTGCTTACAATTACTGCCTTTCCTTCATCACAATGTATTTAATCAATTTATGAAGAGTCCTACCAATTTTAAGAATTCTATTTCACACATCATTTTTTGCTATCTACACAGTTTCCCAAACTATATCAGATGATGTGAAATCTTAAATTAAACAAATACATTGAAGTAAAACCGACATGAAAACTTGATTATATAACAAGTCCACCATTAGAAAATTGAGAAGCTAACAGCTCTGCATTTAACTTAAATTTAAGTTGGTATTTATAGGAATTCTTTATATTACGTAATTTAGATTACAAATAGGGCCAATCTAGACTGAATAGGACTTCTTGGGGTTTTGTATATCTATCGAGCAAGCATAGCAAGCAGAATTGAAGTTTACAGCTATGAACTAATTCAAGCAGTAATGATTAAAATTGTAATAATAATTAAGGCACTTCAAATGGCTCATTGGGCTTTGTTTACCTTCTGAGCAATCGTAACGAGTGGAAGTTGACATAAATAATAATTTTGAACAATATTCAATTAAAGCTACAATCTTAATAAATCCAAATTTTAGAGTTGTATAGAAAGCTTTTGGTTATCACAAATTCTACTATATAGCGAAGTGCCATGAACTGATGATGTGGCATTACTTGGATTATTAGAAATATTAATGAAATAAAGTAAAGTAAAAGGAACACAAGACAAGCTAGTGATAAAAACAAGAAACAATAGGGGAAGGTTTTCCCATGTAAAAATCAGCTGAGTTCCCATTAATGCCAATTGCAAATAGTTCTTGATAAGAAATGAAGAATACTTGATAAGGAAATATAATTTCTAGACCTACAGTTAAAAGACGTGCGGTCAGCATACACACTTAACCCTCCAGGACTCACTTGGTTTCATAGCACGAGGACTCACTGAGTGGGAGTCTGAGTTTTTTAAAACCCATCTCTCACCCAAGATTCGTCAGCAACAACTAAGATTTATAACTTTAAGATAACTTAAATAAGTAAATAAATAAAAAAGTTCAGACTAAATGGATTCATTAAAATTAAATTTCTTTTAAGAGAGTAAATTATAGGAACAAAACATCTGATTGGGATTTTGCAACTCTAGCTGCTCTTAGATATTATATCAGAGTCCTGTTGACCGGATTGTGAAATCTTCGAGCATACAAAAGTAATGAAACACGTCGGTACAAAATAACCATGCCAAAACCACCAACTCTGATGTCGCCATCCCTTAAACCACAAACATTGAGGTGTGAAGACCTCAAGCACTCAGGTATAAAAGTCCAATTAGGGCTTTTATTACCCCAAGTGTGTTTTTTTAGTCACGGGGTCTTGAGTAGTTCTGCATCTTACTCCTGATTTTTTTGTTAGTAAAATCAATAATTTATTGGAGTATTTCGTCTGTAAAAACAGCAAAAAACATTGTAACGCAGTATTACATTTTTTAACAACTTGCTTCAATCCTGGAAGAAGAATTACAGAGAAGGGGGGGGGTCTGAGCACCGTTATTAGTCACCCAATCAAAATATGTAATTATACTGACGTGAAAGATCGGAAAAATGGGTCTAATGTCTGAGTTCCATGGTGAATAGGTTTTTATGGAAAGGTAGATGGAAAATTGAAGTTCAAAGTTCATTTACATGATAATGAGACAACATGAAGGCGTTCAGACACACCCCCTCAAGTCCTCGAGGATTAGCTAATAGGTTTTTGCTCTATCCCATTGAAGAAACAAAAACCATTATAAGGATTGCTCCAACAGAGAGTAATCTACATGCTACTCTGCCACCAAGGAGCAATCTACAACTACAAGAACAGTTCTTGGCTTAAAAATAGCTCCGGTATTAAAAAGATGAGACTTAGCAAAAGCAAACCAATGAAAAAGTAAATGTTAAGCTGAAATATAATGTGTTTTAGAGATACATACAACATACTTTGAGTAACAATAACACAACATGAAATATTTCTAATATTTTAAAGCAAAAATGGATCTACTGAAAATATTAAGAAAACATTTTTTACCCACAAGGAACTTAAGCATTAACTCCCTTCATAAAACAAGAGCTCACCTACACTTAAAAAAACTATAATATGGAATAGTCCAAATTTTAACAAATATAAACAGCCTTCTCATAATCCCCCTTCTGCATCAATGATGAAATATATCTAGGGTAAAACCAATTTAACAAACAATTTTATCCAATTGTATCTGATATTTATCTTGATTTCGTTATAAGTATATTTTCACAGTATTCTCAGTAATGTAAATAACAATCCCCTTCCTTCCACATATCAGGGAGAAACTCAGCCAGCAGAGAGAAGGAAGAGAAACAGTAATTGTTAAATTAAAATCAGAGATCAAAGTTGGAGTGGCGACAATTTTCCTACTGAACTAAGTAAAGTGTGTGGAGAAACAGGGATCTCTAACATACACCTATCAGTAAATAAGATTTGAGATAAAAGAAGAATTCTCAAACAATGGAAAGAATTTATATTGATTCTTACAAAAAATTTACAAAAAACAAAATTTACAAAAAAGGGATCGAGACTTTATCACGGAACCTAACACTTTCCAATATTTTATAAAATATTTAAAACAATTTTCAATAACTAAATCACAGACTATGCCAACAAGATTATCGATAACTAAAATTGATTAAACATTTTTCTTGCATCAAATTTAAATAAAAAGTAAGAACTGTAAGTTATATGAATAAGGTTTTTTAAAAGGTTTTGGATAAAGAAAAACACTTGCTTTAATTAACTCTTAGAGTGTGAACCGTCGATAAATTGACTCTCTGTTAATTCGTATAAATTGCGGAGCGTCAGAATATCAACTATTGTGCAGTTTGATTTTAGATTTCGATAACTGCTACGACACGTCTGAACAGATCGATACATAAAATCATAGGCGTTTAACTTATGAAAATTGAGGAAGAAATCAAAGAGAAAAGGTCAGAATTGGAAAATCCCAAATGAATCCACCATAACAATGCGAGGCCTCACATATCTTCAGCAACATGTATGAAACTATTGGAGCTAGGTTAGGAAGTGATGTCGCACCGCCCATACAGCCTTGACCTTGCAGTGCCAAATTATAATTTATTTCGAAGTTTATAAAACCAGTTAAATGGTAAACATTTCATTTTAGCGATAACCTCAAATCACACTTGGTTGAGTTTCTTACTGAAAAGGCCCAGAAATTCTCCCTGCACGGAATCATGAAGTTACCCGAAAAGATGGCAAAAAATAAAGAAACGTAATGAAAGATATTTGACTTAATGAAAATATTGAGTTTTATTTCAAACTAAAATAACTAAAATAGACTTGGGTCTGAGCTCACCTCGCTGCAGCGTGTTTTATCCGCCCTGAAGATGGCCTACATTGTAGGCCGGAACGTCGGCACATAATAAATAAGTAACGCTTATTTATGTGTTTTGATTGACTGCACCCCCAACTATTTCTTCCTTAATTAGAAGATACAGTCGACCAATTCTTCTCTAACTTTCTTTTAATTTATTTAATTGTTATATGATATAATTTTTTTAAATATTTTATTTGAAAAGAAAAGATATGGCTAAGATATAAATTAAAATAATATTAATAACTTAAAGTCAACAAGATCCAAAAAAATAAATAAAGTAATGTTCAATTAACATTCTCCCCGTGTATACATCGCAAATTGCGAGAACACGGAGATATAGGATCAGGAAAAAGAATTGATAAGGCTGGCTGAGAATCGAAGCCGAGATGGTTGAGGCG
Organism: Arma custos; assembly: GCA_037127475.1. Classification (NCBI taxonomy): domain Eukaryota; kingdom Metazoa; phylum Arthropoda; class Insecta; order Hemiptera; family Pentatomidae; genus Arma; species Arma custos. The sequence continues at coordinate 39,348,381 of CM073761.1, forward strand.
TCACCATGGAGAGGTGAAAAACACGCGTTCGAGTCCTAGTCCTGGCCATATCTTTTCTTTTCAAATAAAATATTTAATAAAATAACTTTCTTACCATCTCAAAATAATCAAATAACAATACGACAAAAGTTGTCACAAAATGAGTAGACTTCCTCATAGAGCAATAATACAAAATAAATAGGAAAAAAAAAAGATTAAATCAAATTCAAAGTATAAATTATTGTCAATTGGATATCCTTTATCAGAGAGGACAGCATCAATTCCGCACGTTCTCACTTTTAATTTTTTTTTTTTAATAATCTCAAAAATTAATAATTTATAAAAAATTATAATTAGGGTGAGTATGTGTTGCTAATCATTTCATCAAGAAACAAACATTACAACAAATATTCGAAGTTTAGATGTTGCTATACCCTAAACAGTATGTGTAAATCGGTTCTTTAATCTATAATTATTTTAAATTCAGTAATAGTTACAATATACAGTCAGTAATGAAATTATTTTTGTTTTCGAGAATATTAAAAAGGAATGGATGAAAAGGTAAAACGTGTTGACTTATCATGTTCAGGTTATAGCATCATCTACACTTCAAATGTTTCTTGAAACATTCATTTCTTGATGAAAAGGTTAGCAAAACATACACGTTCCCCTTATTATACTATTTGTTTTCATATTAAAATTCACGGTTATTATTATTTTAGAGAATATTAAAAAAGAAACAAATGAAAAGTTAAAGCGTGTTGACTTAACTCAAAACGACACCCTGCAGAACTGACACCAAGAGGACTATTAACCAAGAAGTAGCTAATTTTTTATAATAGCGTGATCTTTCTTGACAAAAAGATAGGTCCATCAAATTGAGTACCATTATGTATTTAGAATAAGGAATTACGTCTAAAAAAATTATCAAACCTGCATCAGTGGGAAACAATGGTGGAGCATCATTCTTATCATTGTACAACAATGCATACACCTCCCGAGCCATTCCTTCTGGTCTTCTAGGAGTAGATTTTGTAGCACCAAACAGCTTTTTCTTCTTATCGGAACCTACAATCGCTTCTTTGGTTACTTCAGGGCCCTGAGCCCTTTCAATATCTAAAATATCTCTGACATCCGCCATGATCTGAAAATGTAAACAAATACCCTCATTACATAGTTGATAATTGAAAAAAAATACAAAACATTACTAACATATTCCCAATTAAATAACCTTAAGGTATCTGTTCCGCAAATTGTAGCTTCGAGTTGAGTTACAAGTTTCAACTGTTTATTCGTTTCAATTTTAATATTTTCCAAAATTACAAGTTATCGTGAGCTGTAGAGTGGAAAAGAGAATATAATTATGGGTAAGGAGAAGATTTTGGTAATCATTTAATCAAGATATAAAAGTTTTGACAAATCTTTCTAAATATAGCTCATACATGTTTGTTGAAACATTCATTTCTATATTAAATGATTACTAAACTATACAATTTTTTTTTTTTATAATTACTTTCTTTTAGCCATACTAAAGCTCATGATAACTTGTAATTCTGCAAATTATTAAATTGAATTACAAGTTTCAACTGATTATTCGTTTCATTTTTAATATTTTCCAAAATTACAAGTTATTGTGAACTTTAGTATGGAAAAGAGAATGTAATTATGAGTAATGAGTAGATTTCGGTAATCATTTCATCAAGATATAAAAGTTCCAACAAACATTTCATAGTACAGCTGATACATGTTTGTTGAAATATTCATTTCTATATGAAATGATTACCGAAATATACACATTTCTCACAATCACATTTAGCCATAATAAAAGTTATCATGAGCTTTAGTATGGGAAACAGAATGTAATTATTTATAATAAGTAGATTTAGGTAATCATTTCATCAAGATATAAATGTTTCAACAAACATTCCGAAGTATAGCTGATGCATGTTGCTTGAAACATTCATTTCTTTATGAAATGATTACTGAAATATACACATTTCTCATAATTACATCCTTATAGCTATAGCAAAAAGGATTACTATGGTATAGCTTATGATAACTTGTATTTTGCAAAATATTAACAATGAAAGGAAATAACAATTAAAACTTGCAACTCATCTCGAAGCGACAACCTGCTTAATTGATACTGATAGGTAAATACAAATTATTACTAACAAATAATCAAATAAATAAACTTTATAACAAGATATATCCTTTAAATACTCCTTTTAAACTAATCACAAAACCCAACATTGTTTATCGTAATTTACAAGTTTAAATAGACTTTCTTTATAATACTACAATAAGATTATATCATTAGTAGAATATAATTAAATAAACTTGTTGAGTATATTGTAACGTATTCAATATACATAAAAAGCTATTTTACCTTAAACCTAACAATGTTAAATCGTACTTATTAAACATATAACAGGTTAATGATTAGTCAGTATAAACAATTCAGTGTTTAAATAAGAGTATTACATTTAAGATTATAATAATTAAACACAAGATATTTACCGGATTGATGATGACAAACAAATTTAACTGTGACAGTTCACCAAACCCGGCAAAGTTCAAAAGCTGAAGTCATTATGACGCCAGAGTTCGTTGATGAGTCGTTCAAAACAAACGCAACTTCCTTTAACACACTAGCACTTAATGATTAATTTAATGAGATATGTTTGTGCACTTATTAAAAAGTCTACAATTATATCTGCAATAGCTTTCAGACATTTTTGTTATTAGTAAGTTTTATTTCAAACATTGAAGTCAGGTTTCTATTTTTCGTAGAACCAAAATGTTCAAAATATGGGCAGTAAATGATCGTAAGACTAAGGACAATAATTAATAGCTAGATGAGTGGTTCTTATAAATAATAGCTTTATTATTTGAACGAATTTGTTTGTTTGTTTAACAATAAAAATAATAAAAATAAAAAAAATACAATCTTTAAAGAAAGAAATGCATACACCACAACAATTCTGCACTCAGCTTGTAACACAACAGAACAGCTGGGGATATGTTAATCATGGATTTGCCACTGAAATAAAAACTCTACAATAATGAACTAAAAAATAAATATTAATTAATGAACGTGCTTGATGAAATAAAGTAAATGAAGTGATTGAAGCAGTGGCAAATCCCTTTTACACAAACCTGTTCGTTCTACCCTGCTGTTTGAAACCTTCACTTCACTGCACTTCCCTACAAATATATACATTACGGACTAAAAAATTTAGGAAAGATTTAGTAAAATTGAGCATTACAGAGTCTCGCATGTTAGATCGAAGTGAATTTTTTTGGTTCCTAATTAAGGCGCCATAAACTTTAAATTTTCACCTCTATAGTTCATTGATATGTTTATCAGAACAAGGAAGAAACATGAATGAAAAGTTGATTCATTTTCATGAAAAGTCAAATTCATTTTCATACCTCTTGTCAAGAAATGTTTTTACATCTTGTAGGAAAACTTACATTTTGAATTATATATTATATATGTTTGTTGAAACGTTCAATTCTGGATGAAGTGATTACCGAAGTATACACATTTCCCATAATTACATCATCTTTTTCATACTAAAGCTCACGATTATATAAATTTTTGGAAAATATTAAAAGGGGAACGGATGAAAAGTTAAAACTTGTAACCCTATCGCAGCGACAACCTGCGGAATAATTACCAAATGGTTTAATGAAGAGTTAAACATACTCTTATTCTAAAGCCTCGATATTCATCTTCCTTCGCTGCACTTTTGTTTCGTTTTCCCCTGCGTGAATATCTGTACCATTTAAAAAAGCCTCCCTCTCATAAGGTAACCTAAGTCTATTTTAGTCCTACTATAACTCTAAACAGCCAGAAAATCGTTTGAACCACTATATGCCCTACACTCGTTCACCACACATAGTTGAGTAGAGAAATGAAAAGCTTGAAAAGTTTTCATTTGTATATATAGGTGGAAAATAGTAGCGCGTGATGTGGCACTTATTGATGATGGACGTTCCATTAGATATGCAGCTAATGCCATCGGAGTTCCCTATGAAACGTTACGAGACGCCATAGAAAGCCCGGTTTGGACGGCCTAGGGTAACAGAACCAGAGGATGGCGGTTTTTTCACTTTAAGAATTTTACGAAACCGGCACCTTACCTTTGTTCAAGCGATTCATCAACTCGAAGAAGTTCGAGGTGTGCAAATTTCTGTACGTAATGCTCGGAGAAGATTAAATGAGCATGGATTAATGTTTTTTCGCCCTGTAAGAGGACCAGAGTTGACCTGAACTCACAGAGTTACACGGCTGGCTTCTAATGGCAATATATTATACACGGCATAATTCTAATGGGACGTCCATCATCAATAAGTCCCACATCACGCGCAATATCTTCAGCACGAAGAGATATTTTTAACCTTAAAAATAAAAAAATAAAAGCCGGAAACTAAGACATTTGCTGCAAGAAACGGCACTGAATAAACATTTTAATTCCACAGAAAGTGAACATTGGAATCTACAGTCCTTTCATTGAATTAAGGATTAAGGATTATTATCCTCTATATTGACATTATTCATTGAAAACAAATAAAGAACATACATATTTATTCATTTAAAAAAATAGACCAACGCAAAGCAAAAATATTTTTAGATGAAAACACGAAAAAATGAAGTGGGTGGAATTTTTGCCTGTCAGTGTATTTTGAATAAATACTTATTGATAATTGAATAAATTAAATAATAGCATTCAATCAATTCTATCCAAATCTTAAATTAAGTAGATTAACATGAATCTGAATGGCTTCATTGCAAGAGAGAAAAAAGACAGGCCGAAAGAAAGAAGCCAATTTAAGATTGATATCAAACACTCTTCTAATTAGGTAGAAGCCATACAAATATATTAAAAAAAAAAAAAAGGAAAAAGAAAATACTTAGGGACCTATAAAACAGAGGTCAAACGGGAGAATCTTCAGTTTGTACTTTCGTGTTGACTGGTAAGTAAAAATTTGTAAACTGTAAGCAGGCACTGGTTCTATATATTTAAAATATATCAAACTACATAATACAACAAAATATTTTATTGTTAATTTCGTGATCAACAATTATATAAAGCTTAATATTACAAAAGATTAGTTTTAATGAATAACATATATAAAATATCATTATTAATTTTTATTTCTGTTTATGTAATAATTTTTACTTATATTGAATAATTTAATTTAATATTTTATATTATAATTTAACCCATTCTTACTTTTGTATCATGTTAACCGTAAGACGGAGTAACTTTGAGACACTTTTAAAAGTTTTAAGCCGGTTCTATCTTTATTTTCAAAGTTAAAATGATAACTTTTATATTTTTTTATTAATTGTATTAATTTTTAAATATTTTTATTTTGAAGAGAAAAGATTTGCCCTGGCCGGGATTCGAACCCGGAGGCGACCCCTGGTAGCTCAAATGGTAAGAGCGCTGCCACAGTGAGGTGGACGACCCGGGTTCGAATCCCGGCTGGGGGAAAATATTTTCTCTTCAAAATAAAAATAATTAAAATGATAGTATGTACGGTACTCCAAGAGTTTGATTGTTATAATTTTTTTTTATTCAAATTATTTCAGTTTTAAATATTTTTGTATCTACTCTATGCTACAGTGGGAGTCCTAAATTTTGCCTACACATGTATAATTAGGGAAGGGATCTTTAACGAGTACCTGACATAGTACATGCTCAGTATTCCCATTTTACGTCGTATCCGAAGAACGGCATAACAAAGAATTGTTTACTCCCTTCTAAAAATCCTAAGGCACCCTGCTAGGCTACAAACCCGCGATCTTGGGTATAGTAGATTGCTATGCTAACCAGTAAACTACAGGTGACCCCTAATGATCATTTCAGTTAATAAAATTAATTTAATAATCTTTAACAGTTAAGTTCTGTTTTCTCGTAGTAATTAAATATTAATACGTGTCTTTAACAATATTTAAAAAAAAATAAAACATTTTTGAATTTCTGAGGCATTCTTTGGTGATTCCAATTTTACATATTCTTATTTTATTGTCTTATTCACATTAGGTAGGGGAAGGGATAAAATACCCAGTAACAGGAAATTTAAAAAAAACGTCTAAACATTTATTAAATTTGTTAAACAAAAATTTATATTAAAAACATTTAAATATTTTCAAGGGGAATGGGAGTTCGTGAGATGGATCTCAGTGAAGTAAAGACGACTTATGTTGTGAATAATATCGTAAATAACTAATGAACAATTATTATTAAATCTTACTTACTTAATCTCTTCCTCTCTACCGCTTTAAGCAGTGTGAGGAGCCTGCTTATAGAGCTTGATCCATATGTCTCGACCCTGAACCAACAACTTTCTCCTTCTCCAATCCAGGCCTCTCCTGTCAAAGGCTTCCTTAACCCCGTTCTCCCAGGTTCTTCTAGGCCTTCCCTGACGTCTTCTACCTTCCACTGTAGTCTCGTTTGTGGCTTTAGCCAAACGATCGTCAGCCATACGGGAGACATGTCCGAACCGTCTCATCCTATGTTCCTCAACGATGTCTGCTGCTGGTCGTATGCCCAGATCGGTTCTTATCGTCGCGTTCCTCACACTATCTCTTTTCGTTTTCCCTTCAACTCTTCTTAGATATCTCATTTTCATTGCTTGGAGTTGACTTTTATGCTTTTTAAATCTTAATTAATTATAATAAATAAGTTTGTCAGTAATTAATTATTAAAGCCTTTCAAACACGTTAAATTAAATTTTTAATCATTGATGATCATGAGAAACTTTATTGCCCCTCAAACCCACTAATTTCAAACCTTTCTTCTTCAATTCCCGATAATCCTCCGAGACATCTGAAAATAAGATGGCTTTGTGAAATTCTAAGTTGAACTTTTTATTTGAGTACTACCACTGGGTAGTTTCTCTACTTGTCTTTATTCATGCTATGTATCATTTCTGTCATTTACTTGTTATATTGTTATAGTACAGTTGTAAATTTCAATAACTTAAAAAAAAATTTGTATAATGTGCATTAAATTGTTTTGTTGTTATTTACAGATAAACAGAAATGTTCAAGGTCGTATTAATTTTAAGCTTCGTTCTGGGACTTACAACTTTATGTCTCTGCCAACTCAATTTCTCTCCTGGCTGGGGGAAACGAAGCCAGGAAGAATGCAAACTCAACACGGAAGCAGTATTCTACATATATAAAACTATTCAAGTATCTATCTATCTATCTATCTTTATATATATATATATAATTATTTACTTTTAAATTATTTATGAATGTTAGATTGAATATACAAGAGTTAGTAGACAGGGTCCCATATAGGGATTTAAATACCGAACAAAAATGTGTATCGATAGTACTCAAGTATATCGAAATAGTAGTCCTATGTAATGATTCAATTTAAAAATGCATCAATTTTTCGGATCTCTATATTTTTAATATTTAAAAGAAGTGTTTATATTGAATTAAAGTACCAGAACCTGTACCACTACAACCCGTGAAGGATCTGGGCTTCAGTAAATGGTAGACCCTGTACTGTTTCTTGGGCAACGGTTGTGCAGGGAAGTGAATTGTCCTAGACCACGCTCAACCACCAGATTTTCCCCCTTTTTGGGTACCCACTTTATAGAGGCTTGATGAGCCCCAGTAGGGTCCTAGATCCCAATGGGATTCATCTCCAGCTGCTAACAGGTTAACAAAATGTCTTGCCAGCAGGAGGATTCGAATCCAGGACCTTCGGCATTGCAACTCAGCGCTCTACCACTGAGCCACTCCGCTGAGTTGTACATTGTGGCATACAAAATCTTAGATTAACAAATATCAAAAAGGGATTGTTTAATAAATTATTAAGTGTTTTTTTTTTTACTAATCTTTCATGTATAAATATAAATAATTAATAACAATAATAGCCATTTACTCAAAACAACAATAATAATATGGCCAAGGGAACCTGAAAGCTCGATGCAGATACCACCCCACTCAATCCTCAGACCTCAACTTTTTTTCCGGTGTTCTGCCTTGGAATACTTCCATGTTAAATAACTTTTCTATCATTTGAAATGCTTCTCTGTCATTTTTTTGATTCTCTTTCTATGACATTTCTCTCTAAATCGTTTTTCACTACGTTAACCCACTTTGTTGTGTTTTTATTACACGAATATTTGGAAACCTTTTTGATCAGTCTACACTTTCCTACATTCGATATAGATGTTAACAAAACATGAGTCTACTTTTTGTCAATACTTATATTTATATTATTATTATTTTTTTATCTTGATTATATTTAAAAAAAATAAAAATAGATATTTTTTTAGTTTCACCCAACTTAGGGGTTCTGTGGATCAATCATTGGCACTTGTTCCGCGAGTTTCTCTCTGCTCAGTAACTCTAAAAATATCTTATTATATATATATATATATATATATATATATATATTATTTTTAGTCAGTTTCTACATCTCTCTACTTCTTTTCTGTCTCCTTTGCTCCGAATTTTCCTTCATTCTTGTACTAAGTTGTTCCTAATTCTCTTTTGCCCCGTCTTCTATTTAGATCCTTCCTGAAACCATAGAATCGTACAATTTTCCCTTCAGAAATGATCCCTCTTAAATATCTGCTGGATTAATCTTCAGCGCATCCGAGTCTTTTCCCCTTCTGGAAACAATGAATTCATTCATTTAATTTCAACTATTTGAAAATCCTTCTGTTAATCATGTGGGGTCCGTTCTACATAGGCTATATTTATTTTATTATTATTACTATTTATATAGATTATATATTTTTAAATAATATATTTTTATATGGTTGCTAATTATTAAAAATATTATTAATTATAAATTATTTCTAAGGCTTCATCAAGCAATGAAAAGCAATGCATTATTCATTAACTCGAATAATTGACATTTAGTTAATTGTATGTTTAATGTTTTCAGAACGAAATCAAGAAACTTATTGAATGCGAGAAGTTAACGAGATAGGAGACAGCACTGAATAATCCAAATGAATACAAACATGTTTTTAAAATGAAGCATACATATTAATGGGTAGTTAATAAACTGTTGAATCGATAAACCCATTTTATTTTCCTATCTTCCTTCCATCTAGCTCCACTTTACGAGGATTAATATTTAATGGAAAACAAATACCCGTGCCACTACAACCCATGAAGGGTTTGTTCCCTTCATTGGGTTCAGTAGATGGTAGAGGCTATACTGTTACTGAGACAACCGTTGTGCATGGAGGTGATTTGTCCGAGGTCACCCTCAACCATAGGCGTAATGAAGGGGGGATTATTGGGGATGTACCCCCCCCCACGTTGCTTAGAAGAAATTAAAAAAAAATTAAGTAACAATTTAAAAAAAATAAAACTTTGAAGGATTTTGCTTTTTCAAAGTTATAATTGTGAGATTACAAAGGGTCAATAATGCAACAAAGAAAGTGCCAACACAGTTATTTTAATGAATAAAAGGTACGCTAAAATGACAAAGCAAAACTTAATACTGTTTATCTACAATTAATTATATTATTATAGCGGCTGTAGTGGCATCTAGCGGCAACAATAAGATCGCAAATGTGAGAAGAACAGTTTAGACAATTCTTAGAATCTAGAAGTAAAGTCTGGATGGGTCTAGAAAGTTCCCTATGCAATTAGGTGTAGTAAGTTATTGTAACTTAAAATTGAGCTACATGATTCAAATCCCGCTGCAGGCAGTTACTTTTATTTAGTCTGTTTGCAGCTGGAGATGGATCATGTGGAATCTAGGACTCTCCTGGGGCTCACCCAGCCTCTACAAAATATTATAAAGTTAGGGTACCCAACATAAGGTGGAAAAATCTGGTGGTTGAGCATGACAAGTCACCTCCTTGCAGAACCGTTACAAACAATACAGTCTCTACCATGTACTGAACCCCAGACTCGTTCACGGGTCGTAGTGGTTATAGGTTTTAGGTTTCAAGTTATTGTAACCAATAAATAGGGTTACTTATATTTAAAAGCTACTTCTTGATTACCCTTATAAATAACATTTATAACTTCCAAAATAACATTTATAAAAAATTATAATCTATTTATTTAATTTGAAGCTACATGATGTATAGTATAATACATATTATACCTATATTATGAGACATCTTTTTTGAAGGGAGTAATACGTTGGAGTGGTTGACTGGTGGGGGGTTAACCCCCCCATGAGTCAACTCTAGTTACGCCAATGCCCTCAACAGCCAGATTTTCCGCCAATTTAGAGTACCCAATTTATAGAGTCAGCCCCAAGGGCTGTTAACATATTAAAGAATTTATCTGCCAAAATCAGATTTGAACCTGGAACTTCAACTTCGCAACTCAGTGCTCTACGCACTGAGACACACCGCTCCCAAATTTTAATCATAAGTTATTAAAAGTTATTATTTTAACTTTAAGAGCAGAATTTTAAGATACTTAAATTCTGCAATAACGGCTATATTACATTTCAATATTTTTAATATATTAAAAGTAAATAAATTAATTATTTACGATATTAAATCATGAAAAATGTAATAGTCAGCATATTAATAATTAATATAATTAATTACTAATTAACACCATCAATGATCATTAATATTAATAAATAATAGTTATATTAATTAATGATAAAAATAACTTTCTGTTATAAATTTCACAAAAAATTACTTTATTGTATGTTGCCTGTTCCATTAGTTTAATACATATGAGTTCCCAACGAAATTCAATGATAGTGCTGTGTTTTTAAAATGCTTGTTTAATTAAACTATATGTAATATCTAATCATATATCAACAGTGTCCTTTTTTTAGTATAAATTTCATATTTATATTTATCTAAATGTCATGTTTTCAGGATCTCGATTATTTAATTATTATTCATTTAATTGTTTTGATTATTATTTATCAAAAATTCCGGAGTTATTGGAAATCATACCTCCCTCCCACAAAAAAATCAAGTTCTTTACGCATTGTTTTTCTAAAAATCCGAGATATAGTTTTTATCGGTATCAAGCTACAGTTTAATTTTCATGTTTGATATTTACATTACAAGTTATGTCTTTAACACCTTTGAGATCACACGGTAGGGAGCGGTGTGACTCAATGTGTATAGCACTGAGTTACTTTGTCGATGTTCCCGGGTTCAAAACTGGCTGTGATAGATACATTATTTAATCTATTAACAGCCCCGGATGAAGCCTATGTGATCTATAGACCCTCCTTGGGGCTACCCAGCCACTAAAGGTTGGAAAAACCTGGAGGTAGAGCTTGTTAACGATCAAATCACCTCCCTTCACTACCGTTGTCCTAGAAACATTTACTCTACCATGTATTGAAATAAAGGCATTTCATGGGTAGTAGTGGTGCAGAAATCACACGATGTGTTTGGTGTGTAGAAAAAATTATCGGGTCAATGACCTTTCATGATAATATTATGTAGGTATGAAATACTCCCTAGACCTCCAGGTAGTTGGCAGCCCCCTCCCCTAGCCAATTCATCGAATACACCGTCATGCAATAAGACCGTTATATAATTCCACATTGAAATGGTCTTCAAACAGAATAAAAATATCCTAAGTATTGTATACATAATGGTATCGGGGTTTTTGGAAGCATTAAGGTTGCTATGCATAGAAACCTAACCAATCCCCCCTCCAATCCATCCCATCAATGAACACATTAGGGGGTTGGAGCTGTTGATAACTAATCTATTTTTCATTGATTTGGGTCGCTATGGAAGGGAATGGCCACAACACAGAACGGGCAACACTCACCCCCTACACCCACCTCATCCCCTGCCGCGACCCATCATTACATATTTTATTGACCAATGCTACTCAATATAAAGCCATCAGATGTCAGAGTGTAATCTCGAAAACGTCAGTCTTTCAATCTGAAGAAACATAATTACTAAAAAAAAACCTGTACCATTTCAAAGCATGAAGGTTTTGAGCTCAGTATATGATAAAGACTAAACTGTTATGCAGGCTATGATTTAGGGGATATCACGCTCTCAACCGCTGTTTTTTTTCCTTCGACCAATGTACCCAATCAATGTATCCCAATTTATAGAGGCTTGGGTCCAGGACAGTTCGTAGATCCCAAAGGTTTTTTTCTATTAATGGCTGTTAATATAATAAATAATTTATCTGCCAGAACCCCTTTTATTTATTTTGGTTAATATTCCGCAGATTGTAGCCTTTAATTGAGTGACAATAAATTTTTACTTTTCGTTCATTTCCCTTTTAATATTTTCCAAAATACAAGTTATCACGACGTTTAGTGTGGGAAAGAGAATGTAATTATGGAAAATGTGTTTACTTCGGTAATTCTTCCTTCTAGAAATTAACGTTTCAACAAACATATATCATCTATAAATATTTTTCTTTTGAAGAGAAAAGATTTGCTCTGGCCGGGATTCGAACCCGGGTCGTCTGCGTTTCCGTCGCAGTGCTCTAAACTACTGAGCTACCAGGGGTCGTATACAAATCAGTCATAGGATCAGATATAGGATCTGTGAAGATAACGGATTTGCAGACGACCCGGCCAGGGCAAACCTTTTCCCTTCAAAACAAAAACATTTAAAAATAATCACTATTTTTTTCTTACTATCAAAATAATAATTAATAAAAATAAAATATATCATCTATACTTCGAAATGTTAGTTGAAACTTTAATCGTAAGAAAATTGTAAATGTAAATGAAAATTAATTTTTCCTCTAATATATATTATTTTTTAAGTTATTAAAAGTCAGTCATTAGCAGAAATATATCAATGCGAGTGGATAGCACGCACTTTACAGATAATCATTTCGATCATTGATGTTTTTCATTCCGATAGTACATACTTCTCTATTGTCCCATGTTACAAAATAAATTGAAATATTTCACTGAATTTCCAATAAAAGAATCTGTTATTTTCGATATCGGATATTCAGAAAATTCGGTTAGGCATCGGGCCGAATTAACCAATTGGTGTACGATGCCGAATGGCGTAAATTAAAAAAAAAATTGTTATATTCAATAATGTCCGTTCAATCTTTTATGTATATATTCCGTTAAATATTTTATCAGAACCCTTAAAATGGCATGCAACAGAATTGGTAGGGAGAACAATTCTTGCAAGTGTATCTAAGGACGTTGAGTTACATGATGAACACCTATAGCCTTAGCCCATAAGTTTAATAATAATTTTGGAAAATTAACAATTAATTAAACATAACAATCACATTTTTTTAAAACTTTACCACTACAACCCATGGAGGGTCTTGGGTTCAGTACAATGCAGGATCTGTATTGTTTCTTGGACAACGTTTGTGCAGGAAGGTGATTTGTCATAAATTACGCTCAACCGCCATGTTTTGCCCCTATTTTGAGAAACCACTTTATAGAGGCTGGGTGGGTCTCAGGAGGATCTCTGCAGATCCAATAGGGTTCATCCGTAGCTGCTAAGAGATTTAATGAATTATTTGTCACAACAGGTTTTGATCCCGAGTATCTGTAAGGTAACAATGCGCTCTACCATTGAGCCACACAGCTCCGATGGGGATGAGCCCCAGGAAGGTCTCCAGTTAACAGATTAGATAATTAATCTCCCACGGCCGGATATGAATCGAATAAATGGAATAATCGGATATGAAGGAATGAATAGAAATAAAGGAGAAATTAGGGGAGGTTTATCATCCTTCCCCTAATAATATCAATATAAAAAAAAAATGGAGACAATTTAGATCCAAGAACCTATTCAACAAATTGAGAAAGTATTGTACCGCCAAATACCAATTAATTTTGAAGTTACGAAATGGGGATATTATTGGCAAAAACCGGAGTTGGAATGGAAACAACAATTAATATATAATTATTAAACAATTTCAAAATTAAGAAAAAAAGTAATATAGTTGAAAAACCTGTGTTGTTGGTAAATTTGAGATAGTCTATCTTCTCGATAAATTGTTATGGCTATGTTCCTAATAAAAATATTTGGAAGGAACGATAAATAATTTAAATAAATGTATCTGTTCCGCAGGTTGTCGCTTCCAGTCGAGATCCAAAATGGGAGGGGTGGAGGTAAATTTTCCTCTCCAAAATAAACAATGTGAAAAAAAGAAAAGAATTATGGCTAAATTCAAATATAGGTATCGGTTCTGCAAGATGTCGCTTCAAGTTAAGTCACAATAAGTTTTAACTTCTCCTTTGTTTCTTTTTTATATTCTCGAAAAAAAAATCATGACTATGATTATGGAAAAAGGAGTGTAATTATGGGAAATGTGTATATTTCGGTAATCATTCCGTCAAGAAATGATCGTTTCGACAAACATTCAAAGTTTAGATGATGATAAGACCTAAAGAGCATGTATAAGTCGGTTCTTTAATCTATACAGTACTAATAGTTACATACGATCATTAATGAAAATATTTAATTTTCGAAATTACTAAAAAGGAAACGAATGAAAATAAAAAAACTAATGATACGACGTGTTGACTTTACACGAAGCAACAACCTGGAGAATTTATACCTGGAGGACTATTGACCAAGACATTTCGAAATATAGATGATATGTATTTATCATTTATTTATAAGCATTATTTTTAATTTTTCAAATTTATTAATCCTATCAACTATTTTTATATTACATCCCATACTTATATTTTCAAATTTTTTACATTTCTGTCATTCTACGAGATACCTATTCATTTATTTCTACATATTCTTGTTTTAATTTTCATACATTTTATTTATGTAACCTCTAGGAGTCTATTATCATACATTTTATATCTGTAATTAAACTAGTTTTTTCTAAATCCTTTATATTCCACCTTATTTTATATTTTAATCTTCTCATTTTGTATCTTTCTGTTTACCTCCTCATTTTTCTTTCCCTTTATATTATTATCCTTTCTGTACATGTATTTTCTGTATTTTATATTCGTTATCTTTAATTATTATATCTGTCACTATTTTAATTTCTGTTCATTATCTTTAATTTTATTATATCTGTCACTATTTTAATTTTCTACATTACATGTCACTATATTCTTGTTACTGTAACGTTTTTTATATATTTTTTGTTCTGCTTGTTTCTCTCTCATAGCCTTGAAGATGGCCTACATGGTAGGTCGAAACGTCGGCACGTATTTAATATAAGTCTTTTACTTATTTGGTGTTTTTTGACTGCACACCCAACTATCTCCGTTCTCCATTGTATCATCCAGTCAACTATTTTCATTTATCATTTTCTTCGAAATGTTAGGTGAATCGTTTATTGATTACCGAAATCTACTCATTACCCATAATTACACTCGGTTTTTCCTACCAAAACTCACGATTATTAATTGATCGTATCGTTATTTATTAAAATTAATAATATTTAATATACTAATTATTACATATTTTATGATTTTATATCCTAACAATTGATTTCTTTACTTTTTATGTATTTAAAAAAATAATGATATTAATTTTGAAATCTACTATGGTCTTTATAGCAAAAAAGATATATTATGAATTTTGTAGATAATATATTTCTGGAATAGATTTTAAACTTATAATAAAAGCTGAGTGGATTACCTCAGCGTGTAGAGAGAGTATATATATATATACTATTAAGACCGTGGAAAAATTCCAACGAAAAGTCCTTAAGTCTCCAAACTAAAACAGAAAATGAAATTATCTGTCACAGACATATATTCTGTCATTAAATGGACAGATAATTACATTTTCTGTTTTAGTTTGGAGACTTTAGGGCTTTTCGTTGGAATTTTACCACGGTTTTAACATTTATGAGAGGACTCTTTTTACTTTTCAAAATTAATATATATATCTACTTTACTTGGCTGTTAATCAAATAAGTTTATTTTCAGTTCTTGGGATATAGTTAAACTTTCTTTGAGTGACGTATTAAGACTATAACGTTCTCGTAATCAAGGGCGGCTCCAGAGGGGAGCACGGGGGCACGTGCCTCCCCCCCCCCCCGGATATCTTTCTATAGATACTACAAATTAATTTGTAAGTTATTGTTGATTTTTTTTCCCCTCTGCCCGTTGTGTCCCCCCCAAAAAATAATCCTGGATCCGCCTTTGCTCATAACCATACCCTAACAGTGAAAAAATAGGTTTTTAGTGAATTATATTAACTAACACACTAGTCTAATTATAAAATTAACACTCATGAGATGTCAATACATATCAATGGTACCTACAAATTTATGACAACATGTTTACTATAACATTACTCAAAAAAATACTTGTTCAATATTATCATGTCTTCTGTAAATATACATGATTTTGATTTTATATGTTTTGATTGACTAATGTGGTAGTAGGCATTTAGCCATAAATTTGTAATAACCATTTATGTATTAACATCGTATATATAAATAGAACTTACAAATTTAAGAACTGAATCTCGAGAACTGGAAGTAAAACTAATATATTACCTGTACCGCTACAGCCCATATAGGGCCTTGGGTTCAGTACGTGTTAGAGACTGTACTGTTTATTGGCTAACGGTTGTGCAGGCAGGTGATTTGTCCGATGTAATCCTCAACCGCCTAGTGTTTCCCCAAATTCAGCACGGCATCACGGCTCTCTACACACTGAGGTAATCCACTCAGCTTTTATTATAAGTTTAAAATCTATTCCAGAAATATATTATCTACAAAATTCATAATATATCTTTTTTGCTATAAAGACCATAGTAGATTTCAAAATTAATATCATTATTTTTTTAAATACATAAAAAGTAAAGAAATCAATTGTTAGGATATAAAATCATAAGATATGTAATAATTAGTATATTAAATATTATTAATTTTAATAAATAACGATACGATCAATTAATAATCGTGAGTTTTGGTAGGAAAAACCGAGTGTAATTATGGGTAATGAGTAGATTTCGGTAATCAATAAACGATTCACCTAACATTTCGAAGAAAATGATAAATGAAAATAGTTGACTGGATGATACAATGGAGAACGGAGATAGTTGGGTGTGCAGTCAAAAAACACCAAATAAGTAAAAGACTTATATTAAATACGTGCCGACGTTTCGACCTACCATATAGGCCATCTTCAAGGCTATGAGAGAGAAACAAGCAGAACAAAAAATATATAAAAAACGTTACAGTAACAAGAATATAGTGACATGTAATGTAGAAAATTAAAATAGTGACAGATATAATAAAATTAAAGATAATGAACAGAAATTAAAATAGTGACAGATATAATAATTAAAGATAACGAATATAAAATACAGAAAATACATGTACAGAAAGGATAATAATGTAAACATAATATAAAGGGAAAGAAAAATGAGGAGGTAAACAGAAAGATACAAAATGAGAAGATTAAAATATAAAATAAGGTGGAATATAAAGGATTTAGAAAAAACTAGTTTAATTACAGATATAAAATGTATGATAATAGACTCCTAGAGGTTACATAAATAAAATGTATGAAAATTAAAACAAGAATATGTAGAAATAAATGAATAGGTATCTCGTAGAATGACAGAAATGTAAAAAATTTGAAAATATAAGTATGGGATGTAATATAAAAATAGTTGATAGGATTAATAAATTTGAAAAATTAAAAATAATGCTTATAAATAAATGATAAATACATATCATCTATATTTCGAAATGTCTTGGTCAATAGTCCTCCAGGTATAAATTCTCCAGGTTGTTGCTTCGTGTAAAGTCAACACGTCGTATCATTAGTTTTTTTATTTTCATTCGTTTCCTTTTTAGTAATTTCGAAAATTAAATATTTTCATTAATGATCGTATGTAACTATTAGTACTGTATAGATTAAAGAACCGACTTATACATGCTCTTTAGGTCTTATCATCATCTAAACTTTGAATGTTTGTCGAAACGATCATTTCTTGACGGAATGATTACCGAAATATACACATTTCCCATAATTACACTCCTTTTTCCATAATCATAGTCATGATTTTTTTTTCGAGAATATAAAAAAGAAACAAAGGAGAAGTTAAAACTTATTGTGACTTAACTTGAAGCGACATCTTGCAGAACCGATACCTATATTTGAATTTAGCCATAATTCTTTTCTTTTTTTCACATTGTTTATTTTGGAGAGGAAAATTTACCTGCACCCCTCCCATTTTGGATCTCGACGAAAATCTTTGATAAGATAAGTAAGTACATATGAATCATAGCAAGGGGACATGTCGAGGAATACGCATGCGCGTGGAGGAACGGACGACCCTGAAGGAACAGTTATGGTTGAGAGAGCGACGGTGCGGGTTAACGGCAACAGGAGCGTGGAGGTGGCGTTTGAAGGGGGCGGTGCCTGGGGAGGGCTGCTCCTCGCTAACCTTGCCGCCTCCACCCTAGCCTCCTCCTGCCTCCTTGCCGCCTCCTCCCAGGACGTCCTCCTCGCCTCCTGGGCCTTCATCACCGCCTGCGACAGCCTCCTCAACCAAGGAGGTGCAATTCTCTACCAGATTACTGGACACCAATCCTCTTGCCTGCCACTCGCTTCTTCCACTCTCTTCTTCATCCTCCTCCAGATCTCCTTTTCGGCCTCTCTTTCCATATTACCATCCTCTTATATGCCTTCTTATATCCGCATAATCGTACCTTTCATCTTCGCGTTGGTAATCACGATACCTTTCTTGTTCCCCCAAGTTGCTGTAGCGACATACTTTCACAGTAGGTGAGTAGTACACCATATCTTGTAAACTATTGGGTCGTTAAGCGATATAAACATAGAGCTTATAATCATATAGATGCAATATAAATCTCAAAGGACTTAGATTTTTGTACGTTGGGAGAAGTCAAAGGAATTTAAGTTGTGATTGGTGGGATTTTAAGATTGTGTTGATGGCCCAAAGCAGTGGTTCCCAACTCTTGTACCACGCCCTCCCTGTTTAATTGAAAACCTCCCACGCCCCCCTATTCATATGAAAGCCTTAAACGCTCCCTAGCACAACATTTGAATGTGTTAAATGGAAAAACAACAAGTATTACATTAAAAACAAAACATGCAGTTTTACTATCACAAGATACAACATTATAAGTTTCAATATAAGATAAAGAAGTATTGGTAAGAGAAAAATAACCAAAACTAAGAGAGAATTTTTCTTTTTCAATTGGTCTCGCGTCCCTCCCCCAGTCTCGCCCCTCCCCCTCTGAGGTTGGGAACCACTGGCCTAAGGTAATTGTGTATCCTTGTGGGCTCCTAATCCCTAATTTGTCAAATATCTTCCATGTTGTTAGCATTGTATCTGCCTTGACCTCCCCTCTTCCTTTGTGTATATATATATGTCTTGGTTCTTGAGTTTCAGTCTTTTTTTAGGTGTAAGATGTAATTGGATAGGGTGTACCTACAAGTTCTAAAGAATAGATCAGTTTATCATTAATCAAATACTTCGCAATATATCATAAAATGTTTACATTGTAATAGCTATGATCAACGAGCAAGTAATCCATATTTAGCACCAGCAGTTTTATTTAATTGTTGAATCATATTGGGTTATTTATATTATTATTTCATTAAGAATTAATTAAATTTGCATACCAGGAGCTTAGACCTTGAACATCCGATTTTTTGTTTACAGCGCGATTTTTATATTTCTCTATTTTTCTCTTGGTGTATTATTTTCGGTTTATCGAATTTAAATCTATGTTGTGTATTTCTAAAATGTGTTGTGAGAGCTGTTTGATCTGGTTTGTTTAAAGAAGGGCTGAAACTCAAGAACCAAAACATATAATATCCATAACAGTCAAGAGAAGTAGAAACCAATATATATATATATATATATATATATATATATATATATATATATATATATATATATATATATATATATACATATATGTGTGTGTGTGTTTTTGTTTTTTACGTTGGAAGGTGGAAATCTTCAAAAGACGCGGATAGACCCGTACCTATCCGTGTGTGGGATTTTTACCCACTAAAACCACCTCCCTACACCTGTTTCTCACCCTCCACGGGACCGCCTTAGGATTTTATCATGGGGGGGAGTGGCTGAGTGCCGCCTCATTGATTTGAGCTACCTCCTGGTTCGCCTTTCTTTCTCTTCCTTTCTTAGTTTTTGTAGCACCTGCGCTGCTAACCTTTGGCCTGCCATCCAATAGTCCTGGTTGATCAGCATAAGGTTGACAATATTATCTGCAGTGGGATCTGAGCCGCAGACGCGTCGGAACTCCATCCTTTCTTCTTGAAAGCGGGGACAGAAGAAGAATATGTGCTCGGCGCTCTCCTCCGCTCCTGGGCAGGATGTACATACACCTGTATCATCGAGCTTAAACCTATGCTGGTAGGCTCGAAAGCAACCATGCCCTGTGAGGAACTGAGTTCCTATTCACCCAAGCCTCAATGTGGGGCACCAACCTGTGCGTCCACCTTCCACTGAATGCCATATCCCAGCGACGTTGCAACTCCCTAACTGTCCGAGTGTGTGTGTGTGTGTGTGTGTGTGTGTGTGTGTGTGTGTATAAGCTCTAAGATATAGAATAGACTATGGAGAGAGAGAATAGGGATTAGAGAGAGTATAATATGTAAAGAATGTGATATTGAATGATGTAATACATATATACACAGTGAGACATTCTTATATGAACTAACTAAGTGGACTTATTAATAATGGTCTTTTTTAAAACTTAAATCTGTTCAATTTTCACATTCAAACACGATCGCTCCCGTATTTTCTCAAAACACCGATACTCAGAAATACGTTTCTCATTTTAAAAACTAAACCTTATATTATTTTTCGAAGATGGTTCCAGTTACAAGTTGAGCATCCGTTGAACTTTACTTTAAAGTGGCAATTTTCAGTCTGCTAAATTCATCACTATATTGTTTGAAAAGTAGTTGGTATTTTAATTTATTTTTTGTAAATGATGAAAAACAGTTACTTATAAACCAGGAAAGTAACTTGTGTACCTAAGCCAAAAGTGAACCTTTTCTGATGTTATGTTCAAGATAAATTTCTGTCTTCAGTTCTTTAATTGAAAAAACGAATTAATGGTAATTATTCCGCAGGTTATCGCTTCGAGTTGAGTCACAAGTTTTAACTTTTCATACCTTCCCCTTTTAATCTGTTCAAAAATACAAGTTATCACTACACGCACGTGATAGAATAAAGTTGCCAAAACTTTGGCGGTGGGAGGGTAGCTTACAACCGGTGATTTGGTGAGCCGAATAACCGACAAGAAAAACTCTATCTTTACTTCTGCTTCTGATGGCAGATTCACG